>VWZK01020993.1:0-16408 GCA_013396935.1 Baryphthengus martii | reverse complement strand
TGAATATTTAATAACTTCACCTTTAACATAATACTTTTGCAAGGTATTAATATACAGTAATCAGCACCAATAATGTTTACTAATTTGATAAAATGTTTCTTTTCCAAAGGGAATCAATTAAATAACACATATTACAAGGTATCTTATGGACCCAACAACGTCTTTCTCACCTGAATGTGTGTGGAAATTCTTCATTTAAGCAGTTATGATTTTAACTGATTTTAACTCTGAATTTTCAAAATAATACTTCAAGAGATTTCATTTTCAATTTACCAACATTTTCAGAAATTATATCAAAAAATCATTTGGGGAAACTTTGATGCTTATGATAAGACTCAATAAATGACTTTACAGATTCATATTCTTTGGATAAACATTTTACCCAGTCCTTGTTTCAGGAAGACTTTCCTTTTCATAGTCAAGATACAATTTTTAATTAATTATTTGTCCTCTTACAATTAATAGTTTCACATATCTACTGTATTCAGACGAAGTTAAAGTGTCTAGTTCCCACTGAATTGAAACTTATTACACAGTTGTTAGATTATAATTTTTGGCAGCACTGTCTTAAGCTTTTCAACTAGTGACTCAGAAAACTCCTGTATCATCAAAAATCTGCCAAGTAGATCTACCAAACTGCTTAGTTAAGACTTCTCACTACATTTTACAAAAAGTCCTTAAATGCTTCCTTAAACATATTGACAACAATAACACATACAATGCTAAATTGCTCATTTCTTTACAAGATTTTGCATGTCAGGATATGCATTCTGTACACTTTAAAAAATAATCGAGTATCAGTGATATAATTTAGCAGTGGGCATGTAACATCACATCTGATTCCAAGAAACTGTGACCAGACTCTTCCTGTATAAAAGTAATTGCTTTAAATATTTATGTTGTTGCCTCCTAAGCTTTTCATCTTTTGTTGCTGCTTAGCTGGAATTTCAACATCTTCACAAGGGAAAATAAACTGAAGAGGCAAATAATGAAAGTGGAAAGAAAATGTTTCTAATAAAGTTGTTTCTCCAACTTTTTCCAATTCAACAGGGGACAGAATAGTAATAAAGTACTTTGTTTTAAGATATTGGGATTTTTTAATTATCTTTGTTTCCTGTGACATCGAAAGAATATTATAGTCTGCAATAAAGTGTTTCTTGCAGCTTGGGTTTTCTTGGCACTGTATCAGTCTACCAGAATGCTAATAATATGTTGCTAAAGCCTGAAAAAGACTGTTAGTGTTTCATGAGATTTATAAAGTGGAATTCTTTTAAAAATGATTTATTTGTAAATTTTTGTCATAAGTAAGCCTGATTTGGGTCTAAACTTGGGGATAAGATAAACATACTTGAAAGATCTTGCTACGTTAGTAATACTGTTTTCTGATGCAAATGGTCAGAACCCACCATTTTTAAATCCAAAACCACACCTAGGAAATATGTTGTAATAATTCTGTGAGTAAAATTGTCTTTCTAACATCTTGTACAAGCTAACAAAGAGGGAAACAGGGAATTGTTTATGAGCTAATATTTCATTTCATTAAATACTTGATTTCTTGGACTATTTAAAGGAGTCTAATTTTATTTCCTAAGGTATGCCTTTTCCAACAATACTAGCTTAGATTTAGAAGGACATTTAGTGCTAGATATATTTAATAGATACTTCAGTTGCTGTGGGCCGGAAATGTATTTCCAGTTACAGTTCTAGATTTCACTGCATTTCATATTGATGGCACTACTTCATATTTTCCATCAACAGATATCCCTGACTTAAAGTTTCCTGTCTTTGTAAAGCACTTTTTCTAATGATCAGGTGACAGAGGAAATGCTGATATAATTTAAAATATTGTATTTTAATGCTTTCGTTTCAGGGATTCTATGGTTCATGTGTCAATGGGTAATTGTTCATGTTTTATTTGTTATCATAATAGAAGTAATGTCATAATTGGTACTGTCTATAAAAAAATTTAATACTGAATTTATGTAGAAAAAGGTGTGGGTTTTTTACTCTTTGCAGAGAATTAAATACATTTCTTGCTGTTCCTCAATGTAAAGAAATAGTACACATTCTTAAACATTTTGAGTAAGCAGAGAGTAAAATAGATTAAAACAAATGAGAAATAGTGGGAGATAAAATTGCATTGCTAAGACAAGAATAGGGAGGCTATGCAAAATGGAAAAAAAAAAAATTAAGAAAATGGAATATGAAACAAAAGAATTTTGAACATAATCTTTAAAAGTACTGGCTTACAATGATAACGTGCAAAATGAACTCCAGACAAACTTGTGTACACTGTGTAATTTTAATATCATTTCAGTGTTTGTAGGTTAAGGTCTCCCTCCTATTAGTGTATCTGATGTTTTTCTGTCTTTATCCTTCTGCTGCTTTTTGCTATAAAATTATTTTAACTGGTGCCATTCTTCAATGTATCTTGACTATATAATACTGCATACCAGCAAAACAGGTTCCAAAGAAAACCTAAATAAGCTGAAATAATTAAATACTGCACCACAACACATTTATACAGGGAGAAGGAAGGACGGCTACCTGCCTAGGCATAAAGTTGGTGTTTTTTCATTTTCCAATGTTCCCACTTTGCTAAAGAATACTTGTCTGTTATGTTTAGTGCCGTAGCCTTTAATAGAATAGAGACATGTTAGAAATGTTTTTAAATTTATGCAATATACTCAGATACGATTTCAGTGCACTTTCGTCATGATGGTGTATTCAGAGCCTTGCAGAAGATACCGTATTCAAGGAGTCAGGGACCTTTAACAGGCTGTGCCTGCTCTATTGAGCCTCATAGTTTGGGCTTGAGAAAGCTATATGTCATTCTTATCACCTGTAACTTGTAATATCTTGTAGATAACTTGTAAAATCTTTAGGAAATGTAAACTGCATGTGGATCAAGATGTAGAATGTACTGATGTACATAAAATGTACTGACCAAGAGACTACTGCATGTTTAACAGGTAGCAATCCCACATAACAGTTGACCTCAGCAGATGCCAGCCGGTGCTGTGCTGCACAAAATCCAGTGGCTGCAAGGTAACCTCAGGCAGCTTGATCGTAACAGAGGAGCCTGCAGGCAGCTCTTACTCGGCACCAGGATTACACCACCTGCGTGGTGTAGACTTTATCTAAACAGCACAATCAGAAGTTCTCACTAGAACATCATTTGGGAATAGAGTTGTTTTCATGTAGGGAAATTATATAATAGCTGATAGGACCAAAAGGGAGAGCTTCTCTCCATGGACAGCATCAGTTCTGCTCTACAGAGTGCTGTTGGAAAATCCACTGAGGTTCCATCCAGTGCTGCATGAACATAAGGTGTCCAGCATCTGAAGGGGTGCAAGATGTGCTTGCTATCTATATTCCTGTCTTATTAAAATAGTTTTCACATTAAGCCATTTGTCATCAAACCTTTTCTTGCTGAGAGCCCTGCACCTTTTCTCTCTCCCTCTCCTCACCCCCAGCCCAGCGCAGAATAGAGAGAGATACTATACTGTACAAATTTTCATCACTGGAGGTAAAGCCCTTGCCATTGAAGTTGGGAACACATGATTAAGACTCCACAGACCTTGCAAAGTAGCGCAGCACACTGGACTTCTCTTTCACAAGACAAGCTGGGTAGCAACTAAAGACGACATACAGAGAGTGTGAAACTCATAAGCAATTTCCTTAGTCTGGAGTAGGAGCACTGTGATGCCCTAGAGTCTGGGTCCCTGGGAGCGCCAATGAGGGAGGGCAGCTGCCTTCAGTGGCTCTTTGCGCATGTCTCACAGCAAGACATGGTGATGGTCTTCCAGGGGAAAGAGCTGTAGTGTCTACAGTGGCCGTGCCCTGGAGCTGGGGGCTAGGTGAGAGCACTGCTCTGGCAGTATTAAATGATAATACCCTTAGTGAAAATTGTCTGCAAAAACTTGGTCAGACTGTAGGTTGCCAGGGCTATGGGTATTCCGACAACTGCCCTATCAGCTTCCAGATCTGTTCAATAAATTCTTCTGCTGCCTCTTGTTGATGGGACAAACTCTGGTTTTTAGAATGTTTGTGTGTTCAGTTGTTTTGGTAGGCTGCCAAACCTTTCTCAGAAATACAACCAATAGAAGGAAAATGATATTTTAAGCTAAAATTGAGCAGAATTTATCTGAAAGAGGAATCTTCATCTAGAGAGCTTTCACACTGATGAATTTTAAGAAATCTCAGGGTTTTGCTGTAAATTTGGAAGTATTAGAAACTTCTTAACATGTATTTGTAACTCTTTATATAACACCATGGCTGTTTAAAAGTGAAACAAGTAAAAGCAAATAAAAAAAAAACACTACTGCATAATAGATTGTATATACATTCTGATATTATTAGAAAATTTATAGCACTTTCAGCTAGAGAGTGGCAAGGAATAGCAGGACACTAGTTGTAGATTTTTTCCTTGTTTTAATATCTACAGTGATCTGGTTTGGGAAATTCTATATCCTTGAAATCTTAATCCAGCCTAGGGTAGTGAGAACAGAGGCAAGGCGACAAAGAAAAAACATGTAAAGCTTTAACGAGGATTAATAAAAAAATAAATAAATAAATAAATAAATAAATCTCATTTTCTATAAAATGATGATTAGACTTAGTGCCCTGCAGATGGTGAAAATCTAAGCAGACTAAGGAAGCACTAAGTCACTCTGCAGACTTAGGCTGTCGTTCCAGGGAGCCCAATACTTAGTGCACTCTTGGAGGAGCCTGCTGTGTCGTGAGAAGCTCACATTAAAGCCACAGTGCTGGCACATACAGAGCAAGAACTTGTACCTGGCCTGTTAAACACCTGTACATATTGAAAAGCATGAGGGACTAGCTGATCACTGCCAGCTGCCTTTATGTTGATAAATTTACAAAGTTTGCATTTGCTCTGGAATCCAAAGTATGCAAAATTTTTTCTCTCTCCAAAAGACAATTCTCATTTTCCAGCCAGATCTGGATAGCCAGGACTCTACCTTTGCTCAGTGAAAGCACAAAAGATTTTCTTTTGCCTGTTAGACTTCCACATATATTTTTCCTTTTTCTCCTTTTCCAGACAGACTGAGGATATCACATCATCACTAGCATGAACAGTACTTACAACACTGCAGTATAGTGTATGCAAAGGAACTCAATACTAAGTGTCCCCATCAACAGTGCTCTGTGTACAACACTACATTTCTTACAAAGTCTTTTGGAAAATAATGTAATGACAGCTTCTTTAGGAAGAAATCTATAGACAAGGAACACTACCGTCCTCTGTTGGTCAATCGATGACTGAAACTGTACAGAAAAATGGTAATACACATTTAAGTATCTGCCTTCACTTAAAATAACAAGAATTAGAGTAGACGATTACATTAGGGAATTGCTTTTTGTTAGACTATCGTCTGACATCATATATGCATTATTACATGGAAAGAAGCTAACAGCAGTGCTTACAAAGTAATAGAGGCTTTTACTGTAGCACTTTGACAGAAGAAAGGTTTACGCTTAGGAAGTTCCATCCAGTGAAACAAAGAGACTATAATTTTACTACAAAAAAGGCAGTAAAACCTGATGTAGCAAACCCCAGTATTAACACCCCACGCATTTCTAAAAGAAGCAAGTATATAACCCCCTAGTTTAGGAATCTTGGTTTCAGTTTACTGAGTGGACATACGCTTTCTGGTCTCATTTTATTTTGCTTCAACTTCCCTCATTCTTAGCGTTTCCAGTAAAGTCTAAGAATGAAACAATGGAAAGGAAGTGTGTTGAGAGAATACAATGACTGATTTATTTTGTCCTTCAGGAAAAATCTTCAGCTTAGCTTCAGGCTTTTTTTCCAAAATGTCTTACATCACATAACACTATAAAACAAGCAGAAAAAAACCAAACCAAAACAAACAAAAAAACCCACCACCACCACCACCAAACCAGCCAAAAAAACCAAACCAAAACCAAAACCAAAACAACAAAAAAACCAGGTGGATTTACCACAAAATCTAGAGGCAAATTGGATGGTACTTTTTGATAGTCATATGCCAAAATCGTCTCTGTGCTTGGTCACTCAAAGAGGCATGATGACAAGTTATTCTATGCTCAGCATCCCTAGACCAAGAAGGCATTTAGAAGACATCAGTAAGGTGCTTTGAAAGCATAAGATTGACAGAATTCCTATCTCAGTCCTAGTTCAGTGAATTGACACGTGGTTGATATCTTAAATTCACTGTTTCCTGCTAATATTTCCTTTCTTTCTGAGATCAAAACACAAACATCTGCTTGAGCTTTTTCAGATGTTAGGAAGCTTTAGATCTTTCTTTGATGTCTTACTCCATGGTCCCAATCTGACATGAGGATTTGAATTTTCTTTGCTTGAGTAGCAGTAGATGCCAACCATCTGTTGGTAGCACCTGGAAGCAACATAAATGTAATAATAAAATGTTTTCTTGCTGCTTTACATTGTTGCCTCTGTCATCTCTTCATATTCCTCACTTTCTCAGTTGCTGAAGTTTGACAGGCACCGAGCACCTCCCATGTTTCTCCTTCACACCATTCCTTGGTACGTTTATCTGAAGGCCTCCACCCAATACATGAATTGTCATTACTGTTGTGCCTTCATACATTTTCCACTTTCTTGCTTTGTAAACATTTTTGTGTTCTTGAAAGAGGTGGGCTGGGTTCAGCGTAGCTCCTGTAGAAGCTCCTGTGCTGCATCTCATCTCTCTGATAATGTCTGCTGCTACCTTATTTCTGTAGGGCTATGTCTCAGTGCCATACCCACTTCAGCATGGTTCCCAAATTAATAAAGTCAAGAGATCTTTGATGTTTGTACAGTGAAGTGTATGTCACTGCTTGGTAACTTGCTTGGGTGAGCAGAGAGAGGTGCAAAATCAGGATCATCTCTGTACTCCATCAGTTTCCAAAACACAGAAGTTTCCTTTTACTGTGTCCAAGTGTGTACATGTTTGATTGTTATGTAAGCTGGACACTCAAGATCGTAGCGTTGTTGTGGGAAGCATTTGCTAGCAGAAATATATTACAGAATCACAGAATGTTATTGTCTTTTAAGGTACATGCAGGCTTGGGGAGAGGTCAGCACTAGGTATCTTCACAATTTTTTCCGTGAAAGGCAGTCTTACAAAAAACAGAGACATAAGGCCTAATTTTAAGTTCAGTAAATATAGTTACTAAGGACAAACATGGCTGTTTCAACTCCAACTATTCAAATCCAATTATTTTGAAAGATGTATTGGTTTTAACTGCTGATTCTAACAAGAAAGAGCAATTCTGAGTTAAAAAGATTCCTACCAACAATGCATTTTCATGCTTATAGTCCCTAAGAATCTAAATCCCTTTTTGTTCATTCAGTACATGGTCTTTCATGGCTTAAAGCACTATAGCTTGTAATGAGCTAAGCTGTGTCATATACGTGACAAACCTCCAAGGCCAGTCTGAACATAATAAGAAATATGCTGGTATATTCCTCATTAATATGACAACAAAGTGGTAGTTTTGACTTAATTTGTCAGTCTGCAGAGCTCCAGGTTTCCTATTTATATCAAGCACTATATGGATGCATGCTGGAATAAAGTCCAGTTCAAGACATTAGTAAGTGAAAGTTTTATCAAGGACAGTAAAAAAAACCCAAAACAGTCTCAAAAACCGAGGCAGCAATTTAAGAAAAGAAAATACAAGTCATGGCTATATTCCAAACCCACTTTGTTATTATTGATAGGTTTTAAAGATGCTGATGGTAACCACCAGCGTATAATAGTGAAGGTGGCATGCATTCCACAACTATAAAAAGCGTTGCTAATTCCAAGGGGTGTTTCAGGCACTCTTAGGCTCAGTGAAAAGGGCAATTAACAGAAGGCAAGTAACAGAGGCAAGAAACTGTGAATGTCTTACTAGTCTCTCTGGTCTGATGAATAATTGATTATAGAGATGGAAACAGTTCTCTTGGGCACTACTGATTGACCCTCAGGTCAGAATTAACTGCAGGCTGTTGGTCAGGTCAAAGCCATGACCTGGGCCATGTAGTCCAGCCTTAAGAACTCACGTTCCCCACTCCACTCTTTTTTTCTGCTCAACCTGTTATCTCAAATCATCACATTAATAAATTTATCTAGAGCTTGGAGATGTTATGAATCTGACACTTTAATTTTCAACACTGTGAATCAGTTTCACTATGAAAATCCACTTCAGTTTCAGAAAGAAATTCTACCTTTCTTTTTACCAGGATAGAACTGATATTCCTTTTACCTTCAAGTTATAAAACACTTAAAATTCATAGCCTACATTGCAACAAATAACAAGAACAAAAACTTACAAAATAAATGTGTATTTCTGTATTATGTAACATAACTGTGTATATATTTGAAGAAAAAGAGATTATATACATTCAAGACAAGAAACATTTTGGAAGTGCAAGATTATTTTCATATGTTATGTGTAAACCGCAATTATAATCACAAAATATAGAAGATTTTTTTAAGCATGCAATACATCCTGCATAGATAAATTTCTCCAAAGAATTTGAAAACACGGCTGCAAATGCTGGAAATGCTACTATCCAACTAATCTAATGTGATCAGCACAACAACCGGTTGCACACATTTTGTCCCGAATTCCACCCAGGCATTCACATGTCTTACAGAATCTCGAAAGTAACAACTTTTGCACTGGAACCACCTATGACATTTTTATTTAATGTTCAGATGTTATCAACTCAAGCATGCTTTTGAGAGAGCTCTGCCTGCACTTCACCTTTGAGATAGGCACATCAAGTACACCAGAATGACTTTTAATCAATAAAGATGACTTTTCACCGATATTACTGACCCACCCCACAAAGTGGGTTCTTCCCTTAGTCTCACCCTCAGTCCTACAACAAATTTCCTGAGCTTCTGCCAGTAACACATCCTCAGCCATGTACCTAGGAAAAGCCTCTCTTTCTCCCATTGCTCTGGTCTGGTTACGTGTGCCACTCTTTGCTTTACTCAGAACTTGTGCCTCACTCTCCTGATGCTATGGGCTCCCTAGCTTTTTGTCTTCTGGCCTCTGCCATGTCCTACCCATCCTTCAATGCTCTCTGCAACGGTAGAAACTCCTCTTTCTCCAGAGAGCTTCACCTTGTCAGTGTGAAGGGGTTAGGGCAAGGTGAATGGGCAGTGTTCATTTCTGCTATCTGGACACAGAACTTTACACAAACAGGCAGTAAATGACAATAAAACAAATCACCCAAAACATCTCATTTTCTTAAGAGACGAGACCTCTCTGTTCTGTGAAACTGATGTTACCTAATACCTATCAGATACTTGCTGAAGTATCCCAGAGCTTTTCAAATGTCTACCGGCTATATTCTTGTGAAAAATAATGACATCTAGTGACAAGACAGAAAATCACATCTCTGTCTGCCCTATGCAGGACTGAATACACTTTCACCTCTACACTTGTGGCAGCTATACGCTCACAGCAGCTTTATGATTAACTCTTTCTTGTGTTAAAATCAGCAGAAATGATAAACCAAAAAATACATAAATTTTCTGGCTTGCCTGGATATGTATCCAGATGTATTTTAAATGCACAGCATTTTAATTTTACCAGTTAAATGTCCGTCATAATGTACCTTAAGATTTTATACACTGACATGTTCAGAAAGCAGCAGACTATAACATGCACTTGATAAGACTTTTTTTTTTCAAAAACTAGCAAAAATGAATGTACTATTGATATACTTCCCTCCTGCCCCCAGTATGCATGCTACATCAAGAAAGTTCACAGTTCTCTATTATTCTACTTGCAACATAAATAATAACATAAAATCTTGAGGGTTACACTATAGTTATAGATTAAAATACATGAATTCAGGCAATACTAGTCTCTGTAATCTTTTCTGAACATTTGGTGTTTTTTTTTTCTCCAGAGGGCATTATTTCCCTCACAGTGTCCTAGAGCGTGAATGAATTTCTGGGATACAAAATTCATACTCGTGTTTCTGCATGATAGTTCTTTTTAATACTGGTCTTGACCAGCAAAGGCCTTTCTTTCTGATAAACTTTAAAATTCATCTAGAAGACTGTTTCAGTAAAGATACAGTAATTTGATCCTCTGTTTCCTTGTTAAAGAAAGATTGCACATGATATACTGGCCCGCTTCAGTTCAGAAAAATACTAGAGCATATTCCTGCACCATATCTTTTTATCGTAATGGTTCAAGTGCATAGCTGAATCCTATTGGATAATTATGAAATTTAGACATATTTTTAAGTGCTGTTCTGAATAGTAGCACTTGAATTTTTTGCTGCCCTTAGATCATCTCTGTCCTGTTACATATGCAAAGAACAATGTTGAAAATTCCTAAAACCAGGGCTTTTAAAATAAGAGATTTATTTAAATGTATACTTTTTCTTATTAAGAAGACAGGGTAAAGATATTTTGCCTTTCAAGTCTGCACCAAGTTTTAAACAGAACAACTCTGCAGGGACTGAATGAATTGGTAAACACATCCCCTTTCATTTTAATTCCTTGCTGACTCCAAGAGCTGCATCACAGAACTTCAGAAAAAACACCCACAACTACATTAGTAAATTCTTATTACGGATGGTGCTTATCAAAATATAGCTTCTAGTTTAAAGACTTCTCCAGATGTTCTCTTCTTTCCTGCCTCAACAATCAACAATTAATTATTAATAAAGTTATTAATAAATTATTAATAAAAGACTGCATAATTTAGATACAATGCATATTCTTTCTAATGATAATGGAGAATCAGAAACCACCAATTTAGTATAAGTTGATGATGATAATGATAAAATAATAGTAAAAAAACAACTCCAGTTTACCTAATCAAAAAAAAAAAAAAAAAAACAAAACAGGAGGATTTACAGGCAATTACGCTACAAACTCCATCTTATTTTCCACGTAAGAAATAAATAAGAGTTATGATGATATTTGTAACTGGAACAGCAAAAGATAAAATAGCTTATTTGGTTATGTGGCCTATATGGTTGTTCAGGGTGACAACAGCTATCATAAAAAGAAACACAGCCTATTTTTATATATAGGTGATCAAATTTTATGTTTCTGAAATAAGTACAATTTTTCATTTTCTTCAGAGCTCTTAATGTAAGACCTGTGTTACGGTACTGGTCTGTAAAGAATATAAATGTATTCTCTTTCTGTAAAACAATTTAGCAAAGTCAGCAGCCACAAAAGCTGGTTATATGCCCACAGTTCAAAGACGCATCTATATTTATATTTAAATTTGCCTTAGGAGTGCATTTTGAAGCTAATACACCTTTACCAGTTTGGTTTGCGTAGCAAAGTCCTGACACAGAAACAAAACACAGATGGACTGAAACCAAAAGGTATGTAGATGGACTGTGTACACAGCGCATTGTGGCCGTTAGGACCTAACTAGAGTCAATCTGAAGTAAAACCTCTGAAATACAGGCAATGTAGACACTAGTTTCCCAGTACTAGACTGTTTCACTCTGCAGTTTGCCCCTTATTATGATGCTTTACTTGCCTAAGCTACCGCCTAATAGGTCTTTAAAGATAATCCCTCTAAGCAAAGTCCTGACAAAAACTGAGGGTGTCTGTGGTTGCACTGTAGAAACCACTGGTTAATGTCTGTTTTATCATATAACGTGAGACTGACAACTTCTTATTAGGAAAGTCCATAATGCCTATCCTGGATTAAGTTAATTTTCCCATCTTCCTCTATACTGAACCTGGAACATCCAAAGGTATCTGGATAGAGTCTCCTTCTTGGACTTCTCAGGGAGAGCATGTCACACTTTGAAGACACAGCTAAATAAATGAGTTCCTGAGGGATGACTGTGCATATGAATTTCTAACCTGAAATTTTCTCTGCAGTAGAAATCTAGAAATAGAAGTGTAGTAGTGCCTACCTCAATGATTCCAGTCTTCAATATATACAAATATATCTGTATAGTTAGTGTACATCTGTGCATTTTAGAATGTGTTGCTGCTTAAAAAGGCATGATGTGCATAGTCAGACATGTATCAGTTGTAAACAGAGATAAAAATTGTCATTTTCAGTCTTGCACCTAGCAAATTTCCTGATTCTTTTCTCTATTTCCTAGTATGAAGCATAAACATAACATCTGACAGTACGCTATTGTTTTGTATGAATGTTTTAGCAGCACATGTACCTCAGTATAGTCCAGAGAATGATTCATCAGAATTACTGAAAAAAAGAGAAAGGCTCCTGCTCTGTGGTATGCTGAGTGTTTCAGCTTTCACTCTGGTCTGCAGGTATTGCAGTTAGTAAAGACCACAGAAATTTCATCATTGTACAAGATTTCTGTGTATCATTTGGATCACAATGTATTTAAAGATATCACTGTATCGATGCTTAAAATCACAAATAGTCATATAAATAATAAAATTACATATGTTTAACAATTTCCAACCATCCAAGAATATTAACTTGGTTTGTAGAATCTGTTAATTCGAATGTGTAGTTTAATCATGTGAATTAGACATTAGTAGCCTTGAATGTTACACAGTGATACACTATTAAAAAGCCCCTGGTATAGTTTCCTAGAACACATCACTGGAGGTCATAATGCTGTCTTCTGCAAATTCCAGCCACTCCTGAAGGCCATATTTTTTCCCCTAAATGCCATACAATCATGGGAAAAATAGCCCATATTTTGTCATAGGTTTGTCCCTTAAAAGTCTTCTTTGCATACAAGGTTCGAGAACTGTGAGGAAAGATCACTGAAACTCATTGTGTATTTATTGATTTGTTGCTATAAATCTTGATGCAAGTCTGTTTTTTGTGTGTGTGTGGGTTGGTTTTTTTTTTGAGAGGCAGCATTCAGGATAATTCATCTGACTGTAGATTTGCAACAGACTGAGAGTAGTGTGCCGACACAATCACTAAATACTCAAATACAATAATTTTAAACACTCCAAAATTCCACAGAAGTGACAGGAATATTGCACTGATCTAAAGCAGCAAGTGTCAGAGGACAAGAGTGCACTTCTGGATATATTCCTACAGATTTCATGCAAAATCCAGATAACACAGCAGAAAGATTTCATTATGCGTTATAGCAATTCCTGATGAGTTCAAAATGTAAAGACGTGAAAATGTTTTGTGTGTACTCACTGGACATATGAATTCACAGAAGGGCACAATGCAAACACTCACCAAACTATGTACTTCTTCGTAAATGGTACTTACCTACAAAGGAAACAAAAAGGAAAAAAAACACGTAAATATCGACACAGGCACACATATATATTTTAGTACTCTAGAAGATGTCAGAGGATCACAATACTATACTCTCTTCTGCAAAGGATTCCAGTGAAAATGTATTCCTGGATTTACAGCTTACACATCAGAGGCTATGTATAGTTACAGATACCTTAAAAGGATTCTCATATCAGATTTATTTTGCATTTTTCCTTTGTTATTTTGGAAAATCACTAGTTTTAAAATCTAAAAAGGCTTGCAAAGTTTTACTGCCTACCCTATATTCAAATTTCAAAATCAGTTACAACGCAAAATTTTTTTAAAAATCTACAAGTTTTTAGCTACAAAATTAAATAATAGAATAATGACAACTGTAAGAAGAATTATCATATTCCTAAGCAGGCTATTAAAAAGATTAAAAATTTATCTTTTTTTATACAGCTTTATGCTTTAGTTTCAGATATTGCTACTCTGCAATTCCAACTATTTCTAGTTTCACAACTCCAAAAATTGTTCCAGTATTATAAATACTTAGTACATTGCTCGTTCATAGTTCTGACTCTTTCATCACATGTGGCCTACCTTTTCTAGAGTAAAATAATCAACATGGCACATAACTGACTAGGGCAACTTCAGAAAAATCAGTCAATAATCAGATTGAAATAATACTTTACTCTTCAAATACCCAGTCATGTGACATATAATGTAGAGTGGATAAACATGATTAGTCTTGCCCTTTAGAGTCATTTCATGCCATTAAATTATGAGGCATTCTCTTCCTTTCAATTCTTTCATAAGGGAGGAAAAAGAAAAAAAAGAGAAAAAAACAAAATAAAACCAAGAAAAATTTCTTAACTGGCAGGAGCTCTTAAGCTGTGAATTTCTTACCTGCGGTTAAACAAAGCCCACCAGAATGCAATTGTATTCTACAGTTACATAAAAAGGTTCTAAAACACTGTATGCATGTGCATACAGTGAAAAAAAACCAACCAAATCAGAATACAATGTCAAGCTTTACACCCAAGTGCTGGCATTACTGCATAGGGTTGGTCCATACCGTGGTACAGCTGTTCTAACTTATTTTGTGGGGTTGCATGCAAATATTTCCATGCTGGTGTCTGCAGCTCATAATAAAATCAGCTATTTGCAGTACTCCAAAGCAACAAAGACTCCTGAGCATTTGTTAGCTAAGGAAAAGTTTCGGTTTCTGTTCAAACCAGAGGTAACAATGAGATAACGAACTCTGTTATGACGCTAGCAAATCTAAGGATGTTTGATTTGTTTCACAACATATTATATTGGTTGTGAGCTACTATTGCACAGCAAAACACAGTGTAAGGGCCTACATCAAACTGAGCGATATTATATATTTCACAGAAGCACAAAATGGAAGGAACCTCTGGGAATTCCTGTCCAACCCAGGGCAGGTTGCACAGGATCATATCTGGGCAGGTTTTAAAATTCTCCAGAGAAGGAGACTCCACAACCTCTCTGGGAAGCCTGTTCCAGTGCTCTGTTACCCTGATAGTAAAGAATTTTCTTCTTAGGTTTAGGTGGAACTTCCTGTGTTCCTCTTTGTGCCTACTGCCCCTTGTCCTGTCACTGGGCACCGTTGAAAACAGACTGGGTGCATCCTCTTGACACTCACCCTTCACATATTTATAAACTTCGGTAAGTTCTGCTCTTGGCCTTCTCTTCTCCAGACTAAACAGCCCCAGGTCTCTCAGCCTTTCCTCCTAAGAGAGATGCTTCAGTCCCCTCATCACCTTTGTAACCCTCTGCTGGGCTCTCTCCAATAGTTCCTTGTCCCTCTTGCATTGGGGAGCCCAGAACTGGAAACAGTACTTCAGATGTGGTCTCATTAGGGCAGAGTAGAGGGGATTGACTTTGACTGGTCATACTCTTCTTAATGCACCCCAGGAGACCATTGGCCTTCTTGGCCACAGAGCACATTGCTAACTCATGGTTAACTTCTTGTTGACCAGACTCCAAAGTCCTTCTCCACTGAGCTGCTTTCCAGCCGGTCAGCCTCTAAACTGTACTGGTGCATGGGGTTATTCCTCTCCAGATGCAGGACTCTACACTTGCCCTTATTGAACTTCATGAGTTTCCCCTCTGCCCAGCTCTCCAGCCTGTCCAGATCTTGGTGAAGGGCAGCACAGTATTCTGGTGTGCCAGCCACCCCTCCCAGTTTTTGTATCATCAGCAAATTTTCTGAGGGTACATTCTATCCTTTCATCTGTTGATGAAGATGTCGAGTAAGACTGGTCGCAGCACTGACTCCTGGGGAACTCAGCTCACTACAGGCTTCCAGTGAGATTCTGCATTGCTGATCACAACCCTCTGGACTCTGTTGCTCAGCCAGTTCTCAATTCACCTCAGTGTCCACTCATTTAACCCACACTTCCTGAGCTTACCTATGAGGATGTTATCAGAGACAGTGTAAAAAGCCTTCCTAAAGTCAAGGTAGACAAGTTCCACTGCTCTCCTCTCAGCTACTCAGCCAGTCACACCACCATAGAAGACTATCACACTGGTCAAGCTTCACCTCCCCTTGGTGAATCCATGCTGACTACACCTGATAAACTTCTTTTGCTCCAGATGCTTAGAGATGACCTCCAGAATGAGCTATTCCATCCCCTTTCCAGGGATGGAGTTGAGGCTCACTGGTCTGTAATTTCCTGAGTCCTTCTTTTTGCCATTTTTGAAGACTGACAGTCCTTACACACCTCTCCCTTTCTCCATGACTTTTCATGTAGAGTGGCTTAGCAATAATATCAGCCAGCGCCCTCAGCACTAATGGGTGGATCCCATCAGGGCCCATGGATTTTTGGGTGTCCAGCTTGCCTAAATGATCTCTAACCCAATTGTCATCAACTAAGGAAGAATTTTTCTTTCTCTAGATTTTCCCTCTTACTTCCAGGGTCTGGGTTTCCTGACGGCCAGTCTTAGCAGTAAAGACTGAATTAAAGAAGGCATTCAATAACTCCACCTTCTCTGTATCTTCTGTCACCAGGGCACCCACTGCATTCAGCACTGGGCCCACATTTTCCCTTGTCTTCCTTTTGCTGCTGATGTACGTGAAGAAGCCCTTCTTGTTGTCTTTTACATTATTTGCCAGATTTAATTCCAAGATGACCTTGGCCTTCCTTATTTCATCCCTCTGACAATGTTCCTATATTCCTTCCAA
>VWZK01020992.1:187487-234362 GCA_013396935.1 Baryphthengus martii | reverse complement strand
TTTTTTTTTTTTTTTTTGTAAAGATCTAAATCCTCCTCTATAACCGTTCTCGCAGCGCTAAACGCTGCCGATACAAATATAGCAGTTACGTCACGTGGCGGAAAACTCGCTCTCAGTGGTCCCGGCAATGACGCGGTGGTTCCTTGGGCGCTGCCTGCCTGCGGCCGTCCCTGCCTTTGAGCAGAGCACAGAGACCTCCACCACCAGGACGGTTTTACTCGCCTAGTGGGGAGTGAGATGGAGGCAGCCTGGATGGCTCCTAGGGGGTGGGACACCATCTAGAAACCCCTACCACCATTTTTGTATCAGCTCAGGAGACTCAAAGGGTTGCACGCAGCTTGTTATAAAATGCAGAAGTGTGTTAATCTGGCTGCCGGCTGGCTGGCTCGCTGCTCCGGTACCTTATCTGCCTTTGCATACCAACAAGCGATTGAGAACGGGTTTGCTTGCTCTGGAGGCGGGCCAGCACAGAAATTCTGTGTGTCTTCAATGAGACTTGGTTTGTTTGGTGGTTGTTTTTTTTAAATTTCCAGAGGGACAGCTTGAATTTCACTATCCTTTTGTTTTTTTTTTTATTTGCAGTGCCAGGCTCCCACACTTCTTGTCTGTTGTGTCTAGTATAGCTTTTCCTTCCCCACGTGGAAGAGAAAGAGGTCTGCAGGGGCCAAGCTCTGTGTTGATGTCCTTGCAGGAGGCAGCAGATTTGCAAACCCCATGTAATTAACTACCACGTTTGGTGACAGATCTCTCCAGGGTTTGAGGAGGTGTGCTTCTAATGCAGCAGAAAGCATTTCTGTTTTAGACATCAGTGTCAGCAAAGTTCAGCTGCTGGTGCCTGAACTGTTTCCATAGAATACAGAAATGAAAATGAACCATCTGCTTTTCCTCTGAGGGCTTCCGTGATGTTGTGAGCACCTTCCCTGCTGAACTCTGTTGTTTTCTTAAGAGCTCAGGAGTAGAAAGGCTTGAGCGGTCATCCTCCCATAGAATCTTGGAAAGCTCAGAGGCCTCCGTGAAGAGTGTGCTTAGGGGTGCCTCCAGCGCAGTGTCTGATTTTGGGTGGCTTTGGGAGGTCAAGAGGAGGCTGCAAAAATGGCCGGGCATGGCCTGGCTCCTTGCAGTTCCTCTTTGCTGTCTGACGTCCTCCCCTCCCCTTCCTCCGTGGTCTCTGACCTTGTCCTGGCAATGGCATGTTCTCCTTTTCCTGTAGAGGGACGGAAAGCAGCTTTATGTTCAGCTCAAGATTATTTTTAGATATAGAGAAGATGGCCTTGTGACCACAGTAGCCCGCCCTGCGGATGAAATACTCGAAAAGCCTTTTCCACAGCAGGGTGTTCCTTGTCCCTTCAGCTCCTCAGCTTTGCTGGTGCTCTGGATACATGGCAATAGCACGGGCGGGTGCCTCTGCTGCCTTCTCCCTGATGCTGCCGGGCTCCCTTGCTCCAGACCAAACATTCCTCGTCAGCGGAGCCAGTGGGGGCCGTGGGCCTCCGCAGAAACATTGACGAACAGCTCAGGAATGTGAAGCTGGAGCGGCTCCATGTGCTGGTGGAGGCGGCACGATCCTCTATCCCTCTGTCCCTGCCTCCCACCCCACACCACCAGCATGGCTTTATTGCTCTGCCAGCACGAGACCCTTGCTCTCTGACTTGCTCTTGGCCAAAATCAGATGTGGGATCTTTTTATCCGTCACAGATCCTGCCTGTGGTCAGGAACAGCCTGCACCGCTGTACCTGCTTCCATGAGGAACGGGAGCTGGCAGTGCAGGGCAGGGATGCGCAGGCTTGACGTGTGCTGCTGTGGTGTGAGGGAGGGAGACATCAAGTCTTACCCAAGAACCTTCACAGGCCAAGCTGAGGGTGCATGTGGCTAGTAACTTTTCCCTGGCAGCTATAGTAGGAGGCCTGGTAGGAGAAAATACATGTAGAAGAGAACAAGCACATGTAAGGCATCTCACCAGTGTGCTTCCATCCTCCCTCCTGGTGGGGTTTAACGACAGGCCAGCCTGGACACACAGAGCAGGGGACTCCTTCCCTATGAGTCTGCTCTCAGGGAGAGGAGAAAGCCTGTCACTGCTGGAGAGCATCAGATTTGGGACAGTTGGAGACTAGGAATCCTGAGAAGGTCAGGGAGCAGGGAGGCAGGGTGAAGGACCCAGCGCAGGGGCCTTGAAGTGTGTGGCAACCTGGGAAGGCTGAACGCTGCTGTGCAGCGGGAAAACCCAAGGGAAAGGGCTCTTACAAGCCCTACAAGCTGCTTCAACCTCCTTTTGCTTCTGTTATTTCCAATTTTACTCTGCTGTAAGAACATCGCAGTTTTAATTAGATGTTATTAAACCTGATGTGTTGGAGCCCTCTTGAGAGGTGCTTCCTCTGAAGCTAATCTGTGCAATTGTTTGCTTCAAGCTGGACCCAGCCTGGGACCTGTTTCAGCACAGTGCAGCTCTTGTATGCCCTTGCCTTGAGACCTACAGCAGATGGTCTCTTGCGCATCACCCCGTGTGCAGGTTCCCTGGCCCTGGGTTTATGCAGTAGCTGCTGCCACAGACCCTGATCTCTGAGCTCTCACTCGTTGTGAGTGGTGCTTTCCCCAAGTAAGTATTTTTAATGAGCGAATTTGCTGCCTGGTGTCCTTATCTCGCCGCCCCGAGTAGCTCCAGGCTTTTCCGTCTCTCTGGGTCCTTCTGCTTGGGCTGCCAGCTCAGCACAGTCTGCTGGCGACGTAGGGGGCCCTGATAGCTGGGGCAGGGCCCTGCCAGCTCCGGGTCAAAGCTTGGTTTTCCTCTTGTGGGTTCTGTGTCACAGCAGGTTTAATTATAACTCCTTCTGTTGCGCTTTCCCAGCTTATCTTGTGCGCTCCCGCATACTCGCTTCCTCCTCGCTGGCAGCATCTCCGCCGGGTACCAGCTGCTGTCACCCACAGGCGAGTAAAGTCAGCTTTGAAACCTTGGGAAGAAGAGACAAGGGTCCCAACACTGGACAGACACCCTGGGGGGTGGAAAGTGGGACCCCCTTGCAGAAGTGCCAGTAGAAGCTGGGCTCCAGGTTCTAGGGACCAGAGGTGCTGCTGGAGAGGAGGAGGAGGAGGAGGAAGGGCCCTACGCACCTTAGGGGCCAGCAGTCAGAGCTAACCCAGCTGTCTCCTCCAGCAGGTGACGCAGGAGTGGGGACAGCCCAGCCGCCACCATGGTTGCCCTCTCGCTGAAGATCAGCATTGGCAATGTAGTGAAGACGATGCAGTTCGAGCCCTCCACTATGGTGTACGACGCCTGCCGGATGATCCGCGATCGGGTGCCCGAGGCCCAGATGGGACAGCGTAAGTCTGCAGTGGGGCTGGCTGCCATGCCAGGGCCACCCCAGCTTAGCTCCTGGCGTTTCATCAGTCTCCCTTTTCTCTCCTGTCTTTGTGCCCGTTTGGGCTTTTCCAGAGCAGTGTGGGGGGAGGTGGGGGAGCAAGTTCCAAGTCCTTCTACCCAGCTGAGATGAGGGGCTGAGCTCCTCAAGCTCCTTGCTCCACACCCCAGAAGAAATTTGGGTGTTTGGAAGGTAGGAAATCACGTTTGGAAGTTAAATACTTGTCAAGCAATTTGAGCCTGCTGCCCTTAATGTCACTGCTCCTCCACTTGTATCCATCATCATTAGCCAGGACTAGGTGAGTTTAAACAGTTGCAGGGGTATTAGCGAGCGTTAATAAGTCATACAATTTCATTTTTCCTTTCTTGGGGGATAGGTAGTCCTCCATCGGGTCTGTTCCCTGCTGGCAGCTCTCTGCCAGACGTGTGCTGGTGCTCCATTACCTTACTAAGCCTTCTCAGCTCTCATGTTTCCCTGGTGCTGGCAGGCTCAAAATCAAAGCTTAGGCTCACGATCTCATGATGTGACTCACACCCACATGGACGTTGCCTGTCCCCATCATGGATGGTGGGGGCTGGAGCTCTGGGACATCATCTCAGGGTCTCTCCTAGGTCCCTGCCGCCCCCGACAGCGGCTGTGCCACAGGGGAGAGGCAGCAAGCAGGAGGTCAGAAGTCGTGGGAAGAGGAGGGGGAGCGTGGGGACATCTGGGAGCAGCAAATTCCTGGAGGATGAAAGGAAATGCCTTCTTCTGCCGTGCCCAGCTGTCCAGTGGACCACAGCTTTCAGTTTTGGAGAGGGTCTGGATGTTTGTGTGGATGTGGGGCTATAGTAGTGTTGGAAGGAGCATTGCATTTCCTGCTCCAGAGTGTGAGCCAGCCTGCTTATAAAAAAAAAAAAAAAAAAAGGCAAGGGGAAAGCCTTAAAGGGAACTGCTTATTCCCAAGTTCCTTCTCAGTTGCTCACAGCTTTTCTTTTTTTTCTTATCAGTTCCTTGCAGCTTTTGTTTCTCTTTGCTGTCGTTACCGAGTGACTCTTAGGGATCCCTTTTGAACTGTCCTGGAGTTTTTTTTGTCACCTTTGGACTGGGGGAGCTTCAGTGAGCGTTTCCAGCTCTGCTCTTGCTCTGTCTCAGAAAATGCCTCTTCCCACTCGAGCCATGGATCTGGGCCAAGCTGCTCGGTTTTCAGTGCTATAGAGTTATCCTCTTGGAATTTGAAAAGAGCTGCTTTTTTTCCCCCCCTCCCCAATATGAAAATAAAACAGCAAGCCTCCGTGGTTTTTCTGCTCCCTGTTTAGTAGGATCCTAACGGCAGTACTAGCCAGGCAGGAGCAGGGCGGCTCAGGAATTTGTCCCTCCCCACAGAGAGCTGCCAAGGAGATGACGCGTTACAAGCATAGCCAGCCAAGACAGCCTGCGGCGCAGGGTTGTTGCGAAGGTGGAGAAGGAACTTTCCCAGGTCAAAGCCAGATATGGCCCTGGCCTCTTGCAGCAGGAAAACGGGGCTATCCCTCTGGGTCTGAGCTGGGGTGCCACTGTCCAGGCTCCAGCAGCAGCATTTTCACTGGGTAACCTAGCCGGAAGGAAGCGGGATTTGGTGAACAGCACTTATTCATCACCTCTGAGACCTTGTAAGCTTCGATCCCATTCTCCTCAACCTCCTCCTGCCCAAACAGAGAGGTCCCAGCTCCTTTAGTCCCTCATATCAAAGCTCCATCATTTAAGTTGCCTCTTTCTGTGTTTTCGAACTCTGCTGTGTATTTCTGGGGAAGCACAGACTGCACCACCACAGGGTACTCAATAGATGTGCCTAAGTTTTACAGGCCAGTTCCCAGCACCCTTCCTGATGATCCCCAGTGTTTTATTATCTGTCTTTCACGGTGCTGCTGTGTTTCATGTGCTGGGCTGTGCTGATGCACATCCCTGGGCCCAGGTTGGCATATTGGTGGCCCTGTCCTGCTCAGGATTGCCCTGATAGAGACTTTGCCTGGTTTTCAGCCAATGATTTTGGGCTGTTCCTCTCGGACGAAGATCCAAAGAAAGGGATCTGGCTGGAGGCTGGGAAGGCTCTGGACTACTACATGCTTCGCAATGGGGTAAGCATCTATCCCACATCCTTCCAGCTGATACCTGCCTTGCTTCATGGTTGGATGTGCCCACAGTGTGGAGGTGATGTGGGTGCCTGCCCTGCTGTCTTGCATCGTGCCATGCAGCACCCCACATCCCACCCAACTAATTGCATTGGGGAGATGGGAGGTGTTGTCATGATGGTGGGATGCGGGCGCCCTGCACTGGTGTCACTGCTGGGAGCTGTGCTCCGCTCTGTCCTCAGGACACCATGGAGTACAAGAAGAAGCAACGGCCTCTGAAGATCCGCATGCTGGATGGGACAGTGAAAACAGTGATGGTGGACGACTCCAAAACTGTCACGGACATGCTCATGACAATCTGTGCCCGGATCGGTGAGATGAGTGGGCAACAACAAGGGGGAGTAAGAGAGGTGGGGTGAGAGAGCAACATCTAGTGGAGGGTACCAGGGGAGTGACAACAGCTCTGCGGTGGATGGCCTGGCAGGGGAGTATGGCCAAAGGATGCCTGATGCTGGGGAAAGGACACTGCACCTCTGCTTTGCTCCAGGCTCTAAATTTGGCAGCAAAATTATACTGAGCTTGGTCCTCTGCTCTCCTGCAGGCATCACCAACTACGATGAGTACTCACTTGTCCGGGAGATTATGGAAGAGAAGAAGGAGGAGGTTACTGGCACCCTCAAGAAGGACAAGACCCTGCTGCGAGATGAGAAGAAGATGGAGAAGCTCAAGCAGAAGCTGCACACAGATGACGAGTGTAGGTGCTTGGATGTGCTGGGGAGGGGACCAGCCTGCGCTGAGGGCAGCGGGAAGGGGAGCAGGGGCCCCTTCAAGGGAAACATCCAGTACAGGGACATGGAGAGGACGGTGATGAGGGAACATGTGCCCACAATTCCTCGAATGTCACCTGCCCAGAGGCCCAGAGCAGAGGGGTGAGAGCCAAGATGCACCAGACGAACATATGTATGAGCTGCCCTGGGACTGGGACCAGCCCTGCCTCAGTGCCCAGCTGTACTCATCCTCTGGCCTTGCCTGCAGTGAATTGGCTGGACCATGGCCGGACTCTGCGTGAGCAAGGTATCGACGACAACGAAACGCTGCTGCTGCGGCGCAAATTCTTCTACTCTGACCAGAACGTGGACTCGCGAGATCCCGTGCAGCTCAACCTGCTCTACGTGCAGGTACAGCTCCACAGAGCACGTGGTTCCACTGCTCTGTGCCAGCCTTCTGCCAGGGCTGGTGGATGAGGGGTTTGTGCAGTACTCACCATGGGGGGCACTTCACGATGCTCAGTTATCTCATGAGTAAGAGCTAGTCCTGGCAGTCCCAGCCTTGCACTACGCATACTCCAGAGCTTCCCGGGGAATCCCATGTCTTCTCTGGTAGGAACCATCCTGAAGTCCTGCTGCTGTTCCTCTCCCAGGACTTGGTGATCATTCCTCTGGGGGACAGCCTGGTCCTAAATCCTCATTTTTAGGGGCAGTTCTCTAAAGTCTGACAAACAGGTCCTACTTGGTGTGGAGGGGAGCAGTGGCAGGGCTGCGTGGCTGCCCAGCCTATGGCAGTGTCTTCTCTTCCTGAGCAGGCTCGTGACGACATCCTGAACGGTTCCCACCCTGTCTCCTTTGACAAAGCCTGTGAATTTGCCGGCTACCAGTGCCAGATCCAGTTTGGGCCACACAACGAGCAGAAACACAAGCCGGGTTTCCTGGAGTGAGTGTCCTGGGTTGCCCCCGGTTGCTCGAGTAGTTCGGCAGCCCCCAGCGCTGTGCTGGCATGTGAGGCTTGGGTCTGCAGGTATCTCTAAAGCAACCACTCTTCTGGCAGCAGCGAGTGCTCAGTGCCCAAGTGCAGAGGTCCACACTGCACTGGGGCTGCCAGCCCCACATCCTGCTCGCTCTGGCACCCCCAGAGACGTGCGGCCAGCTCTGATGGGCGAGAGCACGATCCACAATACAGCCTCTCCTGATGCTCTAGGAAGGACTTAGCACCTCCACCCCACTTTCAGCAGGGCAGCTTTTGGGGTAGCTTTCATTACTGCCGCAACCTCTCCCACATCCTTCCAGCTTCCAAAACCTCTCAAGCCCATGGCTTGTCCAGGGCTCTGGGCTGGGCGTCTTTGTAGTTGAAGACATGCTGGCTTTGGGCTCTGCTGCTAACATCTGGCTTGGCTGTCTCTTGGCAGACTCAAGGATTTCCTGCCCAAGGAATACATCAAGCAGAAAGGGGAGCGCAAGATCTTCATGGTATGTGCAGGGGGTGTGTTGGGCTTCTTGTTCCTCCTCCCCAAAGTCTGAGGCTGCTCTTATCTCTGGAGGCAACATGTAGCAGCTTGGTGGGTGAGAAACAGGAGCAGGAAGCTGTAGTTGAGCGGACAAGGCAGCTCCTGAGGTCCCAGAGGTCAGTGGGACACTGTAGCAGGGGCAAGGCATGCTAGTGGAGCAGGGAGAACCTGGAAGGGCTGTGACAGGGCAATGATGGCACAGCCAGGGGACCGTGGTGCTAGCATGATGTTCTGTCTTTGCTGTTGTAGGCCCACAAGAACTGTGGGAACATGAGTGAGATTGAGGCCAAAGTTCGATACGTGAAACTTGCTCGTTCCCTCAAGACCTATGGGGTTTCCTTCTTCCTGGTCAAGGTAAAGCAGCAGCTCCCCTGGCCAAAATTCCCCTTCTCTAGCATCTCTTATGTCTCTATCCAGCTGCTACCCCTCAGCCTACGTTGCTGCAGTTCTCCCTGCATCCCCACTGTCGGCCTGTCCTTCTCGGATTTCCATGTGTACTACTTTCCCACTTGCTTTTCTCTTGTCCTTTTCAAGTCCCATGTCATGGTTGTCACCACCTGAAAGTGTGACCTCAGGGGTGTTTGGTCCAAGGGAGGCTTTAGAGGTCTCTGCCTGGATGGATCCATCTCAAGGGAAGCGCACAACCCTTCTGTTGTCGCTTGCAGGAGAAGATGAAGGGAAAAAACAAGCTGGTACCCCGGCTGCTGGGAATCACCAAAGAGTGCGTGATGCGCGTGGATGAGAAGACCAAGGAAGTGATTCAGGAGTGGAACCTGACCAACATCAAGCGTTGGGCCGCCTCACCCAAGAGCTTCACCCTGGTAGGGAGTGACCCTGGTCCTCCATGCCTTCTCAGCAGTGCCCCAGTGCGCGGCCAGCTCTCACACTGACCCCTCTCTTGGGTATTGCCCCATGTGGGACAGCCTTGCCCTCCTCTGGTACCTCTCCCGGCTCTTGTTTCGGAGGCTGGCGCTTGAACGCTTAAGCGCATACCAGAGGGGCTCAGGATGGCCGCCAATGCCGTGCTCTGGTGCTACCCTGTGCCGTGCCGTTGCAGGATTTTGGAGATTACCAGGATGGTTACTACTCAGTGCAGACGACAGAGGGGGAGCAGATCGCCCAGCTGATTGCAGGCTACATCGATATCATCCTCAAAAAGGTGAGGCTGTGCTGAGAATGGCCCTGATAACTGGCTCCGCTCTGGGGCAGGGTGCAGGATGTGCCTTCCACCTGCCTCCAGACAGCCATTGGCAGACAGTGCTGCTGGGGGAGCTGGAGATGGGACGGGGAGACTATGTGACCCTGGTACAGTGCCTGGGCTGCAGCAGTTGGAGAAGGCTGGGAGATCTGTCCTGGCTGACAGGGTTTCTTTTCCTTGCTGTAGAAAAAGAGCAAAGACCACTTTGGACTGGAGGGGGATGAGGAGTCCACTATGCTGGAAGACTCCGTGTCTCCAAAGAAGTAAGTCCTCCAGGAGCAAGTTAGCTGCTGGGCAGAACCTGCATGGAGAGCAGACTCCAGGCAAGCTTGCAGTACAGCATGTCTGGAGGAAGAGCTTTCAGTCCTTCGATAGAGGGACTCTGCCACTCCCACAGAGCCAGGTGGTGGGGCTGTGGGCATTCCTTGACGCGGTACTTCTGCCCGTTTCAGGTCGACTGTCTTGCAGCAGCAGTTTAACCGTGTAGGCAAGGCAGAGCTGGGCTCTGTGGCCCTGCCAGCCATCATGCGGACAGGAGCTGGAGGGCCAGAAAACTTCCAAGTGGGCACAATGCCGCAGCCTCAGCTGCAAATCACCAGTGGCCAGATGCACCGAGGGCACATGCCTCCCCTGGTAAGTTCTCCCTGTCCCCATCCTAGGGCACAAATTCCCAAAGGTGCCAGTCGGATTTGTGTAGACCCATCTATTTGTGTCTGTGGCCCAGCATTGCCTTGCCAGGTTGTTGTGGCAGAGTCTCTGTGCTGCTGGCCTCTTGTGGTTGCTGGCCTGGCTGAGCTGGTGTCCTCTGCAAACCTGAAATAAGCCCCAGTGTTTTCTCCTGGCCAGCAGCCACAGCCTCTCGTTTAGGTTGAGCTGCCTTGAGCTACTGTGCCCAGCTAGCCCCACCAGGGCTGTGGTTTGCAGCAGAGCCCTGTGCCTGGCTTTGGTGCCCGCATGTCCTCTGCAGTTGGAGAAGTGTTTGGAAAATGCCATGAGCAGGCTGTTTTCTTTGGCCCCAATCAGCCTGCTATGGAGCTTGCTGTAAAAGCCTTGTGGGGTCCCACTGCATCTGCTCCCCACTCTGCAGGAGCTGGTAAACTGGGAGACTCAGTTATACCCACAGTGGGACAGGACATTACCCAGTGGGAGGTGCAGAGAGGAGATCCCCCCTTTTTGCTAAATGCACCTGCTTTGTGGAGACACCTACCTAGAGCACTGTCATCAACAGCACATTACACTGTGTTGCAAGGGGTCGTGTGAACCAACTATTTAACCCTAGATTTCCAGCCTCTGGCATACCTCAGTCTGTCTCTGTGTTGCAGACTTCAGCCCAGCAAGCCCTGACTGGTACCATCAACTCCAGCATGCAGGCTGTGCACGCAGCCCAGGCCACGCTGGATGACTTCGAGACCTTGCCACCGCTCGGGCAGGATGCTGTGAGTGCCGGGTGAAGGCAGGGTGCTGCGGGGGGATCTTGCTGGTGGTTGTTGGCTGGGCTAGATAAGGCTGGCTGTGTTCCCAGGAGAGGTGTCTGCAGCTCCTAGAAAGATCTCCTGCCTGCAAAGAGGTTGGATTGTATCCCATTCTGGGGGAAGGAGTGGAGGGGACGCTTGATCATGCTTGGTCAAAATGGGCTGGGGAGTTTTATCTGGTCACAGTTCTTCTTTCACTCTTACTTGTCTCCTCTTTCCTGCACCTCTCCATGCAAGCATGGGTGCAGCTACCCACCAGCTTCACCATCATCTCCTGACCCCATTCTTCCAATTTCAGGCATCCAAAGCGTGGCGCAAAAACAAGATGGATGAGTCGAAGCACGAGATCCATTCCCAAGTGGATGCTATTACTGCTGGCACAGCCTCAGTGGTCAACCTCACTGCAGGTATGTGGAGGGTTGGAGAACACGATGCTCCAACTCTGGAAAAGGTTTGGTCTCCCTTGCCTGGCTGAAGGTTGAGGCTCCTGCTGTCTATCAGAGACTGGAGGAGCCAGCCTACCCCAGCGAGAGCTAAATCGGCTCTGACTGCTGCTAACGTGCCTGTGGAGCTTGTCATGCCCCTGCAGCTTGCACTGTGCCTAGTCCATTCTTCCTCACAGTCCTTGTCTGACCAGCCATCCTCTGCACCAGGGACACATTGTCTTATCCGTGCCGTACCTCTGGGTACAACCGTGGTACGGTGCAGCTCTTTCCCTGGGCTCTCCTGCCCAAACTGTGTTGATGTGACAACCTTTCATGCTTAGGAGCCAGAGCATGTCTCTTCCGGCTCCCAGGGAGAGCCACGTTGGTGACAAAGACAGGGATGCTCTTGGAGCATCACTCGAAGCGTGTCCCATTCTGACTTGTCTCCTCCCTCTGCAGGCGATCCAGCGGACACAGACTATACCGCTGTGGGCTGTGCTGTCACCACCATCTCTTCCAACCTAACGGAGATGTCCAAGGGTGTGAAGCTTCTGGCTGCGCTGATGGAGGACGAGGGAGGGAATGGGCGGCAGCTTCTGCAGGCAGCCAAGAACCTGGCGAGCGCCGTCTCAGACCTGCTGAAAACGGCACAGCCTGCCAGCGCTGAGGTGGGAGGCAGGAGGGGCAGTGGGACTGAGGGGAAGGTGGAAATGAAGGGGAAACATTGGATGAGGTTTCAGGGCTTGCTTGTGCGCCCAGTGTTGATTTTGCCTCGTACTTTGCAGCCTCGCCAGAATCTCCTGCAGGCTGCCGGCCTTGTGGGCCAGACCAGCGGGGAGCTGCTGCAGCAGATTGGGGAGAGCGACACCGACCCCCGATTCCAGGTGAGCGCACCCGGCAGCAACCAGGGACTCCTACTCCCTAGAACCGTCAGCCTTTGCACAGGACCTGGCAGGAGGGCTCTGGGCCGAAGCTGGGCCAGTGCCCAGCAGTGACTTTTCTGAGGGAAGGTACAGGCCATTGCCCATCTCTGTCCCTAGAGCCAGTCTGATACTATGCCTCTTAACTTGTGGATTCCTGTGTAGATCCCAGAAAGCCGGCGTGCTTGGATCCTGCCTGCCTCTGACCCAAAGACGGTAAAAAGAGGGTGTAGGCATTGCTTGGTGGTCCTGGCCTCCTCCAGTGTGAGGAGTGCTGCTCTGGGGACTGTCACCTGAACTCTTTGGAGAAGGGCTCTTACCAAAATTCTGCTTTTCTGGTGGTTGGCTCTCAGAAGTGCATGCACTCAGGTTGCTGCTTGGGCCAGTGCTGTACCTGGGAATCCTCCCTTGAAGCTACCTCAGCTCCTGCCTGGTGCTCCCTGCCTGTGGGAGCTGCCTGTCTGCCACTATCAGAGACCCAAGGTTACTGGAGTCTTGTGGGGATGTTTGACTCCACTGACTTCCAGACAGCTTGCATTCCTGTGACTTCCAGCACAAGGGAGGTAGCCTACCGTGCTGGGGAGGAGGATCCAGGTTTAGTAAAGGACAAAACAGATTCTGGAAAAAGGGAGGTTGGTTGTGACAGCCACATAGCCTCAACATAAGCAGAAAGGCCTGGCAAATAGCCAAGGGGAGCAGAAAAGCTAGCCGTGGAAGCTAGCTGGGTCAGGAAGCCATGCTTGGACAGGCAACAGCGCCAGGACAGGGCAGCCCCAAGGGGCAGATTTAGGACCTGGAAGACAATTTGCATATGTGTAGTGGGACATTCTGCCTCGCAGCTGCCAGACCTGAGTGTATCTACTTCCCTCCCTGGGCTCGGATGCAGCAGTCTGGGGACTCTGGAGCTGGGTGCATGTGCTCTCCCGTCTCTCTTGTTGTCTGGAAAGGTGGCGGATTGCAGTGGGCGTAGTCTTGGCTTGCAGGAGGTGATGGGATGCTGTGAGCCTTCTGGCTTAGTGGCAAGAGGCATAACTGCCTTGGGGCATGGGGCTGCTTGCTGTGAGCACGGACATAGGGTGGCAGGTGCAGCAGGCAGAGAACGCTGCCCTGCCTACCAAGCAGGTCTTTGCCCCAAGCATTTGCTGTCTAGTGCTGGTGCTGCCAGTTTTCACTGGCTGCCTGCCACAGGAGCTCATCCTGAAGGCTGCGGCGTGCTGCCACGTTTGGTGCCCTGCAGGAGAGCAGCTTGCCATGTGCTGGTCGCT
This sequence comes from Baryphthengus martii, assembly GCA_013396935.1. NCBI lineage: Eukaryota > Metazoa > Chordata > Aves > Coraciiformes > Momotidae > Baryphthengus > Baryphthengus martii. The sequence goes on along the minus strand of VWZK01020992.1, from coordinate 221,358 downwards.
ACCTGTCGCGTGCTGGCAGGGCAGTCCCATGCCTTCCCTGCTGCCCCTGCGGCCGAGGAGGCTGAATGCTGTGTCACACCTCTCCTTGAGCCCCAGGAGTGACAACAGAGGTACAGCCTGTCCTTAACGAGCTAGAAAATAACACCTGCAGGACAGGTGACTGGTGTGGGGCAGCATCTCCCACTCGCCTCTTGCTGGTGGGGTGAGCCTGTGGACAGGCAACTGCCCCTGGTGTGACTGTGCCACGGCTGACTCATGCCTGCCGTTTGGCCAGTGGGGTTTGTCTTTTTTTCTGTCGTTTGCACGGGGTGCAAAGCCAGGCAGTACCAACAGTGCCTTGCAGCAGCTTGTTGCTGTGGTACAGTCAGGAGCTTGGTGTGGGTTGTGTCCTCAGGAGTGGGCAGCGAGTGGGTCGTGGGTGTTGGGGTGATGCTGAGCATTGCCCGAGCTGCCCTGGGTGGATTGTGTGGCAGTGCTGTGGTGCAGGCTGTGGCTCAAGTCCAGTTTACAGTCTCACTGCCGGCTGTAGCACGTAGTAGAGATGGGGTCAAGGTGTTGCCAGCCACTGCAGATGTTCAGTGCTGCCGGTGCTGGGACAGAGCAGATGAATGGCCCCCAAAGCTCACGCTTCCCCACTGAATATTTCAGGAGAGCCCTGCGTGCAGCCACCAGTGCTCCCACTGCCGTGGCTCTGGCGCTGACCTTCTCTGTCCCCCCCAGGACATGCTGATGCAGCTGGCAAAGGCGGTCGCCAGCGCTGCTGCTGCGCTGGTGCTCAAAGCCAAGAATGTGGCTCAGAAAACAGAGGATTTGGCACTGCAGACGCAGGTGATCGCTGCGGCCACCCAGTGTGCCCTCTCCACCTCGCAGCTGGTGGCCTGCACCAAGGTAAGCAGCAAGGTTAACTCTTGCGCCAGCGTGGCTGCAAGCATCACCCAGCTGGTGGCAGCTCCACAGTGGAGTCGAAGGTGTGCCAGGACCACACATGTCCTTAGGGGAGACGTGAAGAGTCTAGCACCAGAAGCGTGGGCTGCCTTGGGCTGGGGTCCGTGCCACTGTGCCCAAGCATTGAATATCCTCTTTGGAGGAGCAGAAGTCAGGAACAGCTGTTCCTGTACAGCTCCTGCAAGGAGCCCACCAAACTTGCTGCCCACCCTTTCTCCTCTTCTCTAGGTAGTGGCTCCCACAATCAGCTCCCCAGTCTGCCAGGAGCAGCTGATTGAGGCTGGCAAGTTGGTGGCCAAGTCAGCAGAGGGCTGTGTGGAGGCCTCCAAGGCGGCCACCAATGATGACCAGCTTCTGAAGCAGGTGGGAGTGGCAGCCACAGCTGTCACCCAAGCCCTGAATGACCTGCTGCAGCACATCAAGCAGCATGCCTTGGGTGGGCAGCCCATCGGACGCTATGATCAGGCCACCGACACCATCCTCAATGTCACCGAGAACATATTCAGCTCTATGGGCGATGCTGGTGAGAACAGCCGATGGCACCTGGCATAGAGCACGGTGGATGGGAGGGTACTGGAGAGTCCATGGGACTTGCTAACAGGCCACGCTTCGTTTCTGTCCTAGGGGAAATGGTGCGGCAGGCTCGTATTCTGGCTCAGGCCACCTCTGACCTTGTCAATGCCATCAAAGCTGATGCGGAGGGAGAGACAGACCTGGAGAACTCACGCAAGCTGCTGAGTGCAGCCAAGATCCTGGCCGATGCCACTGCCAAGATGGTGGAGGCTGCAAAGGTCGGTGGCGTGGGGGAGGGTGGACGTTCAGCATTGTAGAGCGGGCAAGCAGTCGTTGGTGGCAGAGCGGTTCCCAGAGCAAAGTCCTGCACCGAGCTGAGGGTGTGTGCAATGGAGTGGGGCTCCTCCTGGAGCTGCGGGTGGCTGTTAGCTCTTCTGCTGCTGAGCTCTCCTGGAGAGGTGTTGGGCATCTCCCTGGCACCACAGGCAGCCAGGCTGCCTGGGGATGCTCCCCAGTGTCAGGCCAAAGCACAGCGGCTGCTTCAGGAGGACAAGGGACCCGGTAGCCCCTGCGAGGTGTGATGGGTTGGTTTCCTCTTTTTGCAGGGAGCTGCAGCCCACCCAGACAGTGAGGAGCAGCAGCAGCGGCTGCGCGAGGCAGCAGAGGGGCTCCGCATGGCAACCAATGCCGCAGCCCAGAATGCTATCAAGAAGAAGCTCATGCACAAGCTGGAGGTGAGATGTCAGGCAAGGGGGTGACAGAGGGCGAGCAAGTGAGACCCAGCCAGGAGCCCCTGCATCCTGCACTTCCCAGAGGGATAAATCCTTTTCATATACAGTGTCAATGCTACATCCCAGAGACACCTCCTCACTGCTCCCCTTCCTCTTCCATTCCCCATGTCGCTTTGAGATCCCAGGCACCAAGGGTGCCAGAGATGCTCCAGTGTCACAGGAGTTGAAGCTCAGGGGGTGCTGAGCTGCAGTGTGCAGCGGGGCACCTCGGGGCGGGCTGCCCCAGTGCTAAACCTTGCCTTCCCCTGCCAGCACGCAGCCAAGCAAGCCGCTGCCTCTGCCACCCAGACCATCGCGGCTGCGCAGCACGCTGCCTCTTCCAACAAGAACCCCGCCGCCCAGCAGCAGCTGGTGCAGAGCTGCAAGGTAAGAGCCCGGGCATGATCCTGGCATCTCCTGCGCCACCTCTCCATGTCCCTTCTCCCGTCAGCTGCAACCGGGTTCTGCACTCGGTTGCAGCAGGCAGGCAGGATTTTGGGGTGCTCACACAGCTCCCCTGGGAGACAATCTCTTAGTCACTAGTCGTGGACTAGATCTGCCTCCTCTTGGCCAAGCCTCTCCAGTGACCCTTCTCTCTGGTAGGTGGTGGCAGAGCAGATACCGCTGCTGGTGCAGGGTGTACGAGGAAGCCAGTCCCAGCCAGACAGCCCCAGTGCCCAGCTGGCTCTCATTGCTGCCAGCCAGAATTTCCTGCAGGTACTTGCAGTGCCTTGAGCCTCCCCTGATGGTTCTGGAGTTACAGCTTTCCGACCATGCCTGACCCTCCTAAGATACCAGGAAACCTGGTGCACGTGGGCAGCAGAGAGCTGCCTGTTTGTCCCCTTCTCACAGCTTTTTATCTTGTCCCGGCAGCCTGGTGGAAAGATGGTAGCTGCAGCCAAGGCCACTGTCCCCACCATCACAGACCAAGCCTCTGCAATGCAACTCAGCCAATGTGCCAAGAACTTGGCCGCAGCTCTGGCTGAGCTCCGCACGGCTGCCCAGAAGGTGAGAGGCCGGGTTGTGTCTCACAGTGGGACCCTGGCTATGCAGAGCTGTAGGGGGACAGCAGGGACGGTCGAGTGGCAGGTCACGGTCCCTGCCACAGCAGAGTGGGCTCAGCAGCCACCTCACTTGCTTTCCCGTCTCCCCCATTGCAGGCTCAGGAGGCGTGCGGACCCCTGGAGATAGACTCAGCGCTAGGTCTGGTGCAGAGCCTGGAGAGGGACTTGCAGGAAGCCAAGGCAGCTGCTCGTGATGGCAAGCTCAAGCCTCTGCCAGGAGAGACGGTGAGGCTGTGGGGAAGGGTGGTGCAGGGTAATGTGAGGTGGGCACTGGGGCAAGGGAACCGGCAGAAGGTGCAGTGCATGAGCATGTCCCCACTCATTCCCGTGCAGATGGAGAAGTGTGCCCAGGATCTCGGGAACAGCACAAAAGCCGTCAGCTCTGCCATCGCTCACCTCCTGGGAGAGGTGGCCCAGGGCAACGAGAACTACACAGGTACCAGCCTCCACCCTGGGGCTGGGGCAGGAGGCTGTGCCAGCAGCCACTGACTTCTCCATCTCCTCAGGGATTGCTGCCCGAGAGGTGGCCCAGGCCCTGCGCTCGCTCAGCCAGGCTGCGCGTGGCGTGGCAGCCAGCACCCCCGACCCGCAGGCACAGAGTGCAATGCTGGATTGCGCCAGCGACGTCATGGATAAAGCCAACAACCTCATCGAGGAGGCGCGGAAAGCGGTGGCCAAGCCTGGAGATCCAGAGAGCCAGCAGCGCCTGGCTCAGGTACGGGGAACAGGGACCTCGGTGTCACCCCATCAGCCATTGGGAAGGGCGTGAGGCTGGCCAGAGGACGGTGACCGCTCTTTGCTTCTCTGCAGGTGGCCAAGGCGGTGTCGCAGGCCCTGAATCGCTGTGTCAACTGCCTGCCAGGGCAGCGGGACGTGGATGCTGCCATCCGCATGGTGGGAGAGGCCAGCAAGAGGCTACTTGCAGATTCGGTGAGCTGAGCAAGGGTGGAAGAGCAAGGGGGAAGCCTCACAGGAATGCGAGCTGAGCTGCCCACACTGGATTCCTATCCCTGAGCATGTGCCAGACCTTCTTCCTCAATTTCCATCCTCCTCACTGCTTCTCCTAATCCCTCTTCCCGCCTCCAGTTCCCTCCCAGCACCAAGAGCTTCCAAGAGGCACAGAGCCAGCTGAACCGGGCAGCTGCGGGGCTCAACCAGTCCGCCAACGAGCTGGTGCAGGCATCGCGTGGCACCCCTCAAGACCTGGCCAAGTCCTCTGGCAAATTTGGGCAGGACTTCAATGAGTTCCTACAGGCGGGAGTGGAGATGGCCAGCCAGTCCCCGGTGAGAGCAGAGCCTGTTGGGGGATTCTGGATATGGCAGGAGGTTTGGGATGCCTGAGAAGGTGGCTGACCACAGGCAGGGTGGCCGGGCACTGATGGTTAGAGTGGCTGTGGCCAGTGCAGCCGGTGAAGTGGGGTCTGGAGTTGTGTAAAACCACAGCAGCAGGGAGGAAGTGGCTTGGGTTAGTTCAGCAAGTGTTACCACTGTATCCTTACTGTTGGCGGAGGAGTTAGATGAAAGGAACTGGCTCAGCCTGAAAACTGCTGGAGGACACCCAAGGTGGGCATGGAGCTTGGGAACCTGCTGCAGGTAACTATTCTTGGCTCCTTGCAGAATAAGGAAGACCAGGCGCAAGTGGTGTCAAACCTGAAGAGCATCTCCATGTCCTCCAGCAAGCTGCTGCTGGCTGCAAAGGCGCTCTCTGCTGACCCCACAGCCCCCAACCTCAAAAACCAGCTGGCAGCAGCAGCACGGTAGGAGGAACCACTGCCTGTGAGCTGCTTGCTGTAGCAGTGGGGCTGGGTGTCAGAGCTGACGTTGATCGGTGGGTCTGTCTCCCTTGCCCTCTGCAGAGCCGTGACCGACAGCATTAACCAGCTGATCACCATGTGCACTCAGCAGGCACCAGGCCAGAAGGAGTGTGACAATGCCCTGCGGGAGCTGGAGGTGAGAACCCTCATCTTGACAAGGCAGCAGAGGGACTGAGACGTCTGGGTGCTGAGATGGTGGGGGGTAGGGAACTACACTCTTCTGTGAGGGGCAGGAAGGAGCAAAAAAAAAAAGGAGGTGCAAGTGGAGGGCCTGGACCCTTCTCATGGACGTGACACCTGTGTCCCTGCAGACAGTGAAGGAGCTGTTGGAGAACCCCACTCAGACAGTCAACGACATGTCCTACTTCAACTGTCTTGACAGCGTCATGGAGAACTCCAAGGTGAGCTCTGAGCTGGTAGAGGAGGTTTGAAGAAGGATGTGGAGGGTTTAGCAAAGATGTGGGAGAAACGGATAGGTGGTTCCTGCCCTGTTCATGAAGCACAGTGAGCTCTGATCCTGGAAGCACTCCAGGAGCAGGAGGTGGTCTCCATAATTAGCACGTGGCATGTCCTGCAGGTGCTGGGCGAGTCCATGGCTGGCATTTCCCAGAACGCCAAGAACAGCAAACTGCCCGAGTTCGGTGACTCCATCAGCGCTGCCTCCAAAGCTCTCTGCGGGCTAACAGAGGCAGCTGCTCAGGTGAGACACACTTGGTCCCAGCCCTGAGGGCTACCCCTGGCACGTAGTTCCCTTGTGCACCCCTCCCCTGCCTCTACAAGCCTGGCCCTGTGGGACAGTGCTGCCAGCCTCCTCTGCAGCCCGTGCCTGCTCTGAGCCTCCCCGCTGTGTACAAACTCTCTCTTGTGCTCCTAGGCTGCCTACCTTGTGGGAGTCTCAGACCCCAACAGCCAGGCTGGACAGCAGGGCTTGGTAGACCCCACTCAGTTTGCCAGAGCTAACCAAGCTATCCAGATGGCCTGCCAGAATCTGGTGGACCCTGCCTGCACCCAGTCCCAGGTAAGTATGAGGTTGGGCAGCATTATGGGCATTTTCCTGCACAAAAAAGGGTGTGAAGCTAGCTGGAAGCGCTCGATCCCGAGTTGGCCAAGATTATGGCAAGTGTCTTGTCAGGCCCCATCAACTGTACTGTACTTTGGTGGAACAGTGACAGTCCAGATAGGGGGATGTGTGGGTGTGCAAGATCTTGGTGGTCCTTGGGTCTCAAGAGGGCCCCCTCTGCTCACTGGTGCCCCATGTGGGGCTGGCAGGAGGCGAGAGCTGCAGGGATGGAGGGGTTGTGATGGATCCTGCCTCACCTTGCTCTTCTCCACAGGTTCTCTCAGCAGCCACCATCGTAGCGAAGCACACCTCGGCCCTCTGCAACACGTGCCGCCTGGCCTCCTCCCGCACCGCCAATCCTGTGGCCAAGCGCCAGTTTGTCCAGTCAGCCAAGGAGGTGGCCAACAGCACAGCCAACCTGGTCAAGACCATCAAGGTGCTGTCTCCCTGCCAGGGCACAATGGTGGGGATGGGATTTGGGGCACCGTGAGCGTCAGGTAACAGCTCTTGTCTCTCCACACCAGGCCCTGGATGGTGAGTTCAACGAGGAGAACCGGGAGCGGTGCCGCGCCGCCACCGCCCCTCTCATAGAGGCTGTGGATAACCTGACAGCCTTCGCCTCCAACCCAGAATTTGCCACCGTTCCTGCCCAGATCAGCCCAGAGGTGGGATGCTGCAGGGGCAGGGAGGATGTGGCCTGGCTGTGACAGGGCTGCTGAAGGGTGGGGAGCAGCTGAGCGTCCCCCTGAGCTTGGAATGGGGTCCTGGTGTGGGACTAGTGCTGTAAGGGGAGTGTGATTGGGAGGCAGCAGCAAGCCTTGGGCTTCAAGGCGATTCTTCGGGTTGAGGGTCATGAGAGTGCGGGTAACTTTCCATGCACAGTCCCTTGCACCTGTCACGAGTCCATCACCTTCTCTTGCAGGGGCGCAGAGCCATGGAGCCCATTGTCTCTTCAGCCAAGACCATGCTGGAGAGCTCTGCTGGCCTGATCCAGACTGCCCGCTCTCTGGCTGTCAACCCCAAGGACCCGCCACAGTGGTCGGTGCTGGCTGGCCACTCTCGCACTGTCTCAGACTCCATCAAGAAGCTGATCACCAACATGAGGTGAGGAGAGTCCTGCCCGCTTGGCCATGACCCTATCCCTACAGACAAGTACCCCTGCTCTGCACGGGCATCCCTAGGGATGTTCTAGCTCATCATCTCCTTGGTCACTGGGGAGACAAGGGAGGGGGTGGAAGAGATGGGATCTTGGTCTTGATGAGCTTGAAGATCTCTTCTAACCCAAACAATTCTATGCAATCCCTCTGGTCCTGCATGGATGCTGCTTCTCCACCCATGTCATGGGTTGATGGGAACACACACTGATGTGCCCAGGCTCTATGGCACTGGGTTGCCCCAAAGCTCAGGAGAGGGGTCCTGCTCCTCACCGGCACCAGCCAAGGCTATGGGCTGAGCTGATCTATCCATCACACAGGGACAAAGCCCCAGGACAGCGAGAGTGTGACGAGGCCATCGAGGTCCTGAACAGATGCATGCGGGAGGTGGACCAGGCCTCCCTTGCTGCCATCAGCCAGCAGCTGGCCCCCCGAGAAGATATCTCCCAGGAGGTGGGTTGGGAATGTGCAGCTGTAAGCTTAACAGGGGCGAGTGTCCTTCCTCGGGCCTCCCAGCAATGCAGGGTGACCCCAGCCCTGCTGCAGCCTGCCCTAACACCCTCTCTTTACAACAGGCTTTGCACAACCAGATGATCACGGCCGTCCAGGAGATCAGCAACCTGATCGAGCCCGTGGCCAGTGCAGCTCGGGCCGAGGCTTCGCAGCTGGGACACAAGGTAACATGGGGATGGTGATGAGATGCACGATGCACGTGGAGGAGCTTGTGGTGGGAGGAGAAGCACAAGACAATCTAGGCTGGAAGCTGCTGGTGCTGATGCTGCTCTTCCTTTAGGTGTCCCAGATGGCTCAGTACTTTGAGCCACTCATTATGGCGGCTATCGGTGCTGCCTCCAAAACGCCCAACCACCAGCAGCAGATGAACCTCCTGGACCAGACCAAAACGCTGGCCGAGTCTGCCTTGCAGATGCTGTACACAGCTAAAGAGGCCGGTGGGAACCCCAAGGTGAGCAGGAGGGGCACACATCAGTGTCGTGCTCCCTTCGTGTGTGGCTCCTGCGTGGTGCCCTCGCATGTGCCAGACAGAAACCTGGAGTATGTGTGCAGCATCCTTGTCAGGAGGGAAGCTGCTGCCCACCCCCCTCACTCTGGCTTATCCTTGTAGCAAGCTGCCCACACCCAGGAGGCTCTGGAGGAGGCCGTGCAGATGATGAAGGAAGCAGTGGAGGACCTGACCACCACCCTGAACGAGGCAGCTAGCGCTGCAGGTGTCGTGGGGGGCATGGTGGATTCCATCACTCAAGCCATCAACCAGGTGAGAGGAGTGTAGAGTGGGCTTGGCCAGGGATAGCGATGGGGGAGAGAAAGACATACAAGGTCTTCGGGCTGGAGCTGAAGCAAGAGTCTCCTGATGGTCTCTTGCAGCTGGATGAGGGGCCCATGGGCGAGCCAGAGGGGACATTTGTGGACTACCAGACCACAATGGTGAAGACAGCCAAGGCCATTGCAGTGACTGTACAGGAGATGGTAGGTGCAAGAAAGCCTGTCACTGCAGAAAGCACTGCCTTCCACCCAGGCAGATGACCATCCTCCTTTCTCAGCCATCGTACCACAGAGCTCTTCTAACTCCTACTCTTCTTCCATTGGCAGGTCACCAAATCCACCACCAACCCAGATGAGCTGGGCATACTGGCTAACCAGCTCACCAATGACTATGGGCAGCTGGCGCAAGAGGCCAAGCCGGCTGCCCTCACCGCCGAGAACGAGGAGGTGTGAGCGTGGTGGAGAGAGTGCTGGAGCATGTTGTGGGGCAGAGCAGGGTTTGCTGGAGTGTGAGAGTAGAGGACAGGGTCACTCAAACCTCCCATCAGAGCTGGAGACAAGCAGCATTCGCACCTGCCCTGCAATGTAGCGTGGGAATATGGAACAGAGACGTGTTTCGTTTTTTCCCCTCCTGAGAGGGACAACTGAGAGAGAGGAGCTGGGTGGAGGTGGCTGGTGTTTCCCAATGGGTATCATGGATGTGGGGCTTAGTTCCCTGCTGGCTCCCTCACACATGTGTCCTCCTCCAGATTGGCTCCCACATCAAGCGTCGGGTGCAGGAGCTGGGTCACGGCTGTGCTGCCCTGGTCACCAAGGCTGGAGCCCTACAGTGCAGCCCTAATGATGCCTACACCAGGAAGGAGCTGATAGAGAGTGCACGCAAGGTTTCTGAGAAGGTGAGCAGCCCAGAAAGAGGGGCAGTGCCATGGTGAGGTGGGTAGCATGCTAGATTGAGTCATATACCCTTGGAGCCACCATGTTAGCTTCTACCCTGGTCCTGTTGGGTTCTCCTGGCTCTCTCAGCCACTCTTGCCCACCCAGCTGGTGGGGTGGAGGATGGATCCTCCTCTCCAGGCATCATAACAGCAACTAGTGCTGTGATGGGTGAGTGTGATGTCCAGGTGCTGCCTGCCAACATGCTGATCATGGCTTGCCTCAGGAGACTGTTCTTCATACTGGTGGCACCTCAGGGCTCTCCTGAGCATCCACCTCAGCATTTGCTGTGTCCCCAGCCAATGGGGGACCCAGTCATGCTGGGTCATCCATCTCCCCTTCACCTTTTGCTGGTGTGGTGGAAAGCACTCTGTCCATCAGTCAATCTAAGGAAATATACTTCTGAATAACAGATGGCTAAATAACATGGCTGAATACCGTGGCTAAAAACTCCAGTCGATAAGGCAGTGATGGAGCGGCAAGGCTTGTAAGCAAGAGTACAAAATCAAGACACTTGTTCATAGTCCCTGGCATGTGCCTGCATCTCAGGACCTCCTGCAGGTCCTTTCTTTCCAAGATTGCTTTCCATCAGTTAATTTGTCCTACTGTGAGTACTTGCCCAGCAACTTCAGCTAAGGAAGAAATGAGCTGCAATGTTCTGATGCCCATCACGCAAACCTTATTCATTTGGAAGCTAGCCGCGTACACTACCTCCTGGACTCCCAAACACAATAGGTACAGGGCAAAAAATAAGTGAATAGAAGCTAAGAAGGGATGTCCAGACCACACTGGATTCCCAGTTCTCCTTAGTGTGAAACAGCTCCTTCGTGGGAGGTGTAGGATGATGTGTGCGGTGAGGATTGCCTGAACCTGCTCTGCTCCCCAGTCACCTTCCTTGCACTCTGCAGGTGTCTCACGTGCTGGCAGCCCTGCAGGCTGGGAACCGCGGGACACAAGCCTGCATCACAGCAGCCAGCGCCGTCTCTGGCATCATTGCTGATCTTGACACCACCATCATGTTTGCCACGGCAGGAACCCTCAACCGGGAGAACTCCGAGACCTTTGCTGACCACAGGTACATGAGCACCCCATCCAGCCTCTGCTCAGACAGAGACGGGGGGTCTAACTGTGTCCTGTGGTCCCCTTTCTTTCTGAGCTGTGGACCAGCTCCAAGGAGAGCTTTCAGGTTCAGGTCACACTGACTATTTCCCCTCCGGCTTGTACATAGAGAAGGCAGGGCCCACAGTCTCTCTACACCCCAAGGACCATCTGTGCATGTAAAGGGTCCTCTCTGACTCCCTTCCTTTCCTCAGGGAGGGCATCTTGAAGACAGCCAAGGCACTGGTGGAGGATACCAAGGTGCTGGTGCAGAATGCCACAGCCAGCCAGGAGAAGCTAGCCCAGGCTGCCCAGTCCTCGGTGTCCACCATCACCCGCCTGGCAGAGGTGGTGAAACTGGGTGCTGCCAGCCTAGGATCTGAAGACCCAGAGACTCAGGTGGGTTGGGAGGTATGGGGTGAACAGAGGCTGCTTGTAGCTTGCTTAGAGGGGCTGAGGGTTGAAGGTGGTGTGTGGTGCTCAGGGCTGGACTCAACATATCATGGAGAGGGCTGGCTGGGCTTTGGCTTGTGCTACCAGCACTGTGTGTTGTATACATGTATACTGTGTGTCCTGGGGTGGCCGAATTTCCCATTGCTGGGCCACACCAGCCCCAGCCTGAGTGTGACTGTAGCCAAGCTGTTATCTTGGTCTTGCTCTCCCCAGGTGGTCCTGATTAACGCTGTGAAGGATGTGGCCAAAGCACTTGGGGACCTGATAGGTGCCACCAAAGCAGCTGCTGGCAAAGCTGGCGATGACCCTGCTGTTTATCAGCTGAAGAACTCTGCCAAGGTCTGAGATGGATGTGATGGGAAGGAGGGGATAAAGTAGGGGGCGCTGGAGAAAGAGCAGAGAGGCTTCTCTGCCTTTCTAGAGGCAGGAGGGCAATTAGGGGGCAGTCATGGCAAGGTAGGGGAGGGATAGGCACATTCTGAGAACGTGAGCAGCCCGGAGAGAAGTTCACGACGTGCAGAGGAGGCATTGGTGGGAGAGCAAGATGAGGTGGTGGGAGTGGCATATGGGGACAGGGCATTTTTCGGACCAGACCACAAGGGAGGAACAGCAGCCCAGAACTTGAATGGGTCTTCACCTCTCTTTCCTCTCCGTTCCATAGGTGATGGTGACGAACGTCACTTCCTTGCTGAAGACAGTGAAGGCCGTCGAGGATGAAGCCACGAAGGGTACGCGGGCGCTGGAGGCCACAATAGAGCACATACGCCAAGAGCTGGCGGTGAGTATGGCCGCGGTGCTGTGGCTGGCATCCCGCTCGCCGGCTGCCCCATGCCTCACCACCACCTCTCGCCTTGCAGGTCTTCTCCTCTCCCGTGCCTCCCACTAAGGTCTCAACCCCAGAGGACTTCATCCGTATGACGAAAGGCATCACGATGGCCACGGCCAAAGCAGTGGCTGCTGGCAACTCATGTCGGCAGGAGGATGTGATCGCCACGGCCAACCTGAGCCGCCGTGCCATTGCGGATATGCTGCGCGCCTGCAAGGTGGGGCGGGCAGGGCACCTGGATCTAGCGCGGGTTTGTGGTTGTCAGCCGGGATGGTGCTGGATGTGAATTGAGGCTTCCCTGTCTCTGGGTTTCAGGAGGCCGCCTACCACCCGGAGGTGAGCGGGGATGTGCGGCAGCGGGCACTGCGCTTCGGCAAGGAGTGCGCTGATGGCTACCTGGATCTGCTGGAGCACGTGCTGGTGGTGAGTGTCCTTGCCCTGGTTCCCAGGGTGGGTAGAGCTGCCCATGGATGCCAGGGTGCTCCCCAAATCCCTACAGTCCTCTAGGCTCTGCACCTCCTCCCACAGAGGTCTTTGCACAACCCTCTTCACTGCCCGTGCCGGCACAGCATGTGGCCGAGCTCCTGCAGTGGAAGCAGGTGTCAGAGATAAACAGGCTCTCAAGAAAGGTATTTGGCTAACAACAGATGGAGATTAACTGGCTATAAACAGATGGAGCCTGGGAATTCCACAACACAGGAGCAAAATCCCTAAACAACTTCTAGGAAAAGTGGTGGGAGTGAGAGACTTCAAGCAGTGTGAAAACAGAGCTTGTTAAGGTCAGAGGAAAGTAGGAAACCGGCAGTGCCCGTGATAGCTGAGGTGATGACTGCAAGCACCAGCTGCACCTTGTTGATCTGATCTTCCTCTATCTGAATCCTCCCAGGGACTTCAACTGGGTGCTTTAATTACCTGTCCTACGAGATAAATGTAGTCAACAAGAAGCAAATTAAGTAGAGTGGTAGAAAGGTAATGAGGTCCTTTCAGCAACTAGCATTTTTGGCAGGATCACAGAGGCAAGTTGAGGGCACTGTAGGGATGTGCTGACCTAGCAGCTTGCAGAGCAGCGAGAGCGAGCCCTCGAACCAGGTCAGGGCAGAGGCTGAGGACGAGTCAGTTCTGCAGCAAGGTTTCACTGAGCTTGTTAGAAAGGCTTGACGAGAGCCTGTCATTCAGATTCAGCAGATAACAAGGCAGTGCGGCTCAAACTGTGGTTTCTTGCAGGGAAGCCAACCCACTTTAGGCAGAGGGTAGCAGGCACTGGTAGCATGAAGAGGAGATAGGCAGGAATCGATGACTAGAAGTTGAACCTGGACGGAGGCTAAAGGCAAAAAGAGGAGGTAGCCACAGGGGTACAGTTCTAAGGGGAGCAGTGAGTTTTCTGACCTCTGCACCTAGATCAAATGTCTGTCTGGAAGATGCTTTAGCCGTAAGTGACGTAAGTCGTGGCAGCCAAGGCTGGAGTGCTGAGAAATTCTCTGGCTGACCTGTTGTTAACAGTTGATTGGGCTAATGACTTGGTGTGGCAGTGCCCGAGGTCAGCCTACTTGAGGAACATGCTATTCTGCTGTATTTTGGGTGTAACCATCCAGCTGTCATGCGACATCTCTTGATCATCACATATTGGTCCATCCCATGAAAGGTACACTGGCGGTTCATCTTAGCAAGCTCATAGCCTCCAGGGTGCCTTCGCCTGCAGCCAGACACCATTTAGCCATTATAAACATGTTGTCAGAGCAGACAGGAGACTTAATAATGTGGCATTTAGTCTGGATGCACCAGCCACCATTGTGTGCCATCAGCTTGGGGACTCCGAGCTAACTGTAGCTCTGGTGACTTTGTTGGGATGGCTCCATGTGAGTCCTGGATAAAGCCATGACAATCCCCTCTCATGCCTCCGCAGCACTGTGGTCTGCAAAGGCGGGAATAAAGCACGCGGGTCCCATTTATCTGAGAGCAGCAGGTTCCTGGAAAGCCACGAGCAGGATGTAGGGGAACAGGGGGGGAGATGTTGGATGTGATGCTACCTCACTCCCCAGCAGCAGGGAATCCTTTGGTGTATGCTGGGTCCCTGTGGGAACCAGTGCCTTGCTCAGGACGTGAACAAAAGCGGTTAGGGTTCGAGAATGAGGGTTATGTGACTGGGATGGAAAATGTGGCTCCTGGCAGAGGAGTGGAAAAGCCTGCATATTTCAGTGGGGAGGCGTTTGGTATTTGGTAACAATGGGTCTCTTCCTCCAAAAGCAGAGAGATCTGCTGTCTTGAAAACTGACATGAAACAATTCAGGGTGGGGAGAATTAAGGTGTAAAGGGGAGAAAGGAGGAGAGCAGCAAAATGGCTGCTCTGGGTGTAGATGGCTTCTCCAGCCATGGGAACCTTATCCAGGTGGCTGGCTCCCCTGGCCTTGCAAAGCTAAAGTATGAGCTAATGATGTCAGCACAGCTCCCCACCTGAGACCTCTGATCCTTCGTTCCCACCTCTCCTGTCGGCTGCCCTTCAACCCTCACGGGAGAGCACCCACCTCCCCCTGCACTCCGCACGCGCCCGCATGTCCCAGCCGGGGCATTCACTGCTGTCTTCTCTCTCTTCTCCCTTCCTCCCTGTCAGCCGGTGAGTAAGGCGACATTGGAGTGCCTGCTGGTCTGTAACCTCAGCATGAGCCTTGCTCACGGTGTGTCTGCGTGCCCAGCCCAGTGCTGGGGTGGCACTGGAGTGTGTCCGCAGGGGCCCCAGGCTCTGTGTCTGTGTGTGTGTACTCACACCCGCTCTAGCCCCTGGGCCGCTGCCGCCTGTGCGCTGTAGGTCAGGCCCACGGTGAGCTCTGCTTGTGCGTACAGATGCCGTGTATGGGTGCACGTGTGTGCACATGTGTGCTGTGTGTGCATGTGTGTGTGTCCCCACCTTAGCGAAGGACTCTCATGGCTCTGCCTTCCACCTTGTCCCAGCAGGGCCAGCCTTCGTGGGGTGAGACATGGCTCCAGGGCCCTTTACTTTGCCCAGCTTGTGTTTGCAGACAGACCTTTAAAATGTGGACAGGGAGGGGAAAATGCTTCTGGAGCTTGAAAGGCTTTGGAGTGCTGGGGAGAAATCCTGCAAGGGGTAGCTGCTGAGTGCAGTAAGGCTTGCACTGAGGGTCTTGTGTCTGTGTGATCTCCCAGAAGCTGTGGATCAAGAAATGCTGGGGGGAGCTCATCCTGTCCTCCAGCAGGAGGAGACCAGCCAGGGTCACTCAAGAAAGCGTCACAGACAATAGCTGATGTGTAAACATGTGGGGAAGCTGGGGGATCCCACCCTCCTTCCCTGGGGAGCGCACTCCAAGTACGCCTAAGAGGTGTCCCTTCTCCAGGTGCTTACATCTTCTCCTTCCCCACAGATCCTGCAGAAGCCGACTCACGAACTGAAGCAGCAGCTGGCTGGCTACTCCAAGCGCGTGGCCAGCTCCGTCACCGAGCTCATCCAGGCAGCCGAGGCCATGAAAGGTTGTAGTGGTTTAGGGTCAGGGCAGCCCACTACCTGTAACAGATGCTCTCTGTTAACCCCCCTCCCTCCCCGAAGGGGAAGAGGAAAGGAATAAGGGAGAGAGACTTACCGATTAGAAAAGGAAACTAGAACAGCTTTAATGAAAAGGAAAATAATAATAAAATGGAATATATACAAATATAGACAAGACCAGTATCGAACCCAGCCCGCCCCCAATGGCAATTATGTCACCGTCACCACTGATGCTGTGGACTAGGCACCGGGAAAGTCCCAGGCAGGGCCCAGCAGCAGATGGGAACTGTGTTCAGGAGCTGGATTCTGGTACTGGATTCAGGAACACTCCGATCAGGATCGAAGGCAGAACAGACAGAGTCCTCCTTGGGTTCCAGTCTGTGAAGGAATGAGGAAGAATCCAAACAAGGGCCCCAAGCAAGAGCCCCCGAGCTGAGAGCAACAGAGCAAGGTCCCCAGCAGCCGAATATGGTGTATATGGGTTTAAGGGCACCCATCTGTCCACTCCTCCCCACAGGTGCTGCTTTTTACTTTTTGCACCCCTCAATGTGGCGCACAAGATTCAGCAGTAACCTTGGTCTGCACACCAATCCCTGATACTAACTCCAAACATGGAGCATTATCACTGCCAGCAGCAGACACTGCCTGCGAAAATATGCTGCTAAGTTCAGAAAGTGCAGTTAGTTAAAGGAACTAAGGTGAAAAGTAAAATCACTGAACAGAATTTTCTGTTCTAACTCAAACCAGGACAAAGGTAAAGAAAGGCCCTGCTTAAAGGGGCAGGACTGAGGGCTGGGGCTAGGGTGGAGGGCTCAGCAGGTGATGGAGGAAGTAGGATGAGTCAGAAATGAGGCCACACACAGATTTAACCTGTCTCACTCCCTGTTTTTTCTAGGTACAGAGTGGGTTGACCCAGAAGACCCTACCGTCATTGCTGAGAATGAGCTGCTGGGGGCAGCAGCTGCCATTGAGGCTGCAGCCAAGAAGCTGGAGCAGCTGAAACCAAGAGCCAAGCCCAAGGTAGTGGTGCTGAGCCTTGGCTGACCCATGTGCTCAGCTTGGGGTGGGCTAGGGTTCTCCCGCCTGTGCTTCAGCCAGGTGTGAAGCTTCATCCAACAGTCAGTCCCTCTTCCTGCACTCCCACTGCCTCCTACTTTCCCAACTGAACCTTCCTTGGGCAGCCTGTGCCCTTCTACGTGCCACAGCTCTTAATCCAGCTTTATGTGTGCCCCTAAAGCCCTCTTCAGCTGTCATCCTGCTCTGCTCCGTCTATCCCAGCCCGCGTGCCTGGGACTCACACCCTCCTTTTGCCCACAGCAAGCAGATGAGAGCCTAAACTTTGAGGAGCAGATCCTAGAAGCTGCCAAATCCATTGCCGCAGCCACTAGTGCCCTGGTGAAGGCAGCCTCAGCGGCCCAGCGAGAATTGGTGGCCCAAGGAAAGGTAAGGCTGGAAGAGGGAAAGAAATAAGAAAATGTAAGGCTGTGGTGAGTTCTCCCATCTCCCAGGGCTGCTTGTAGTCCTCATGCCTTGTGGCGAGGAGTGTGCAGAATGGTAAGCCTCACTCATCCTCTCCTTCCTCACAGGTGGGCGCCATTCCCGCCAATGCAGTGGATGATGGACAGTGGTCCCAGGGACTCATTTCAGCTGTGAGTATCAAGATCTTGCTCGGCGGGGTGGGGACACCATCTTGGTTCCTGCTGCAACAGTGAGGATACACTTCTCTCTTGCACTTCTCAGTGGAAGAAACAACCATACTTTTTGCTCCCTCTTGCCACCAGCTGAGACAAGGTGTAGAAGCTAGTTGTCTCCATCCCATGCCCCACAACCTGCTTGGGACCAATTAGTTTCCATCCCATGGCCCACAATCTGCTTGGGACCAGTTAGGGCCTACCTTCCCCAGGGGAGGCTCCCGTACACGCCCTGACAGCGTCTCTCCCTGCAGGCACGTATGGTGGCTGCTGCCACCAACAACCTGTGCGAAGCCGCCAATGCAGCGGTGCAGGGCCACGCCAGCGAGGAGAAGCTCATCTCGTCCGCCAAGCAGGTGGCTGCCTCCACAGCGCAGCTCCTGGTGGCCTGCAAGGTGAAGGCTGACCACGACTCGGAGGCCATGAAGCGGCTCCAGGTAAGTCCCAGGCTGCCCCTCCAGCCCCGGCTTCCTCCACCCAGCTGAGGTGGAGCGGGATAAGGGCATGTGGGTGCTCCCCAGGGCTTGTGCTCCCTGCCTGCTCTCCTGGGGGGAGCTCGTTGGAGCACAGGCTCCAGGTCTCTTGGATTTCGCTGCTCGCTGCATGCCAGGCATGTGAGTGATGCTGGGCTGCTGAGCACGACAGCGTTCGAGGATGATGAACTGGCACGGGAATGCCCGAAATTCATGTGCAGTGTCACTGGCATTAGAGAGGTTAATGTTTGGGGAGCATGTTTCGCAGCACCCTTAACCGTCAGAGGCCACGGCATACAAGAGGTTAATGCCCATGTGTTGGGGGCTTAACATGGGGTCCCAGCATGGGCTGGGGGGGCTCAGCAGGACTGCCCCCAGTCCCTGCCCCACAGCTCAGACAGGAACCAGAGCCCAGCTGGGAACAGCAGTGCCTGAAATGGTCATGAGCGGGTGGCAAGGCAGCGAGCCATGTAAAGGAATCCTGGCTGCTCATTCTGCCTGCCAGCCGGGCCTGGGGCAGGGGTTCTTTCACCACACCAGGCAGCAGTCGCACCCTGGGGCTGTGACTTACACTGCTGCTCCCTGCCTCCCCTGCTGCAGGCTGCTGGTAATGCGGTAAAGAGAGCATCGGACAATCTGGTGAAGGCAGCACAGAAGGCCGCTGCCTTCCAGGACCACGATGAAACGGTTGTGGTGAAGGAGAAGATGGTTGGGGGAATTGCGCAGGTGAGTAACGGGGCCGCTCTGATGGGGCAGGGCTGGCTCTGGCTGCCGCTGCAACCTGTTTGTGCCTCTCTCAGGAGCATGTCTCATGGTCAGCATGCCCTGACCAGCATGGGGTATGTCTCCAGAGCGCCTCACAAACATGCTGCAGGTGGATTCATCCCACCCGGTGCTAGTTAAACACTGGCTTCACCTGCTGGTGATGGTGCATGGTCCCAGGAGATTAATGCCCTGACTTCTCCTTAGTCCAGTCCCAACACCATCCCAATGTCCATGACACATTTTGAAGGGTAGAGCATCGGTTAAGGGGTGAGAGCTGCCCTGTGTGGGGTGCCACCAGTTCCAGCACTGCCTCCTGGTCACAGGCTTGCAGCTGTGGGGCAAGTGGGGTTGTGCCCCTGGAGCTGTGCTGCTCCCTGTTCTCTCTGGAGGACCGTGGTCCCACCGCAGGGGACAGCCCCAGCTCAGGGAGGCAGTGGCTGTGATGGGGAGGAAACAGCAACTGGAGAGCCCAGCATTGCTGTGGCATAGTCCCAGGCCATCCCTATCCAAGGCAGCCATGACCCCAGAGCTCTCTCCCGACAGATCATCGCTGCCCAGGAGGAGATGCTGCGCAAGGAGCGGGAGCTGGAGGAGGCACGGAAGAAGCTGGCTATGATCCGGCAGCAGCAGTACAAGTTCCTGCCCTCAGAGCTGCGGGATGAGGAGCAGAACTGAGCCCCGCGCCCTCCCGCCGCTCACCGCACAGACTGCTGCCCGCCCGCTCCTATTTAAGACAACCCGCCTCAAGCGAAGGGCCTGGGCTTAGACCAGAGCTCTGCCCGCACCCAGAGCACCAGGCCTAACCCAGCTGCTGCTCTAAGCCGGTGCC
Organism: Baryphthengus martii; assembly: GCA_013396935.1. NCBI lineage: Eukaryota > Metazoa > Chordata > Aves > Coraciiformes > Momotidae > Baryphthengus > Baryphthengus martii. Next base: position 202,196 of record VWZK01020992.1, on the reverse strand, counting down.
GCACCAGCAACTCCGCTTTGCCGCCCAGCCCACCTTCCCATGCGCACCCAGGGCTCAGTCAGAGCTCCCGGAGGGACCCGGCTGGGGTGGGAGCCGGGGCTGCACCGGCTCAGGGGCTCACCCGCCAGCTCCAGCGTGCGGGGCGGGAGAGCTCTCTACTGATGGGGATTTTTTTTCTGTGTGCCTTTGTCGTTCCCACTTGTGCTCCTTTCTTCTCTCTCCTCCGTGTGGGGCCAGGAGAGGTGGGCAGCTTGCCCTCTCTTGTGCCATGAGGTGCAGGGAGCAGCGTGGTCCCTCCCTGAGCTCTCGCACGGATCTGCCTTTTACCTCCAATGCCTTATTGCTGGCTGAGTCTTTCTCCCCCTCTTCCCCTTCCTCTGCAGCTTCCCTGGAAGGCACTGAGCCCCCCGCCCTTGAGCATCTTCTTCAGCCTGGCCCCCTCAGAGGGGTAGCAGGGCTGGAAGCCACAGTGCCTGCACTCAGGATGGGGGGGGATGTGATGGGTTCACCCCTAGAGCTGCTCTTTGCCTTCCCACAGGACATCCCACTGCCCGTGGCCCCAGCCAGCTCTGCCTTCTTCCTCCTTCCTAAGTGCCTGCATCCTTTTCCAAGATCTACAGTATTTTTGTAACTTTTCCATTTCTCTAGTATTGAGCCTGCAGCTTTGAAAATTCATTTATTCCACCCCCTCCCCAGCTTGTGCCTTGCCCACTAACACCTAGCTCTTGCCGGGGTCCCGCAGTCCAGCATCCCACCCCTTCTTGGCTTCGGGACCCCCCTCCCTCCCCCTTTGCACTTGCTGAGGCTTATCTCACTATTTTGATACTTTAAGCATCCCGTATTAAACATTGAAGGAAACCAGCGTCCCCCCGAGGCTCAAGGGTGGCGTGGGGATGCCAGTGTCTCCTTGGAAAGACGCGGTTCATCAATAAAATCTGGTTTCCCTGCTTTTCTGCTGCCTCACTATCGACAGGATACCCTCAGGGGAAAGGGAGAGCTGACGGGCAGGGGGGCCACAGGCGCCTGCCCTACTGGCAGAGGCAGCAGGAGTGTAGCAGGGGTGCTTAAACAGCACGGAAAATATTTGAGGCACGTCCAGTTCAAGGCACCCAGCAGGCCCGACCCCTGCTGCCAGCCATGTGCCGGCCTTCGCAGGTGCTGCCGGGGGGCCACCGCCACAGGAGGGGGCCCTGGGGATTTTGCGGCTGGGGGGTTTGGCTTTTGGAGTTGAGGACAGGGGGAGTGGGAGTTGCAGCTGGGTTCCTGGCCCCATTCCTGCTGCCAGCTGAAAATATCCCTGGGCAGGGTGCTGCAGGGGTGCAGGTGGGGGACCCCCAGTCACTGGTGACCAACCAGTGGGGAAGTGGCTGCCCTTGGCGTGCTGTGGGTCTGGGAATGTGGCCGGAGCCCTCCTGGCTGCTGGCGCTGAGCTCACGCCCCAAAATAGCCCCCTAGGGCCGACCTGGGCAGGCAGCAGCTGCCCTGAGTGTGTCCCCACCTGTTCCCACCCCATCAGTCAGCAGGAGCTCGGGGGGGTCTGTGCGGTGGCAGGACAGGCAGGGATGCTGCGGGGTGGAGCGGGGACGTGGGTGGGCTCGCATATGTTCCCAGACTCCAGACCTGTCCACAGCAGCTTGAGCTGCAAGCACCATTGAGCAGCGAGGCCAGCATCCCACAGCATCCTGGCTGGTGACCCTTGTCCCCTTGTGGGCACGTCCCCAGGGGTACAGAAGGACTGTCCCCCTTGGGACACTCGCCCCTGGCCAAGCTCCAGGGTGGATTTGTGGCTTTCACAGGCATCTCAGTCCTCCCAGCTGTCCCCTGACAATCTACGCTGGCCTGACCCAGCACCAGGCTCTCACCCAGGTACCAGCTGGGCACAGGGCCCCACTGAGTGACCAGCAAGAGCAGTGACAGGGCATGGTGTGGCAGCAGCCCTGGCCTCATCCAAGCATCCTGGCACCAGGGGAGCTCCAAAACCCTGACATGGGGCTGCAAGCACATCCTCTGCTCTGTCCCCTGGGCTGGGGTACAGACAAGAGGCAACGGCACAAACACCGGGGGAGGGATGTGGGCTGCAATTCACCCCAGTTCCCTAAATCTCACCTGCCAGAGAGAGGGGTTATATTAACAGGCAGGTGCTCACCCAAACCTGTGAGCACATGAAGAAACTTTGAGCTGGGACACCACAGTCATGAGGTGCCAGCATCTCTGCAAGGAACCAAAGCCAGCTAATTTGGAGGCAGACAGGGAAGCCACAGCTCAACTTCTCAAGGAGCCCTGGGATGGGTTAAGAGGCTGTGGCATGGGTTGCACCTGGGAAGCTCCTGTTAGGTGGCAGGACAAGGCTTTCCCTGGGAGTTCAGGCATGGAGGGGAGTCCCCATTCTTGAAGACCTTTGCCCGGAGTGGTACTGGACATGGGACAGCAATGGGAGGAATACACACCCACACCCCTCTGATCCTCCTTTGTCCCAGAGATCACCCTTGAGGACAGCCTTGAGGGCAAACTTGTGGGCCTGGACACCTGGATGGTCCCAGCTGTGCTGGTCAGATGTGGCCAGAATGCCTGGAGCAAAGGGAAAACTGCAGTCTCTGTGGAGACACCTGAGGGTTGAAGCCCTCAGGGCTGCTCACACCACGTGTGTCATTGCCTTTCCCCTGTGTGTCAAGCCAGAGGACCTCAAAGAAAACCATCCATCCTCGCCTAGGAAAGACAGGAGACAGATCTTTCCCCTCCCCTCAGAAGCTGCGTACTGGCAGTTACTGACTCTCCTTGTCCAAATATGTGCCTAATTCGTCAGTATTAATAGCTGCTCTCCAGAGTCCAGCAGCAGCTCTTCTGCTGCTTTCACCATGGCGCCAGCAGCTCCTCAGTCCTTGGCTGCTTCTGTCCCTCCTATATCTCCTACAAGCCAGGGCTGAGGGCTCGTAGAAGTCCACTTTCTCCAGCTCTCAAACACTTTTTGCTCCTCTGCTTGGAGCACTGGTGCCAAAAAATTGTGGCAGGCAAGAGCTGGATGTGGCCCTGGAGCAATGGGCTGGGGGAGCTCACACACCCCTCCTTGTCCCTAACCCATCTCAGCCTCCCCACGTGCCACATGGCCCCTGTGGCCCCTCAGCTAGCTCTTTCCAGCCCTTTCCCTCCCCCCCTACCCTAGTCCAGAGCCCACCCTGCAGCTGGGAATGCGCCAGAAGCATTTACGAGCCGTTATTAAAGCATGGGTTATTTTTGGAGGAGCCGGGATCTGAAGGGTTTGCATTTTTTTGCCTGTGGAATACAGTTTATTTAGAGCAGAAAGATGGAGAGGGACAGCAGACTGCCTGTGCGCCCTGTGTCACCCTGAAATGCCACCCTGTAGGCTGTGCACATGCCAGGTGTCCCTGTGAGTACTGGGAATGGTGGCATTAGGGTGCAAAGCAACAGGGAGGTGAGTGCAAGGAAGCCCGCACTGAACTGGGGCCCTCCTGCTCCACCATGTTGCAGGAGCTGGAAGGACAGGTCAGGGGCTCCACTCGCTTGTCTCCTAGGGGACTTTTTCCTCTGCCAGCTGTGCCAGCCCACAGTGTCTCAGAGTGGTTACAGCCTGTGAGCATCTCACAGCCTGAGAGTATCTCTACAACTTCAGTGCTAGCCCATAGCAGTCTCCAAGTGTCAGGACAGCTCTGGCTGGAGCAGAGGCAAGTCTCAAGCCCTGTGGTTGGATGGCTGGAGGTGTCCCTGGGGCACAGCAACAGTATACTTCTAGACCATGAAGTCCCCAAGCACAGGGCTAGGTGTGGTGTGTTCCCCACAGTGGTTAGAGGCCCCAGGTTGTCCCCCCAGCCCAGTGCCCCCAGGGAAGTGCCACTAGAAATGCCCCTACCACAGTGCTCTGGGTGTCCCTAGCAGAGTGCTGCTGGATTGTCCCTAGCACAATAACCCTGAAGTGTGTGTAGCACAGTGCCACTGGGTTGTCCCTAGTGCAATATCCCTGAGGTGCCTCCAGCATAGTGCCACCAGGGTGTCTCTAATACAGTGCTACTTGGGGTATCCCTAGTACAATTCTCCAGGGTGTCCCTAGCACAGTGCCACTGGGGTGCTACTAGTATTTTGGCCCAGGGTGTCCCTTGCCTGGTGCCACTGGGATGTCCCTAGTCTGGTGCCCTGGGGCATACTTCGCATAGCACCACTGGGGCATCACTCACCCAGTGCCACCAAGGTATCCCCAGTACAGCGCAAGTGGGGTGTCCCTAGTGCAGTGCCACTGGAGCATTCCCAGTGCACTGCCCTGGGCTGTTCCTTGCACAGGCGTGTCCCTCACCCAGTGCCACCAGGGTACCCCTAATGCAGTGTCCAAGAGTGTCCCTCTCACAAGGGTGTCCCCCAGAGTGTCCTTCACTCGAAGCCTACAGGGTACCCCTAGAGAAGTGCTCCTGTGTGCCCCTCTCGCATTGTCCCCCGGATGTCTCTTGCCCAGTGCCCGATGTCACCTAGAGCGGAGCATCGTCTCGGAGTGTCCCTCGCCCGGTGCCCCCGCGGGTGGTCCGCCGGCGGGGCTGACGCTGTGNAGAAGAAGATGCAGATGCTGAAACTGGACAAGGAGAACGCCATCGATCGCGCCGAGCAAGCAGAGGCCGACAAGAAGCAGGCGGAGGATCGCTGCAAGCAGGTGGGTGTCCCATGGATTCCCCTGACATTGCAAGAGGCCCCCTGCCTTAGGGTCTCAAGCCCCAAGGACCCTGTCCCGCTGGGTCCAGCCTAGAGTCCCTCCGCTCTAGAAGTGTCCAGCCCCGGGGACCCCATCCTGCTGGGTGTCCAGCTAAGGGATCCTTCACCCAAGGGGTGCTTAGCTCTGAGGACCTCCCCACACCAGGTGTCCAGCCTCGGGACCCCATTGTAGGGATGTCCCATCTTAGGAACCTTGTCCCACTGGGTGTCCAACTTGCAGACGTCAGCTCTAGGGGTGCCCAGCCCTTGAAACTTCACCCCATTGTGTCCCACATCCCCAAGAACCTCACCCCACTGCGTGCCTATACCTGGGGACCTCGCCTGGCAGCATGCCTGTCCCTAGAGACTAGCGCTCCAGCCTGTTGCCCCAGCCACTCATGTTGATCCCAAATATGCCTTATCCTGGTGGAGTATGCTGGTGCCATCTCCCTATCCCCCTGCCAGAGAGACCTTTGGGGATAGTGTACACCCAGCCCAGCCACATAGAAGTGAGACCTTCCTGGTGACCCTCAGAGCTGTTGTCCCCAAGTCAGGACTTCTAGACAGTGAGGGAGCCCACCACCCCTTTAACTCTGGTGGGCTCAGGGATGCTGGGGACTTCTGTGACCCTGGGGACCAAGGGCTCCCCGAGGATGCATGGACATGATGTTGACAGAGAAAGCATGTCTGTGTGCTCCTGCTGTGCCCCTAGCCTAGGTGTCCTCAGCAGGAGGATGACTGTCCCCGCAAGCAATGCCACCCTCCCTGACTCCCACTCCCTATCCCTTTGCCAGTTGGAAGAGGAACAGCAGGGCCTGCAGAAGAAGCTGAAGGGCACAGAGGATGAGGTGGAGAAGTACTCTGAGTCCGTCAAGGAGGCCCAGGAGAAGCTGGAGCAGGCGGAGAAGAAAGCTACAGACGTATGTAGACGCGCCAACAACTCCCCCTCTGTGCAGGCGCTGGACCTCGGGGAGGGGGGGGAATGGGGGGAAGGAATAGGGGGGCCTTATATGGAAAGCGTCCGTGGGGAAGACTGTCAGGATCCCATTCCTGAAACTCTGACACTGAATGGGGTTGAGACACAGGGCAGGGACTGGATGGATCCTGCTCTGGGTGCAGGGGCCAGGCTAGCTGTGGTGGGCACCGCTCGAGTCACTTCACTGATCCTGACTGGAGCTTTATGGGCAGCCCTCTGCCCGGCTCCCCAAAGCTAATGGGGTTGAGCGTCAGCAGTCCCCAGGCACATGTCACCACAATGCTTATAGGAAAAACTCTGTGGTACTTCCTAAATTGTAGCAAAAGAGAGAAAAAAGAGCAGAGAAATGGAAAAAGCTCTTGCCCCTTGCCAGCTGCTGAGCGCTGCGTGCAAAGAAGGATGCTTTGGGTGCGTCGGGGGGACTTGGTGGTCATTTTGGGATTCAATGTGCCACCTTTTACCTTGGGAAGGGCAAATCCAGGAAGAGTTTTATTTAGTGTCATGACTGATGTTTCTCCTGGGAAATGGATCCTGCTGAAGAGATGTTAGGAAGGTGTTGAAATTGGCTTGCGCCTGGCTAGGATGAAGGGTGGAACAGCTGTGTGTGGTCACTGAGCTGCTTGGGAACGGGGTATAAGCACCTGTGGTGTCACACAGGGTATTTGACACCCTATAAATAAATCCTCCTTTTGATAGCCAGTCCTTCTTTGATGAAAACCAACCCTGGAAACTGGAGGAGAAGTTAAAGAGGACCTGGCTGGAGCATAGCCAGCAGGGCATGGCCAAGCTTTTTAGGATTGAGAACAAAAAATTCAATCCCAGCTGGTTTATGGAGCTAAATGGGGGAGTTGCGTCAAATCTCTGAGGCAGCTGCCAAGGACAGGGGTGAGCAGACAAGGACGACCAGTGGCAGCACAAGTCCCTGAGGCAGCTCAGAGTCCCCAGGGAGCTGCCGGGGGCCTCCACAGCTTTGTTTGTGGACCCTATGGATTTGCCCCAGTTTAGTTAGATAGTAAACCAAGTAGTTAAAGCATGGAAAAGCCTCTGGAAGGCCACATTTATCCTGGTGTGTGGCAGGCATGTCAAGACGGGCAGGGTAGCTGCTGAGTGTAGTGAGGTTCACACTGGTCTGACAGGATCCATGCTGTTGCAGGACAGGGCAAACTCCATGTGGGGTCTTGGTTGAGCGTGGATAGCATGTCCCCAGTGTGGGGTTCACAGGAAGGGGCAATGGTGGCACTGGGCAGATGTTGGCCATGGGGTGTGGAGTGGTTTGCTGCTGTCAGCAGGCTGTGTGATGCTGTTCTGGGCAGGGAGGGGAGTGTTGCCCCTCTCTCCGTCCACAGCAGCTCATCAAGTCTTCAGTCCTTGGCACGGAGAGTCCCGCGCCTGCAGGTACGGTGGAACAGTGGCCTCTTCAGGCAAGGGCCGGATGGGGGAGGCACGGTGAAGGAGCAGTGTCAGAGGGGCCAGGCTGGCTGCAGTGGGGGCTGCAGACAGAGCTGAGAGCCCATCATCAGTACAGCTGCCCTGGGTCTGTGCCAATGCCTGGACAGGCTGCTCCATGTGTGGGGCTCTGGGAGTCCCTGTGCCAGGGACCTGAATGTGCTGACAGCTCTAAGTGCCAGGGCTGGTGTCACCTCCTCCGTGGGATGAGGTGCAGAGCAGTTCCCGGCTCCAGTGGAGGAAACGCTATGTAGACCCCCAGAGCCCATCCACTCATCTCTATGGGAATGCACGTGCCCCCTCTGGACTCCCAGGACAGCATGTCCCTCTGAGCGGAGGGTGTCCCCATGCCTCAGCAAGGTCAGAGCCCACCACAGCCATCCAGGCAGGCTTCTGCTCTCAGGAAAAACGTCCACAGATGATTTAAAAGAACAAATCTCCCTGTGCTCTGGCACTGTCCAGTCTCCCACTGGATGACTGCACACAAAGCCCATGGGGACTGCAAAGAGGTGCAAACGTGACCTCCTGGACACTCGGAGGGGGGTCAGATGGTGGCAGACCCCTGACTCCTGATCAGCAGCTCCGTGGTACTGGTAGCCCCTTCCCAGCAGTTCTGCAAGCCCACCATCGCCCCACTACCACTTGTCCCCAGGAGGGACTGTCTGCAGTGCCCAGGCCAGTGTTTAGGCAGGGACTGATGGTCACAGTACAGCCAGTCAGTGGGTTTTGCGAAAACAGCCCCCTCCGACACCCTGCTCCCCACATCCCCAGCCAGTAGTCTGTCCTTGGGCACCCCAGCAGGGCCCAGGGAAACCGCCGTTCCCAGGCCACGATCCTGAAAACTACCCAAGTTCCCGCCCTGGTTGCTCTCCCCGGCCAAGACTTTGCTCTTATTTGGTGATTCCTCGAGCCAGTGGGAGGGAACAGGATTCTGCTGGGAAGTGACTGCATCCCTGGGTGGGGCCAGAGGAGGAGGCACCGAGCCTAGCTGCTACGGGACTAGGGTGGCTGCCCCCAACCAACCTTCCCCCCTGCCTGCCTGCAGTCAGTTCACCCTTGCCTCACTGCTGCCAGGGACCCTGTTTCTGCTCTGGGCCCTGTGCACCAGCCTGGGAGCACTCTTGACACCCAGTCTGTGGACTGAGAGCAGGATTGGATCAGCCTGGATCGATGCCAAGCCAAAGGCCACATGCTCCCTGGGGACTCACAGCACCACTTCTTCCACCACCGCTTGGCAGGGGGACACAGGCCTGCAGAGTGCTGCTGATGGTGTGGCCGGGTCCTCCCAGTATCCCTGGCCCTGGAGCCGAGGGCAGCCAGTGGGGTCAGCCTGGGAACTGGCATCTCTGGAGGCAGGTGTGAAGTGCAGCCAGGGCTGCCCAGGAGCTGTCAGAGCTCTTTAAGAGGGGATTGAGTGCCATCAGTGCCAGCTTCTCCTGATGGATCAAGGCATGTGGCCCGGTCAAGATGCAGAACCAGGAGCTGAGACTGGCCACCCCCATAGGGCAGAGTGCCCAGGGCAGCTGAGGGGTGCAAGAGGCTCCATGGGCCCCATAGGTGTCTCGGGGGCTGCCAGGTATGTCCTCACCTGGGGTAGTAGATGACAAGGGGCTGAGTGTGATGGCTGTTGGGGGCCTGGCTGTACCCTGGGGCTCCAGCCCCAGGTTCCCCAGGAAGATGCCCAGAAGCTGACTCCATCTTACCTGCCCCATACCTCTCATTGACTTACCTATGATCCCTATGGAGAAAAAAAGCCCTTCAGCACCCTTACCTCTGCAGCAGAGGGTGTGGGGGGCAGAGCTCCAGAGGCACTCATGGGTACATTGCTTCTGTGCCCACGGGGGCTCACAGGGGCTAGGCACTATCACTCACAGTCTTCCCGTGCTTCTTCTTGCTCAGAGAAATGGACTTCCTGGGCTCCTCTCCATCGATCTCGGGGGTTTTGGTGGGACTGTGCACTTCTGCTTGTGGGACACCATGTACTCTGCCCATGGAGAAGACTATGCACCCTGTCTTGAGGAGGTCTATGTTCCGTATCCTGGGGGACACTGTGTGCCCTGTCCAGGGGTCCAATGAGCCCTGCCAGCAGGCATTGTGCGTCTGCCTGGAGGCGGGGGGGGCACCGTGCACCCTGCCTGGGGTGGGAGGAGAGTGTGTCCTGCCGTTGAACCCCTGCCTGGAGAGGACCATGCATCCTGCCCAAGGAGGGCACCTTACGACCTATTTGGGGAGGGGGGCCGGGACTGCGCTGCCATTCTGATGTGGGGCCCCTGCACCTTGCCCGGAGAGAGGTCCGTGTGCGCTGCCCGGGGGAGCGGCAGCCCAGGTCGGTCGGTGGCATCAGCAGGAGGAGGAGCAGGAAGGGATGGAGGCAGGGCGGGCGGCGGGNCGCCCCCTCCTCCTCGGCGCCGGTAGCCGGGCTGGCTGCTCCCACGGCAGAGCGCCGCGAGGTCCCGGGAAAGCTGCCTTCCAGGTGCCGCGGCTGCTAGCAAGAGACTTCGAGGCGGGGGGGCTTCGGGCAGCGACCCTGCCTCCGAGCTGCCTCTTGCAGCTGCTTCCTCCGTGGGTCTTCCCGAGGGCTGTTCCGTGCGGTGGGGCTTCCCGCACCTTCTCCGGCTATCAGGGCACTGGGGAGCAGTTAGCGACCAGCTCTTCCTTGGCTCGGCTTGGGGTCGGGCAAATCCTGGGAAAGGATCTCCTCCCTCGGAGTCCGGCAGCGTGCACAGCTAAAAATCCCGCACTTGGGCTCTTGTCTGGCTTCCAGCGTTGTCTGTGGTTCAGGCCAAAGCAGTTGTAGAGGCATCAGTTATCCAGCGTGTCCCTTTGTGGGGACAAGACACCCCTTCGTGCTGCCAAGACAGCCCTTCATGATGCCACAGGCCAATATTTCCACTCTGACAGTGGGACAGCATTTCCGAGGTGCAGCTTGGTCCTGTTTTGGCTTTTTTATTGTTGCTGTGGCTATTTGGTTTTTTTTCTTTCTTTTTTCCTATGCCCATTCCTTTAACATCCTCACCATATCAGGAGCGGCAGAGCTGGGCGCGGTACCCGGGCTGTTGTCACTCGTGCTGTGTGCGGAGGAAATGGCCCCTTCCTGCAGCCGCAGATCGGGTTCCCTGATCACTGGGAGCTGTCGAAGAGCTCATGTTCCCAAGTGTCTATCTGGGTAGCTCTGACCTACTTCAAGGGTGATTCCCTGGGAAAATAGCTCCTGACTAGGTGAGGCAGATGCCACAGGCAGAGCATCACCCTGTGGGGGCCAGCCCCAGCTCCCATCAGGCAGTCTGGCTAGGGACAAGCTCTCAGTGAGCCTGGAAAAAGGATGTTCATGGGGTGGAGGTGGCTATTGTGCCAGCCATGGGCCTGGCATGTCACCAGTCTGCCCAGCTTGGAGAGGTGCCGGCTGTGCCCATGCCCACCCTGCTGGCTTGATACAGGGAACCATGGGTGCTCGGCAAGGCCACGCAGGATGACTGACCCTTGTTTGGCCAGTGTACCCTGAGGCATTCCCAGAGCTGGAGTATGAGGCTGATTGAGGCCGGGCGCTGCAGCTGGCCAGGCCTGCTCCAGCCTGTGAATAAGTAGGAGACATTATCCCCTGGGTTGGTGCACGCCTCCCTGCATCTTGGTGCATGGGGCTGCTCCCCACAGTGAGATCTCATCAACACCCATCCCTTTGGACCCAGGGCTTGTCTTCTCCACAACCCCTCCGGGTGGGGAGCGGGGCTGGGAGCTGCTGAGGCAGCATTTCCCGGCAGTAGCGATGGAGCAGGACTCTTTTACCAAATGGAAAGAGTGCGAGGCCAGGAATCAAGAGACTGGCAGGGGGCCAGGGCCACCACTCCCGGCCAGCCTCAGCTCCTGGCCCTGTGCACAGGGAGCCTGGCTGGGGGGAGTTCCCACAGGAGAGGCTCCCGGCTCGCTCCACTGCCTCTGTAAACAGGAAATCCATAAGCGGTTGCGATCTCCTTTTCGGGAGCAAAGCTGCACAGGGCATTCTTCCTTCTTTACTCACTGTTCTGCAAACCCCAAATACTATCCCCATGATGGTATGGCTGCTGTGGCCACCCTACCCCGGTGAATATGCCTCATTCCTCTCGCGGGTGGGAGCTGAAGGTGCAGGGACATGGTGGAGGCTGGGACTGTGTGCATGGAGTAGCCAGTGTTAAACAGGGTGCTTGGGGTGGAGAAACACCCATTGTTCCTACAGAAAGGCAAGGGGATGAATGCTCAGGCATCCTATTCCAGTGAGCACAGGCTTGTCGCACAGTGCCAATGAGTATTCTGGGTAGTGAATGCAGAAGAAACCACTGAAAATGCTTTTTAATATAAACATATATGTATGAGACATGAGTTGATCAAGGAGTTTTTGCTTCCCCAGGCTGAGGCTGAAGTGGCTTCTCTGAACCGCCGTATCCAGCTGGTAGAGGAGGAGCTGGATCGAGCCCAGGAGCGCCTGGCCACTGCCCTGCAGAAGCTGGAGGAGGCTGAGAAGGCAGCTGATGAGAGTGAGAGGTGTGATGGGAAGGGATAGTGGGGTTGGCATCGAATCAGTACTGACTGCAAGCAGCCCCCTTGGTTTCACAGTGGGGTCCCTCTGAAGTGGCTTTAGGGAGTTTGCACTGGTTTATCTGCAGACTCTGAAGGGAGAGAACAAAAGAACAACGCAGAGAAGTCCCCCAGAAACAGCCATTCTTAAAAAAGGCTTTGAAATTTCCAGGGTGCCCATAAAGTCCTGAAAAAATTTGATCTGTTGTTTATACAAATATCAGGCTGTAATCAAAGCCAGAGGGTGCTTGGAGTTTGTTTTCTGCCCTAGAGCAGCCTTCTGCACTCAATGGGTGAAAAACAGCCCAGGAGGGAACGTCTGCCTGGGAACCACCGTCAGCTTTAGAGAATGAACCAGCCTCATTCCAAAAAAACAATCCTAAAAGTCTGTTGTCCCATCCTTGCGGCAAGCAGGTTTCCCAGGTCCAGCCATGCAAGCGAGGGCACTCAGGTTGTATGGAAGTGCCTGGACATGTCACAGCGTTTCTTACAGTTACGTGAGCTCTTCCCTCCATTGGCAAAGACCAGTCTGAGCAATGACATTTGAGTGAGAGAAGAGTCGTCTGCAGGAGTCCCTGCTGGGGAGGTGTCAAGGGTTTGGTGACCCTCTGCTTGTAAGCATCACCCCTTCCTGCAGCTGAATGAGAAAAGGCTTTGCCATAGGATATTTTCTAGCATTTCCTAGAGGTTGCTGGACTGTCAGGTTGATTTTCACGGAATCACAGCATGTTAGGGGCTGGAAGGGACCTCAAAAGATCATTGAGTCCAACCCCCCCTGGCAGAGCAGGATCACCTAGAGTAGGTCACACACGAACGCGTTCAGGTGGGTTTTGAATGTCTCCAGGTAAGGAGACTCCACAACCTCCCTGGGCAGCCTGTTCCAGTGCTCTGTCACCCTCACTGTGAAAAAGCGTTTCCTTGTGTTTACACGGAACCTCCTATGCTCCAGTTTGTACCCATTGCCTCTTGTCATTGTTTTGGCGAGGTTATGCCTGGCTCATCCTGGGCTGCACACATTTTCCATCTGACATGATGGGTTCAGGATCTGCCTCATTAGAGGCACCATGGATGGCCACATCTCCTTTCTCTGGAACATGGCCCTGGGGCCAGCTCTGCTGCTGTAATGATGTGCAGGAGCATCCTTGGGGTAATGTTGATGTGACCCTACTATGTGGGGTGGTCAGTGAGTGCCAGCATCCACGGGCAATGTCCCATGTTTCTGGAGTTGGATGACGGCAGGGTTAGGGTACAGGGAGCAGACAGGAGGTACAGGTGCCACCTCAACCCATGGCAGTAACATCTTCTGGCTTGGGCTTTCCTCAGAGGCATGAAGGTCATCGAAAACAGGGCCATGAAAGATGAGGAGAAGATGGAGCTCCAGGAAATGCAGCTGAAGGAGGCGAAGCACATAGCGGAAGAGGCTGACCGCAAATATGAGGAGGTGTGTACCCCCTTCCCCTAGTCCTGACCCCCTGGCAGTGCCTGGGGCTGCCTCCTCGCTGCCTAGTGCCCCTAAGCCAGGCCAAGTGCCGGACCAACGCGTGCCTCTTGCTGCTGTCAACAGGTCGCCCGCAAGCTGGTCGTCCTTGAAGGAGAGCTGGAGCGCTCAGAGGAGAGGGCAGAGGTGGCAGAGAGGTGAGCGGAGTTCCTGGTGGGCAGTGCGTGGGGGTTCCACACAGCCCTTGCCCTCAATCCCTGGCAGCAGTGGGAATGGGGATGTCTCTTTCTGGGAACAGCTGGGTCTGTCACTGGGGTGGTCCCCGGGATCACAGGCTGGGGGCTGGGGGATGCCAGCCTGCCAGCAGCACATCCTTGACGCTGTTCTCTGCTGTCCCCCTCTGGGGTGCCCCTCTCCCACCCCAGCCGAGTGAGACAGTTGGAAGAAGAGCTGCGGACCATGGACCAGACTCTCAAATCCCTCATTGCCTCAGAAGAAGAGGTACTGGGACAGGGGCGCGGGGCGATGTGCAGCAGGCCCCCTCTCTCCGTTGCTATCTCTCGAACCATGCAAGCCACCTCTCTCCTCTCTGCACCACTGCCTCCACCACCGACCTCCCTTTGCCTCCGGCTCTGGCGGGTGCAGGCTGGGCACACTCCTCCATCGCTCCGTGCCTGCTCTTCTTCCCGGAGGGGCAGGCGGGAGCCCAGCCGGCAGTAATGCACAGGGTGTCCATACAAGGAAGCATGAGGAATGGATGAGATGCGTCCCAGCAGCTCCTGCTCGCAGTGGCTCTGCTCCTTCTTCACCTGTGCTGTTTTCTCCTCTCTCAACTTGTTTTCTCTCTTTCTCTCCTCTTTCCCTGTGCCCGCTCTTTCTGCTCCCACCTCTCTTCTGCCCCACACCCCCGGCCCCGCTTCCCCACCTGGCGGCCCCTGCTTGGGATGTAGTAAATGTGGTGACCTAGAGGAGGAGCTGAAAATTGTCACCAACAACTTGAAGTCTCTGGAGGCCCAGGCTGACAAGGTAGGACCCGTCAGGGTCTGCTGGGGGTGGGCAAGAGTGCATTGTGTCTGGGAGTGCTGGGGTCTCCTGCTGGGGTGAAGGATGGCCAGAGGTGTCTCACGGGGCTCACAGGTGCCTGTCTCTGTCTCTGCAGTATTCCACCAAGGAAGACAAGTATGAGGAGGAAATCAAGCTTCTCGGGGAAAAACTGAAGGAGGTAAGGAGTGTGATGCTGGCACTGCATTGGTGCAGGCATGAGCTTGCCATCCCATGTGGGTTTTGACCATCTCACACCCAGGTCCTTTCACCATTCCCCAAATTGCCACCCTGCAGCAAGCCTTCATCTGAGATGCTCCCCCATCGGGCTGCTCTGGTTTAGGGTGTGGGGGGCCATTGGGCTCTTATCCCTTGCCTTTCCCAGGGAAGGGTTCATGGCGAAGGTTACCAGAGATACAAGTGGGGCAGATTTGGAGTGGGGTGCAGCCTGCACCCTCCCCATCATGCTCTGCAGCTCACCTCCTCCTCGCTGTGCTCCCACAGGCTGAGACCCGGGCGGAGTTTGCAGAGAGGTCTGTGGCAAAGCTAGAGAAAACCATCGATGATCTAG
>VWZK01020992.1:164440-187259 GCA_013396935.1 Baryphthengus martii | reverse complement strand
AAGGTAAAACGTCCCCACCAGCCCCATGTCCCTCTTTCTGGGAAGCACTGGCCACAGCTTGCTCCCGATTGGGCTGGACAGGGCTTGGCCAGGGTGAGGGGATGGGCAGAGGTCCTGGGAGGGGTGAGGCTGCATGCCATGGTGTCTGGTGTGGGAGTGCAGAGCTGCTGGGGTCTGAGCTCTGCCCTCAGGTGCGGAATAGGGCTGCATCCATGCCATCTGTACCCGCATGCTTGCCCCGCTCACAAGCACTCTCTCTCTCTCTCTGTTGCTCGCCCCCTGCCCTGCTCCACCATCTATGCCCTGCCTATCCCTCACCTGCAGATGAAGTGTATGCACAGAAGATGAAGTACAAAGCCATCAGCGAGGAGCTGGACAATGCACTTAATGACATCACCTCACTCTGAGCCCCTCACTGGGCACCAGCACTGCGCCCCCTGCCCCTCCCCTCTACCTGCCTCTCCCCTCCTCAACTCAGCTGCTTGCCTGCCCGGCCATCCCACCACTCTCCTGCCTGCTTTGTCCTCCTCCGTCCTTCCTAGCCTCTGCTTGTCCGTCGGCTCCTTTGGGACAGGAGCTGGCTCGGGGTGTTCCCGCAATACCCCTCTTTGTGGGGATATGAGGTGTAGGTGCCACGGGGTGTTTGGCAAGGCAGGAGATCAGCCCCCAGGACCCACATGTGCTGGGCAGCCAGTGCC
This sequence comes from Baryphthengus martii, assembly GCA_013396935.1. Taxonomy (NCBI): domain Eukaryota; kingdom Metazoa; phylum Chordata; class Aves; order Coraciiformes; family Momotidae; genus Baryphthengus; species Baryphthengus martii. The sequence goes on along the minus strand of VWZK01020992.1, from coordinate 186,561 downwards.
AGTGTAATTGCTGGTCTTTGCCCCAGCACTGCCAAGTGACAAACATAGCTGTTGTGGCCAGGAGACCTTTGCTCCAGCAACTCCCTCCTTGGCCTCCCAGCAGCAGCAGCAGCATTGAGGACCCTGTAGTTCTGGGGCTGGGGAGTCACCTGCCCCCCTACAGCCCCCTGCAAAGGCCTCCAGAGCTGTGTGCTGGGCCCAGAGTAGGGAGGACCTCCGTGGGGGAAGCAGCACCTCCATTGCCAAAGCTCAGGCCCAGGGATGGAGGGTTGGGTCTGGCTGTGCAGGCAGTCCTTTCCCAAGCAGGCAGGCAGACAGCCCCAAGAGCCCCGCTCCCTCGCCCTCGCCTCCCTTCTGTCCTTTGCACGTTGCTCTTCATGCATTTCATGACTTTTATGTTCTGTCCCTGTGGGTTACTGAATTTGTCTCAATAAAGCATTTTCTTTCCTTGGTTTCTCCTTTATTTTCTTCATGTTGCTTTGTCCCTCATCTCCTGCCTCGTCTCACACGGGTGCTGGCAGCAGGGTGGTAGGAGGTGGTCACAGGCAACTCGCAGCTGCGAGACCCTCAGGATGGCTGTGGCTGAGCCCTCGGTGTCTCCCACACTGCTAGACTGAGCAGGACAGGGCCCCTTGAGCCTCAGCCTGGGACATGACCTCCGCCACCCCCACTGGCTCTCATACACAACTTTGCTCATCTTATGCCATCTTCATGATTCTTTTGGCCTGAAATAGCATGGTTACACCCGGTCCTGTTCATTCTTCATACCCTTTCCCAGATGTTGCCTGCAAGCAGCAATCTCAGCCCTGGCATCTCTCCTGCATCATCCTCCCTCGATGAAGGGGCTAAGCCTACCCTTCAGCAGTGATTTTTAAATGTGTCCCTGATCCTCCTCCTCCTTCCTCAGCATCCTACCCTGCACCAGAATTCAGTTCTCAAATTGATGCACCCACAGCCTTGTCCCTGCCCTGGGACTGGCTGTCTCCTTCTACCAGTCCAGCTCATCCTCACCACTGGCTGGGTGTTTGCGGGATTTCCAGTGAGGGTTTTGGGGAACACTGTCTCTTTTCACTAACCTTTCTCTCTTTCTTTCCTCTGCTGCGCTGACGTCTCCATTTGCTCTAGAGCGCTCCCAGCAGGAGGCCGAGAAAAACCGCATTCTCACTAACGAGCTGCGGGTCATCCTTACTGAACTTAACAATTGAGGTGCTGGCCCCAGCCCAGCCTCTGTGCCCCGTTTTGGCCAGGCTGGCTCAGGGCTGGGAGCCCTTACCTGCCATACAGGCCAAGCGTGGGACCTTGGCCTGCTTCCCCGGGGGTGTGCACTCTACTTGAGGGCAACAGGGAACCCCTCTGGAGCTGATTGTTTTTTTCCTGGGAGAAGAATGAGGGTTTTTGTGGTGTCCTGGGATGCCCATGCAGTGATGGCTGTCCCCCAGCATCAGCCTGGCCCTGCCACGGTGGGATGCGGTGATTTGTGTCACTGCCTTCCTCCCTTTGTCCCAGAAGTTGGCAGCCAGCCTCTTCCTCCTTCCTCTGGTCACCCCAAACTGTGCAGGGAGGATCCCCTCAGAGCGAGGTCCCTGCAGGGTGCTAGGAGGGCTGTGATAGGAGCTGGGGATCCAACAGCACCCACTGCCCTGGTGGGGGCAGGGGACAAGGAAAAGCCCAGCAGGGAGTGCTGGGAGATGGGACTGTCACCCCTGCCTCTAGAGGCGGGGAGGAAGCCATTTGGAAGCAAATGCTGGAGGAGGCTGTCTCGCAGAGCTCGTCGCTGCGGCCTTGTTAGCTCTTCTCTCTCCGTTGTTCTCTCTGAACGCCTTCCTGGCCTGCTGTCTCACTCCTTTTCTTCACGGAGCACTGCTGGGTCGTGCAGTAGGCACTGGCTGTCATCTCTTGCTGGCCGAGAGTTTGTGCACATTCCCGCAGCCTGCTGGTGGTCATGCCATGGGGCAGGGAACATGCTGGTGGCTGGCCAAGGAATGGTACCCGCCAGCAGTACCTGCGTTGTAGAGGGCCCCGTCAGAAACAACAGGGCACTGTGGAGGGTGGAAATGGTGAAAAGCAGGGACCACCTGCACCCAGTGGCCAGACTGACTGTCTTGGCAGGTCCTAGATCAGCTGGGCTGTTCCCTGCTGGTGATGGGGCTGCTTGTGTGGCCTCAACTCTGCAGGGGTGCCCAGCTCAGCTGGAGGCTGTTGCCGTACTGAAACGTCCATCTGTGTGTGTGTGTCTGTGCTTGATGTGGTGTACCTGGATCTGGCTGCACCTGGGTACACTTGGGCTGTGTCTGTGTGTGTGGTTGGGTGTTCCTCGTATTCACAGAGAGTTTGGCCAGTGCCAAAGAGGAGAACGTGGGCATTCACCAGGTCCTGGACCAGACCTTGTTGGAGCTGAACAACCTCTGAGCTGCACTGGAGAGCTCCCATCCTTCTTCCCTACCCTACACATGCACCCCACTGGCACGCTCAGGATGTCATCAGCTGAACTGCATCTTGGCCAAATCCACACATTCATTGAGAAGGGGATCCCTGCAGTCTTACACCGGGGCTCTGGGGCATCTTGTCTGTGCACACAGCCTGCCTGGCTCCGTCCTGTCTTCATGTTCAAATATTAAAGCAGTTTATCAAGATGGATGGGTGTGTTTGGTCCTTGAAGGTGGGCACAGATACTGAGAGATGTAGTTGGGGTCTCCCTGCCCAGTTTGTGCAAGGAAACTCTACAGAGACTCGGGTCCAGGGTGGGTATGGCCAGCATGAGTATGTCCTCTGCAGTTGTGGGTGGCTGGGAAAGATAACAGACATGGTTTGGGCATTCCCTCGTCTCCATCACTTCCTTGGGGAGCACAGGAAAGCTCCATATCTTGAAGCACAGTCCAGACTCACCATCCTCTTCAAGTGCACAGTGATAGACATATGTTACTGGTGTGTCCCCTTCCCCAGCCAGCATGTTACCTGCCTGGCATCTGGGGAAGCCACAAGGTCCTTGACCTCTCCATGGAGTCTGCCTCGTGTTTCATGTTCATGATGCCGCCTGAGGACACGTACAAGCCTGTGACCATGCAGGCACACATTATTAGTTATCAGGATTTTCTCCAGGTCTGCGGTTAGCCGCTTACCCTGTGTGTTAGTTGCACTTTCTATTACCAGTTGCTGAATGCCTGCCTGAGGGACAGCTATACAAACCAGCACATATTAATGGAGTAGGCAACCACTTTCCAGAGCGTTCAGGAAGTTTCCTCTTGTCTTGTATTTTCTCCAACACAAAGAGAAAAGCAGCAGGATGTGTCTCATCACTGTCACCAAAGTAGGCTGGATTTCCTGGGGGTGCCCAAAGTCATGATCTCGTCCTGCCCTCCACTTCAGGCCTCTCTGTGATATGTGCCAAGCCCTGTTGTCACACACTACCCAGCGGATATCCCTCTAAAAGCACAGCCCTGTGCTGCCAGGAAACATAATTCACACTGATCCCTTGTCGAGCTGGGCCACTGCCCCAGTGAGCAGCCGGCAGGGACAGTTTTCATTATCTGCTTTCCTTTATTTGCTGTGCCTCCTAGCTCAGGAAAGGAGGGTGGTAAGATTGCATCTCTTTCCTGTCCAGGTGCTGCTGGCCTCCTGCCCTCTCCCTGGCTCAGCACCTCTGGTTTGTGGCTCCGAGACCTTCTTCTACAGGGAAAAGGGCTCCCTTTGCATGAGGTGCTCATTTTCTGGTTATCCTCCCAGGGTGCAAGGTCCACCACGATCTGCAGCTTGCCGCTTAGGGTGTGCAGGAGGGAAGGACAGTGCATGGCTGTCCTGGCTTGTCAAGCTAGCCCGGCACAAGGGCTGGAGCTCCTCCTGGGGTCCACCTGGATTTTATGCAGCACACTAGTTTAGCCATTCCGTTGTTTGGTCAAAGCACCTTCCCAGGCAGAAGCTCGTCTGGCTGCGAGAGGAACAAGAATGTAAACCCACCTCTTCTTTGGAAGCCTGCGCCCTGCACTGCAAACAAGCCTGCCCTGCGCTCCTATCAGGGTGCGCTGCCAGTGCCCAGCCTCTGGGTGCCCTTTGACATTCCACTGGGACAAAGAGCCCTTTCATACCCAGGGTTTTTCTCTTCCTGGTTTGGACCACTCCATTTAAATGAGCTGTCTACACTGTGCTGCAACGGCCTTTTTTTTCCTCAGAACTTTCTGTGGTTTGGCCGTGAGGTGCTGGCTGCTGTTCCCAGGTGATGCTCTGCCCCAAAGACATGAGTCTATCTTTTATGGCTCAGCAAAGCTTTGCATTTTCTCCATCCCCCACCCAGCTCCTTACCTCTATGGCCCTGCAGAAAGACAGAGGATGGGGGAAGCTCTGGGAGGCCGGGGCTCTGTGAAGTTGCTGGCAGGGGAGCATAACCCAGAGGCACATCTCCTCATACGCGTCAGACCCACACTGAAGACTGCAGTGCCTGGCCTCTTCTCCATCCCTCCCTCTCCCTGCACCCCTCCCATTGAATTTCAACCTTTGGATTTGTTTATCTTGGTCCAATAGACCAAAGATCTCCGCAAAGAGCTTTCAGCCCTGGCATGGGCTGCCACCCCCATTGACAAACCACCACATCAGCCTTGGCCATCCTCTCACCTCTGCTCTCTTCTCCAGTTCTTTCATCACTCTGGTGCCTCATTTCAGCTCCAAATCTTTCCTGTTCAATATCCTCAATCTAGGTGCCAGAGGGGAAGAACCACACTAAGAACATCGCAGAGCCTTTCTGGTGAGACAAGCTGAGCCATGTGGAGCTGGACACAGTCCACTGCCACCCTCCAGTCCCTCCCTGCATTTACAGGCCGAGGCATTTGGGTGACGTCTGTAAGAGCCGTGCTGCTGAGCTGTGTGCGTTTTGCAGGGTTCTGGGTGATTTCAGAACAGTTCAACCTGCCCAAAACCAAGTGCTGTACAAGGCTCCTATCTCCAAATGGATGGCATTACTAATCTGTCAATCCCAGCAGAGGACAAGGCCGCCGGAGGAACACATGGATGGCCATTGTCACACGTTGCTGTGTCACTTCTGTACAAGTTACAGAAGCCTCGCACTCCGTGCTCTGAACTGCATGCAACGTCAGGGCTGTGCTGCCCAAGCTGCGAGTGAGCAGTGCAGGAGGAGCGTGTGGCCCCAGCCCAACACAGGGGTCAGGGAGCAGTGCTGAACCCCCTGCAGCAAGGCAGGCCAATGGAAGAGGCACAGGCAGCTAGGGACCCTTGGGGACAGCCATCGCACTGCACCCCACCCCTAGAACTCTCGGCTGGCCCATTACCTGGGAGGCAGTGCAGGGAAGCCCTCACTAGGTGGCCTGTCTGAGGGCACTGGTGACAAGGCCAAGTCCCACTTGGTTCAGGCGATGTGCCCATGGTACAAACTATGTCCTTCCATGACAGGACTGGGTCCCATCCTGAGCAGGCTGTGTCACCCTGGTGCAGGCCATATCCACCTGCAATAGGACCAAGTTACCCCTGGTGATAGCTGTACCCTACCACTCACAGTGCAGGTCGTGTCACAGAATCATAGAATAACAGAATTGTTTTGGTTGGAAAAGACCTTTAAGATCATCAAGTCCAACTGTTAACCCAGCACTGACAGGTCACCACTAAACCATGTCCCTCAGCACCACAACTACATCCCTCCAGGGATGGTGACTCCTCCACTCCCCCGGGCAGCCTGATCCAATGCTGGACAACCCTTTCAGTGAAAAAGTTTTTCCTAATGTCCAGTCTAAACCTCCCAGGGCACAACTTGAGGCTGTTTCCTCTTGTCCTGTCCTTTGTTACTTGGGAGAAGAGACTGACCCCCACCTAGCTACAATCTCCTTTCAGGTTGTTGTAGAGAGCAAGGTCTCCTCTCAGCCTCCTTTTCTCCAGGCTAAACAACTCCACTTCCCTCAGCCACTCCTCAGAAAGCTTGGTCTCCAGACCCTTCCAAAGCACATCAATGTCCTTCTTGGAGTTAGAGGCCAAAACCAGAACCCAGTATTTGAGGTGCAGTGTCACCAGTGCCGAGTACAGGGGGACAATCACTGCCCTATTCCTACTGGACTTACTAATACTGATACAGGCAGGATGCTGTTGGCCTTCTTGGACACCTGGGCACACTGCTGGCTCACGTTCAGCCAGCTGTCTGCCAACACCCTCAAGGCCTTTTCTGTTCAGCAATTTCTAGCCACTCTTCCCTGTGACTGTAGTGTTGCAGGGGGTTGTTGTGAATATGTGCGGGACTCTACACCTGGCTTTGCGGAACCTCATCCCATTGGTCTCAGCCCACAGATCCATCCTGTCAAGATCACAGAATCACAGAATGGGTTGAGTTGGAAGGGACCTTAAAGATCATCTAGTTCCAACTCCCCTGCAATGTCAGGGACCCCTTCCTCTAGACCAGGCTGCTCAAAGTCTCATCCAGCCTGGCCTCGAACACTTCTAGTGTTGGACTATCCACAGCTTCCCTGGGAAACCTGTTCCAGTGTCTCACCACTCTGTAAGTGAAGAATTCTTCCCAATTTCTAACCTGAATCTACTCTCTTCCAACTTGAAGCCATTATACCCCATCCTATCACTACAAGCTGTTGTAAAAAGTCCCTCCCCAGCTTTCCTGTAGGGCCCCTTCAGATACTGGAAGGCCACTGTAAGGTCTCCCCGGAGCCTTCCCTTCTCCAGGCTGAACAGACCCAATTGTCTCAGGCTGTCCTTGCAGGAAAGGTGCTCCAGCCCCCTGACCATCTTTGTGGCCTTCCCCTGGAACTGCTCCAACAGGCCTATGTGCTTCTTGTGTTGGGGGCTCCAGACCTGGACACAGTACTCCAGGTGGGGTCTCACAAGAGTAGAGGGGCAGAATCATCTCCCACATCCTCACCACCTTGATGCAGCCCAGGATATGGCTGGTGCTTTCTGGGCTGCACTTATACATTAGTGGCTCATGTCGAGGTTTTCATCAATCAGCACTCCTAAGTCTCTCTCTGCAGGGCTACTCTCAATCCATACTGTGCTCAGCCTGCATTTGTGCTTGGGATTGTTCCGTCGCAGGTGCAGGACCTTGCACTTGCCCTTGCTGAAGTTCATGAGGTTGGCAGGGGTGCAACTCTCCAGCCTCTCCAGGTTGCTGGATCGATCCCGTCCCTCCGGGCGTGTCACCGAACCACTCAGCCTGGCGCCCTCCGCAAAGTGCCTCAGGGCATCCTCAGCCAGCACTGGTCCTTCCGCAGAGCCTTCCAACCCCAAATCACATCAACACTCCCGCCTAGCCGCGTGTCGCCTGCTATGGTCGCTTTCACACGGTCGGGTCCACCGCGACAGCTCCGAACTCGCAGGGCAGCCCATGACAGTCCCCGGTCCCNCGCCCCTTCCCTGCCTCATCCCGTCTCAGGCCCCGCTCCCCGTCCCCGCCCCATTGAGCCGCTTCCGGCGGCGGTGGGGTGGCGCGCAGGCGTCAGATGACGTCAGGCGTCCCCGGAAGGGCGGGGGAGGGGGAAAGGGGCGGCGGGAGCGGAGCGCTCCGGACGGAGCGTACGGTTCCCGTCTTCGCTCTCGTGTCCCGCGGCTCGCCGCCATGACGCTCGCCGTCTTCTTCGGGTGCACCTTCATCGCCTTCGGGCCGGCTCTCGGCCTCTTCCTCTTCACCATCGCCCGGGACCCGCTCCGCATCATCATCCTCATCGCCGGGTCAGTCTCGCACTGGCACCGGCACCGGAAGGGGCGCTGGTGCCACCGTGGGTGCTGGGGTGGGCCTAATGGGGGCACTGGCACTGGTATCGATACTGGCCTGGTACCAGTATTAGTTCTGGTACTAGTACGGACGTGACAGGGGTGTTGGTACTGGTAAGAGTGTGACAGGGGTGTTGGTACCAGTGTGGGCGTGACAGGGGCGCTGGTACTGATGCCGTTGCTGGTACCAGTATGGGCATGACAGGGGTATTGGTACTGTTTCTGGTACTAGTATGAGCATGACAGGGTGAGTGGTACCAGTGGTGATTACTGGTACCAGTGTAAATGTCGCAATGGCACTGATACTAGTGCTGGAGCAGGTACCAGAATGGGTGTGATGGGGTGCTGGCAGCACTGGTGGTGCTGCTACCAGTATGGGTGTGATGGGGGCACTCATACCAGTGGTGGTGCTGGAACCAGTATGGTTGTGACAGGAGTGCTGGTACTAGTGGCAGTGCTGATACCAGTATGTCTGTGACAGGGTGCTGGTACCATTGCCAGTGTGACCATCACAGGGGCGCTGCTACCGGTGTGGACATCAGAGGGGTGCTGGTACCAGTGTGTAGGCACAACAGGGGTACTAGTACCAGTACTCATACTGGTGCTGTTGCTTGTGTGACAGGGGCACCAGTATTGTTTCTTTTACCGGTGTAGTCATTGGCACATCAGGGGTCATGGTCCTAACAGGAGCACCAGTACCGGGCTCACACCCTTGTGAGTGTGGCAGGGGCACTAGTACCCACGCTAATACTGGCACCATTACAGGCACGGCAGGAGCACTGCCATTGTGGGCATGACAGGGCCACCAGTACTAGTACTTCCACTGGTGCCGTTCTTTGCGCAGCAGGTTCACCAGTACTGGTATTGTACTGGTAGCATTGTGGTCACTGCATGGCATGGACATGATAGGGAGGACACTGGTATCAGTAATGGCGTGAGATTTGGTGGAGCGCTGGTACCAGCGCAGGGTTGATAGTGATACTGATGCATGTGTGCAGCAGGAGGATCGGTACCAGTACTGCTGTGGGATCAGTAGGGTATGGTACTGGAACAGATGCCAGTGTGGATATGAGCCTGGTGCTGCTACTGGTACTGGTGTGGGCAGAATGGGGATACTGGTTACCAGTGGAGGTTGAGTGCAGACACAGCAGAGGTACCAGTACAGGCACCACCTGCCCAGCCCTGGTGCCAGAACAACACTGGTAGGAGAGTAGTCGAGGCCAGAGCACAGCTCTCCATACCAGCACTGACAGAGGGCAGCAGGCGTGGTGCCAATGGGCATGGACTTGTCACCGGTGCCAGCACTGGTCCCGGCACAGCACAGGTGCTAGCAGACCTCTCTCTCTTGCAGGGCATTCTTCTGGCTGGTGTCTCTGCTGCTCTCCTCCCTCATCTGGTTCATCGCCGTCAAAGCCAGTGACCCTCGGGACGAGCCACTGCAGAAGGGGCTCTTGATATTCGGAGTGATGTTTTCTGTGCTGCTGCAGGAGGCCTTCCGCTTCCTCTACTACAAGCTCCTCAGGTGAGGGCATCTCCCATCCTGCCCCACAGCTGCCAGATGGTCCTCCTGGCCGTGGCAGGTGCCAGATTTTGGCTGGGAGCTCCTGGGCTGAAGGAGATGCCAAGCATGGCACCAAGCTGCCTTGGTCGATGCTGGGAGCACACAGATGGTACCTGTGTCGGTTCGTTGGCCTCAAGTGGTGGAGCAGAGCAGCCCTAAGATGTGGAGGACCCAGGGCTGGGGTGGCCTGGTAGCACCTCCCTGAAATGGGAACAGGGAGGCTGTTGGTCTGAGCTGCTGCAGGACATGTCACCTCCTCTCTACCCTGGTGACTAGAACCAGCAGTGCTCCCGCAGCTCGGGGGGATGCCACGCACCGAGAAATGCCCGCTTTGCAGTGTGGTGGGGAGGGAAGACCTCCTGGCAGGTCTTGTTCCTTTCTTGGGTGCTTTTGTGTGAGCAGGGACAGCCCGGAGGTGGCTCTGGGGCTCTGTGGGGCGGGCACATCGCCACCGGCCCCATGCTCGGTGCGCTGGCCAGCCCAGGGCAAAGTCTCGGCACAGCCTCAGCAGCTCCCGACCTCCTTTCTAGGGCTTGTGCTGCCTGCCAGGTGAGCACACTCTGCACCGTGTCCTGTATTTGGACGGACGGAGAGATGCTGTACTGGGGCTGGGCAAACAGACAAGGGGAGGCGATTCTGGGGTCGGTGTACCTCGTATCCCCGCAGCCTTGCGGGCTGTCTGGGCGCTGGCAGCGGGGTGTGGTGAGTCCGGGCACGGAGCCTCGCACCGCTCCCTGTGGCAGGGCAGTGCCGGAAGCGAGCAGGCAGAGGGTAGCAGAGCTTTGTGGAGCAGCCTCCTACACAAACTACCGAAGATCTCCGGTTGGGAGCGCTGCCGTCCACCCCGGGCTGAGGAGCCGTCTGGCGTCATGTTCACCCACCAAACCTTTGGCTGATAAAAATGATGAAGCCCAACTCCCTCAGTTTTTTATCCACAGAGAATTTTTATAGCTCTTTGAGTTCTTCTCTGCACCTCCTCCATTTTTTTTTCCCCAACATCTTCTAAGAGTATGAAAGATCCGGTGCACTCTGCTGGGAGTACCTCCCACAGCTGCGCTGGGACTGCTTTCCATGCAGGGCTGCTGCTCACTTTGCACTTGATGTCCCGATCGCCCCAGCCGTGCTCTGCAGGGCTGCCTGGCGCTCATGTTCCTCTGTGCAAAATGTTTCTGAGTGGCTTCCCATGATTTTCAGCTGTGTCGTTTGTCCAGTGGTTCAGGGTGGCCATGTGGATGCTCTCCATGGTTGCAGCTTGGTGATGCGGAGGTTACGAGGAGGGTGGGGTGGTGCAGACAGACCTCAGTCCCATTTGCTCGATCGTGAAGCTGCACCTCCAGAGGTGGCTGCGCTGTGCCAGTCTCCAGCATGCTCTCATCCCACAGGAAGGCCATCGAGGGGCTGGTAGCTCTCAGTGAGGACGGCTGCTCCCCTATTTCCATCCAGCAAATGGCGTATGGTGAGTGCTGTGCAGAGCGGGGAACCCTGGCCGTGGGGCTGGGTGTGCTGCTGGGGGGACAGGGAGCTGTCTCACACCAAAGCTGGCTGGGACGTGCCTGGGGCGGCCCCAGGAGGCTCGGGGTCTCACAGTGTCCTTGTCTCGACAGTGGCTGGCGTTGGCTTTGGGCTCATGAGTGGCGCCTTCTCCATGATCAATCTGCTGGCTGATGCGTTAGGGCCCGGCACGGTGGGCATCCACGGGGATTCACAGCTCTACTTCCTGACCTCAGGTGAGAGACCAGCATCCTTCACTCGCATCTGTGCCCGGCCACAATGGTGACAGACCCAGGGGGACTGGAGTCTCCTCTCCATGATGTTCCCTCCGTGCTGCCCTCTGAGCCCTTTACAGTCACGTTACATCTCTCTGTGCCAAACACTTGTTTCTGTCCCGTGTGACCCTTTCTGCTTCTCTCCCCCAACCATCACACACTCAATGGTCTGCCCCAGCACCTCCCAGTCTCACCCGGCAGTTCCCCTACTCTCCTTCCCTAGCTCCTCCCTATCCCTCCCTGAGCCTGCAGGCCAGGTCAGGACAGGTTCCTTATGACACCTCTGTGCGATCCCTGCAGCTTTTATGACCATGGTGCTGATTTTTCTTCACACCTTCTGGGGGATCCTTTTCTTCCACGGCTGTGAGCATCAGCGCTGGTGGGAGATCATGGCGGTCGTTGTCATGCACCTTGCAGTTTCGGGGTCGGTGAGTAGCTGAGTGCAGAGCTCTGCACTGGGACCTGTATTTGGGGATGACTGTGGTGTGTGCTGGTCCCTGTGCTGGGGTGGGAATGGCCTTTGCCACTAGCAAAGCAGTTGGGTTTGGGAGACTTAGAATCACAGAATTGTCAGGACTGGAAGATCCTGAAGGTCATCGAGTTCCAACCGTGCTGCCAGGGACAGGGACACCTCCCACTAGATCAGGTTGCCCAGAGCCCCATCCAACCTGGCCTTAAAAACTTCTGGGATTGGGCTTCCACCACCTCTCTGGGCATCCTGTTCCAGTGTCTGACCACCCTCATGGTGAAGAACTTCTTCCTAACGTCCAATCTAAATCTACTCTCCTCTAGTTCAAATCCATTCCCCCTTGTCCTGTCAGTGCTTGACATCCTAAAAAGTCCCTCACCAGCTTTCTTGTAGGTCCCCTTCACATACTGGAAGGCCACAGTAAGGTCTACTTGGAGCCTTCTCCAGGCTGAATAACCCCAACTCTCTCAGCCTGTCTTCATAGGAGAGATGCTGCAGCCATCTGATCATCCTCGTAGCCCTTCTCTGAACATGTTCCAGCACGTCCATATCTTTCTTGTAATAGGGGCTCCAGAACTGGACGCAGTAGTCCAGGTGGGATCTCACGAGAGTGGAGTAGAGGGGGAGAATCACCTCCCTCGACCTGCTGGCCACACTTCTTTTGATGCAGCCCAGAATACGGTTGGCTTTCTGGGCTGCAAGCGTGCACTGACAGCTCACATTGAGCTTCTCATTCACCAGCACCCCCAAGTCCTTTTCTTCAGAGCTGCTCTCAAGTCAGTCACTGCCCAGCTTATATCGGTGCTTGGGATTGCTGTGACCCAGATGCAGGACCTTGCACTTGGTCTTGGTGAATATCATGAGGTTGTCATGAGCCCACCTCTCTAGCCTGCCAAGGTCCCTCTGGATGGCATCCCTTCCCTCCAGCATGTCAGCCATACCACTTGCAGCTGACCGTTCACAAACAGCATCTTGAAGCTGATGTCCCTTGTCCCGCTCCAGTCATCGATGCAATCAATGGCTGCCCATGTCCTCACCCCTTTCCTCTCCTGTCTCTCTCCCTCAGACGTTTTGCAACCCCCTGTACGTGGGCAGCCTGGTGCCCTCCTACCTGCTGATGGCTGCTGCTGCTGCCTGGGCTTACTTGCTCTCGGGGGGATCTGCCCACAACCTGCGGCGCTTCCTGCTCTGTAAGTCCTGTCTCCCTAAAGCAGATGGGGGACCTTTAGGTTTGGCACTGGAATGGGGAGAGAGTCCCTGGGGTTGGAACAGGGCCATCATGGCCTTGGCTGCCAGACTAGGTTTTGAGGCTGTGGTTGGGTTTTTGTCTCTCCTGGGGAAGTGGATGGAGTAAAGGATCTGGTGAAAACTGACTCCTTTCTCCTCTTGGTTCCTGCAGGTCTACAGAGTGCAGCCAGCCCCCAGCCAGGATCCTGAGGCCCTATGGGATGTACCTGTCCCCAGCCATCCCTGCCCTCTCCTTCCTCCTGGTGGCAAGAGTGGCCATCACCTTCTCTGCAATATCTTTTCTCCCGGACTGGAGGACCCCGGCCAGTCCCAGCTGGGGCAGGCGCTGAGGTCCAGCTCTGGCAGCCAGCCAACCAGTGTGGCTCACTCTGACAGCCCTTTGGGAGCCCCTGGAGAAGAGCTGTTTTGGGGGACACGGCTTTGCTGGCCCTGCCATGAGTGGAGCCCCAGTTAGCCTGCCTGGGAAGGGTGCTACCTTGGACTGCCAGAGGCCTGAGCCCAAAGAAACTCATTGCTTCTCCCCCTTGCTGCAGAAGATGTGCTGTCCCCTGTGGCGGGGTGGGGTGGGCCCTGCATCACCTCCTCACCACGGGGTGGATGATGAAGTGGCTTTGCAAAGCACTGCTGGGTTCTGGGTCAGGCCTGACCACTGTGGTGCTACTTTCTCTGCCTCTTTGCCCAGCCTCGCAGCCCTGTGAGCCATGGCCCCGGCACAGGACTGCGTAGCTGCAGTGAGCTGGCATCCTGGTGCAGTGAGGATGGTGCTGGGGGACCCAAGGGGATTGACAGCACCTGTCACTGGAGGAGGACATGGAAAAGATGGTACCTAGAAGACCTAGCAAACATGGAGAGTAGTGAAGGGGTCAGGAGGAGATCCAACTGCACAGCTGGTGCCAGCACAGCTTGGGGAAGTGGCTCGAGGGGCCATTCTAGGGGATCATTGACTAGGGGATCATTGCCCTTTCCTGCATTTGGAGGGGGACTTTCAGGCGGGCAGCAGCCCTGATGCTGAGCATCCGTCTCAGGGCTGAGGAGGCAGTTTTATCCACAGTGGGCTTTTATACCAATAAAAAGGAATACCGCAGACAAGCGGGGCTGTGTGCAGTCAGCAATACTGCCCTAATGGGGGAGGGTGCAAGCACCCTGCAGCGGTGGTGGCTGGGGCTTGCTGATGTGACTGGGGGGCAAGTCTGGTAGTTGCAGGCCCCAGTTGCCTGGAGGTATCGCTCCTACACTGTCCCTCCTAACAAGGGCTGGGCCCTGATTGTACTGATTTTGTGGAGCTGGAGGCTTGCAGGTTCCTTCCTTCTCGTGGACCTGGTGCATTTTTCTTGGTTTTGGTGTGGCTGTAGTGCTCCCTGGAGGTTAGCTCCAGCTGCACTGGAGCCACCAGTAAAATCAGGAGATTTACTGGATCTGGAGCAGCTCCAGGTACAGTAGAAGCAGAGGGGGGCTGGGTGGAGTCTGGCCAGCAAGGAAGTGGTGGCTCTGCCACCTTCAGCTCTGCTTTTCACCGTGGTTATGTTTTTCATATGCTTTGCACAAATAAGAGGAGGAAGTCCCCCCAGAGCGATGGAGGGCAGGGCTGGGCTGTACAAGAAGCCCTGCACTGCTTGCTCTGGAGCTCTGCCCAGGGCATGGAGAGCGATGCTGTCTCAGCCAGCTTGGAAGGGGTCCTGCACACCCCTTTCCACTGTGGGTCTGACTCCACCAGTGCCCTTTCCTACTCCACAGTTTCACACAAGGACAGCAGGGAGGGCTGGCACCACAGGAGGCTTTTACTGGTTTGTTTTGTGTTTTGTTGTTTTTTTTTTAATGTGTTTTTACCTTTTTTTATAACAAAAATATCTGCTGGGGCCAAATGCTGCCTCAGGCAAACAGTCTGTGTGGGTAGCCCGTGCAGCCCAGATGTGTTGGAGCACTGGCTCTCCCTCAGCCCAGGGTGAGAGTGAGGGGAGGAGAGCTGGTAGGGGTTGGGACCACCGCAGGCATGGGGGGTTCATGCAGTGTTCTCAGTGGTGGCTGCTGTGTAGATGACCTTGGATTTGCTCGGTGAGTCCAGCCTGGTGGGGGAGAAAAGGGGATATTGTTGGATGAGGCAGGAGGGCCCTGCTAACCCATTTTGCTGCCTGAGAGACCGCCCATAACCCCCATTGTCATGACTCTGACTTGTGCTACTCCCCAAGGCGCTGTCCTGTAGCTCCCCCTCACTCACCGTGCATTCTGGCTGCGGTGCTTGTAGATGTACAGCAGGAAGGCCAGTGCCGTGATGGCAAAGAGCACCCCAAAGAGCACAGCCAGCACATCCCCTGCAAGCCAAGCACAGGCTGTTACGCTGGGGATGGGGCAAGGCTGGAGCAGGCTGGTTGCCTGAAGGCAGAGGGGACACAAAGGTAGCAGCCTCAGCTGAGCAGGCTTACCTGCATGAAATGAAGAGCTGGAGTGTTCATCTACAAAGGAGACAAATACGAGAGGATAAGCACCAGCTGTGCAGGTTCTCAGGCAGCCCTGCAAACCTGCAGTGGCTGCCTGCCCCCCAGCTCAGCACCTGGCTGCCAGGAACCCCCTTCCCAGGCAGTACATCCCCCAACCGCCCTCCCCTCCTCGGGGCCAGCCCCTCACCTACCTGCTGCTGCTGGGCCTTCATTACCTGGAAGAGACAGCACAGTCAAGAGGTTTCCCAAGAGAAGTGTCAGGCCTGCAGGGCTTCAGGCCACGCTGCCAAAGCAGAGCTGCCTGCAAGACTCCCCGTCGCCCATGAACAGGCAGGGGAGAGCTGTCCGCTGGATCCCCAGCAGCTCAAAGCATCTTGCTGCACAAAGCCTAGCACCTGACACCCTGCCAGGAGCATTGAGGGAAGGAGGAAAAATAGGATTCCAAAACCACAGCCCACACAAAAGCCTTGCTGAGTCCAGCCAGAAGCTCCCTCATCACTGCCGCCATCTCCAAGGAAGCAGGCAGGCGCTGAGCGCTGCAGCATCCCATAATCACCAAATCCCACAGGAGATCCCATAGAGGGGCATGGGGTGAGCCCAGCAGGTGGTAACCAGTTGGTGAGCAGGTGCCCGGGAGGAGGCAGCAAGCCATTGCCATAGGGCACCCCATATAGGGATGGCTTGGTGGCCCTACATGCTCGATGGGAGCTATGCTGGGAAAATATTTGCGCAGTGTGACAGCATGGCTTTTAAACAGCTGCACTATCATCTGTACACATCTGGGGTACGTCGTGCAGGGTGGCACTATCTGTGGGCTGCATTGAGCTGCACAGCCACTGCGTGGGAGCCGCCGCCTTCACCCAGCAGCCAGTGGCAGGAACAGCTCTCCTGAACTGGAGGTGACTGGGGAAAGATCAACAAGTGTGGGTGCAGGAGGTACAGCTGTAAACAAAGCAAGACGTGACCCCACAGCACTCCATCTTGGTGCTTGGTGGCCCCAGGACTAAAGCAGGCAGTTATCAGCACTGAGGTAGGGAGAAAACTCCAACAATTCCACACCCACAAGGTGAGGGACTGGTAACCTCATCCGGGAGTACTGGGACAGTGTCCTGACACTCCAGGAACAAGGGCTTTCTGGCCTTGTTAAAGTGGGGGCTGTTGGATAGACATAGCAAATAACAAAAGAAAAAAAGTGTGAGCCAGGCAACTCTCCCAGAGCCCCAGCCTTGGTGGCTGAAGGCTTTGGAACAGCTCATGCAAGAAAGTGGTAAAAGAAAGGCTTGGAGGTAAATGGAAAATACGATAAAGTATCTAACAGGTTTACCAAAGATAGAGCATGACAGCCTAACCTGATATCCTTCTTTGAAAAGTGATATTCTGGACAAAGAAAATGCAGCAGATTTTATCTCTCCCAACTTCACTGAAGCATTTGATGTGGTGCCACATGGGAAACTGCTAGCCAAGCTGAAGACCACAGTGATTAAAACCCTGCAGCCGTTAGCAATCTGGCTGCAGGTGGGACAGCGGATGGAAGTGCCTTGCACTGCAGTGTGTAGTTACCCAGACATTGCCCAAGGGCCTGGGACCAAACCTGTGTGCTGTTTCTACTAGTCACCTTGACACAAGGTGTAGGAAATGCCATCAAAACAGAAAAGGAACAGGATGTTGGACAGAAAAAACCAAGTGACCCGAGCGCAACAACAAGCAAGAATTCAGCGATGCAGAGCGATAGTCACACCCAAAGATTAACAGGAATTTCTACTCATTGCTGAAAACCACCAACACAACAAAGGCTTTCGAGGACAAAGCAGATGGGCAGACAGTGATGCCTCAGGCAGGGGCCTGTGTGCACAGCCAGGATGGCTGCATGTCCCCCGCTGGCAGAGTGCAGCGTTCAGGAGGGGTTCCCTGCACCGCTCGTCCTGCAGCATTTGGCGGTGGGGTGCTTGCTGCAAGCCTGTAGCTCTGCAGCTTCTACTTAGTTTAGCTGTGGTGTTTGGGGGTGAAGAAGCTAGCTGGGGTGCTAGGACCTCACTGTTAGCACTTGACCTGACATCCCCTAGTCCTACCACTGTATTTCTGCAAGACTAAGGATAAAATAGTTCCTAGAAACTGATCTCCCCAAGGCAGGGAGAGAGAAGTGCAGAAAGAGGGGAGAGAAGGACCAATGCTGCAGTAAGTCACCTGCTGGGCAGGGATGACCCATGCAAATGCTGCATTTCTGAAAAAGACACAGAGCATCGACTGCTGCTCCTCCTTCTGTGCCTGCATCCCTGTGGCTGGGTGCAGCCTGAGCACCCTCATGTGCTCCTTACCAGAAGGCAGCTGCTTCGCTGAAAGTAGGGTAGTCTGGAAGCTCGCCAGCACCCGTCGCCCATTCAGGTCCTGCACCGGACGGTAATTGTTCTGCAAAGGTTTGTTGTCGTCATTTCTCAGGCTCATCACCAGCGCTGACATCTGGAAGGAGAAGAGAGTGAGCAGAGTGGGGTGCATCCTGCCTTCAGGAGCCAGGTGAGCCCCAGGGGACTAGCACAGACAGTGCAGGCTGGCAGGGAGAGGCTGGGCAAGACCCAGCATGAAGATTGTTGCCCCAACAGACCTGGTGATGAGAGAGTAGCATGGTCTGGTTAAAGACTGTCCACTTCACCGATTGGTAGCAGGGAGGAGTAGTCAGAGAGCCATTGTAGCGGAAGTAGAGCTTCAAGTTGGCAGGCAGCAGACCTGCAATGTTGAATCCAGGCACCAAGACTTCCTCACCTGGGAGAAAACACCACCACAGGAGTGAGACCAGGACGACCCCTTGGAGGACAAGATGCAAGACCAGCATGGAGATCATGGGCAGGCTGGCGCTGCATGTGCCAAGGTCCGCCCTGCTGCCTGGTGCACTGGAGGGAGTAGTGGGTTTACCGTGGGTGCAAGGAGAGCGTGTGTGAGCGGAGGGCACCTTGGGGAGCTGTTTCTGTACAGGCTGCAATGCTCCTCTTCTCACACACGTACAGCAAATACCTGCTGCAGCCTCACTCCTGGGCAGTGGGTTTCTCTGCTCGGCTGCAGCCTCTGTGATAAGTACTGGGTGGGACAGGGCCTTACCTTCTCCTTGGATTTTGTGCAGATGCTCAAGTAGTTCCTGGTAGTATGGGTTCTCCCTTGGCCCAACCTGCAACAGAGAGACTCCCACAGTAATGACAAGGACAGGAGCCAAATGGAGACCAGTCAGTGATGGCAGTGCCAGCAGGGAGGTATCACTTCCTGTGAGAGGCACCCTCTCCCAGAGACCACTTCTTCCTATCAGGGCTGCTCCTCCCTCTGGACTGCCCCCTCTCTCCCCTTCTCCCCAGGAGCATCTGCATCTTTGTCAATCCTGAAAACTCTGCCTGAATCTGCCCACCCCAGTCCCACCCTCCCTCTGCACCTACCCCTTCTCACCCAGGGTTGGTCTAAGGGACTCACCTCCAAGAAGGCTCCCAGTACAGCCAGGCCATCTGGATGGTCCATTGCCTCCTTAAAGTTGTCATACTTGGTGTTGTAGTGAACCACATGGATCTGGAAGGGAAACATGCAATTCTCATGCAGGATGAGTACCTTCAGGATGTGCTCAACCCAACAGGGCTCCCACTTCCAGCTCTTCCTCTGGCGAGACACATGTACCCATAACGAGCACCCCTCCTAGGAAGGGAATATGCTGGTAGGACTGAGAAACTGTGCTGCTGCAAAGAAACAACCGTGAAGGTCTGGCTGCAGAAACCCCTGATCAAAGACAGCAAACCAGTACTCTACATTAGATATCAGGGAGTTAAACTGCAACTGAGCGGCCAGGCTCAGTTTGAGGACAGCAGCTACAGAAGGAGGGATAAAACCGGATGGGAGCTGGCAGAGCAGGAGGACAGTGTGTACAGAGTAAACAGTTCCTGCAGCTCCCAAAGCAGGCTGCTCACAGCTACCTGGGCAGCTGTCTCCCCCAGCCTGGAGACCAGCACATCTCCTGCTCCATCAGCCCAGGACCAGGCTGCAGCACAGGGATAGGCTGCACCCCTCACAAGGGCAATGCATCCTGGAGGGTGGTTGCCTCCTTGCCTCTGCACCACAGGCTGCAGTGTGAGCCTGGCTTGGCACCAAAGTGTGGCCTCCTACACTGAACTCTGCTGCTGCAGAGCTGCCTGGGGAGCAGGGATCCTGGGCAGGGGTTACAGTGCTCATCCAGTGACAACCAAGCCCATGGGATAGGAGCAAGACAGCACTTCTGCACCTTCTCTGCTCAGCACCAGCAGAGGAGAGGATGCATCCACCACCAGGAGGGCTCCTTACCTCCGCAGCAAAGCGGTGCCCGTTGACGGTGTGCTCTGAGCCAGGTCCTGATGGTGACCCCCAGTGCAGGTGCAATTGCGTGGCTCTGTACTGCTGGGTATAGCCACCAGTGATGGCCAGTGACTCAGGCAGGTCAAGTTGAACTGCAGAGGCAGAACAAAGAGGCCGGTCAGTAAAACACGAAGCCCAGTCCATCCCACAGGTATGCAGAGGAGACATCTCAAGAAAAAGAGTCACCCTGGGCTTGTGGAAACTGGTCACAAACAAACTTGCTTTCCATTTTTCGTGAGGCTATGGGCAAGTCAATACCCAGAGCTGTGGTAATGAGCAGGGTTCAACTTTCAACTTCAGGTTGTAGGACACCTCAGTAAATATATCAGCTTCAAAGATAGCTGCTAGGAAAAATGCTGGAAAGTGAAGAACCCCTGTGCAGTCTTCCAGGGGCCAGCTTCAAGCTAAATGTTACCCAACAATTTATTCAGTAAGCGAGAATAATTCATGGAGAAAGATATTGGCAGAGTGGTGAATACCTATGAGAGCAGAGCGGTTGAATAGCACTTGGTGAGCTGAGACCTTTTAAACGAATCAGCTTATGAGTGTCTGACAGCACTGGAGCTGGTGGCATGTAAGCATTACATATTTTTTAAGTATTTAGAGACAAAATTCTGCATCTTTGGGTACAGTAAATACATACTTGGTTTTGCCTTTTACTTTAATGCGGTTTAGCCAGCTGTGTTGGACTCATGCAGCAGTGTGGCAAATATAAAAGCTGAGTTACCTGGACACACAGCAAATATGTTGGGAGCATCCCTGGACTCCAAGAAAGGCTGTCCTATCCTTCTAAGCACCTTCTCCTCATTTTTTAATACCAACTATTTTCCTTCCTATTTTTTTATAGGTGAAGTGTCCCTTAGTCACATCATCATGCTAGGGCACAGATTTGAGATTAACCACGTAACAGGGCTCTGAGTCATTTGTCCTCTCCCATGCTCCCTGCCACTGGGTTCAGAGATACAAAACTCAAATAAGGTAAGTGGGAGACTGCTCCCTCCCTGGGAATTTATACAAAAGAAATGTGAAAGCAGATATCTAAATCACCACATTCCTTCTACCAGCTACTTGAGTCACTTCCAGGCCTTTGAAAAATCTTATACAATATATACACCTTGTATTACAAACAGGAGTAATTGTACAAATATCTTATTGGGTTTGCAACCTTTTTTATTATTTATTTATGGCTTTTCACAAAGCAGACCGGTAGTTGCCAGAGTGAAAAGAGAGAGGCATCTTATAAGCATGTGAGAAACTAGTTCCCCACCCCAATGAAAATGCTCTGACTGCTTTTCTAAACACCAAGCAACACCAGATGCCAGGGTGTCTAAAATAGCAACTACTGAGCTCAACTAGTTCAGCTCTGAAGGCACGCTAGGGCAGGAGGCCACAATATAAAGCTCTGTGCATGCACCACACGGCTGATCTGACCATGCACAGCGAGTCCGACCTGTTCAGTTTGCTGTACACACATGTCAGCTCCATCTTGCTAGTTACCAGGGCAGGGGGTGCCTTATCACACTATCAGCAAGATAAGTACCTTTATCTGCCACTTCTTCTTAGCTCAGGGACAGGCGTGCACAAAACATGGATTGCTCCCAGAAAAAGCTGGTGGCAACCAGGATGCACCATTCCCAGGTGTGAGATGGTGAGGGGAAGATTTATTTTTCCTCCATATCTGGCATGGCAAGACTGATACTAAAATAACGTGAACAAGTTGTGTCCAGGCTTTCAAAAAAAACATTCTACAATTGGAGAAGAGAAACAAAAGACCCTGAAAATTTTCTCAAGACCTTGAGATAACATCCTGAAGCACGGACTTAAAGAAGCTGGCCAATGTTGTGTCCTAAAAAGGCTGAGAGGTAGGTACCTTAAGGGCTAAGTCACATCAGAGACTTACTAGTCCTTTGAAAGTGAAATGCATAGGAGGAAATAGTGGCTGCAAATGTGCATCAGAAATACCAGGGACATATTTTTAAAGGAAACCTGTGTTTTAACAAATTCCTGCAGCCACCTCCAAAACACAGTGAGTTGCAAGCTCTCCATCTCCTCGTCTTTCCGCTCCAGCTAGGAAAACACACAGACCTGTAAAGGATCAACAGCTCGATGCTTCCTTTGTGGTCTTGAAGGCAACAGTAGTGCAGCCTGCAAGAGAATCCCTTCCCCAGAGCCCAGGGGAAGGGCATCAGAGGAGCCCAGTCCTGCTGGGAGATGCTGAGAAGGCTCTGCTTGTGCTCCAGCCCCTCCTGTGCCTCTGCACCCACCTGTGTGCCCATTGTTCCTCAGCGTCAGCTTCTCCTTGACAGGCAGGCTGTAGCCAGAGAGCTGGATCGGNGTACCCGCCCGCCCGGCCGCGCGTACGTGAGAGCGGGCGGGGAGGAGGCGGCAGCTCTGACTCACGCCGCCGTTACCTTTTATAGAGGCTAAAGGCAAAGTCTGCGGCCGACCGGCCCTGCGCGGTACGGCCAGGTGAGCCGTCCGATGCGGGACTCGAACCCAAACACCCCCGGGGGCTGCCCCTAACCCACCCCAGCTCCGCGCCGGCACATGGCTGGGGCCTCTGCCCGGGGCAGGCG
>VWZK01020992.1:129194-164373 GCA_013396935.1 Baryphthengus martii | reverse complement strand
GGTGTCCCCTCTGGACAGCAACGGGGTTGGGAACCCCCAGCCGTGGGTGTTCCCTCTCCTCAGCAATGGCGTTGGGACCCCCTAGCCACGAATGTCCCTTCTCCTAAGCAGTGGCGTTGGGATCCCTCGGCCATGGATGTCCCCTCTTGTCAGTGATGGATGAGGGACTGCTCAGCATTGGGTGTCCCCTCTCCTCAGCCGTGGGGAAGGGACCCCTCCACCATGCATTTTCCTTCCCCTCAGCAATGGGTAAGGGACCCCATTACCATGGGTGTCAACTCTCCTTAGCAATGGGTGAAGGATCCTTCAGCCACGGGTTTTCCATCTCCTCACCAATGGGTGAAAGATCCCTCAGTGGTTGGTGTACTCTCAGTTGTGGGTGAGGGACCTCTCAGCGGTGGATGTCCTCTGTTCTTAGAGATGTACAGTTAAGAAAAGCATTTCTTTCTGTTGAGGTTAGAGGATGGTGCAATTCAATTCGGACAGGAGTCTTGCTTTCCTGCTGCTCTTCAGAGGTGGCAGGAAGCATGTGGGTGCAGCTTAGCATATGCACATAGTGTACCTGGATCCCAAAAAGCTTTGAACAAGTTATTGCACCAAATGTCCTTAGTCTGTCTCATGCTATGAGATGCCAGGTTCCATGCTTAAGCAGACAGGCAATGGAAGGTAGGATGGCAGGTTAGTTTTCAAGAGGGAGGGATGTACAAGAGATGCCTTCCTTGGGAACTGCGCTAAAGCTTGTGCATTTCAGCATCTTCATAAACTGTCTGGAAGAAGCACATAACCAGTAATGGGGCAGAATAAGCTACAACACTTATTTAGGGCAGTAAAGGACCGAAGCTGTCTTGAAAAGTTCAAGAGTGCAGGAATGGTGCAGAGTGACTGGACATATCAACAGCAGATTGTGGTCTGCGTTGGTAGATGCAACGTTGTGCAATCAAGGATGCACAGGTGGTGTAATCAAGGATGCGAGGCATGAGGGTGGACTTAAATTAACTAATGCAATTCACAGAACAGATCAGAGAGTCATGATGATGTCAGCTCACTGCTTGCCAAGAAAAAAGTGAAGTAAGTATCAGGGATTATCAAGAAAGAAACAAAGAACAAAACATAAACCCCTGCCCTGCTGTTGTATAAATCGTGGGTGAAACCTCCTCTGAGTTATTGCCCACGAGTTTATTTCTCCCGTCACAAATGAGAAGGGGCACACACGGGGCCCCAGGGCTGTTCAGGACCAGGAGTGACTTCCACACAAGGAAGGAGAAAAGCAAGCATGGCTGCCCAACCTGGTGAAGTCTGTGCCCATAGCATCCTGTCTAGCACGGGATCGGGGAGTGGGGAACGAGCACTTTCTCAGGATAATGTAATCACAGCACAATCAACAAAATCATCAAGCAGGAAGTTTGAGTCCAACCAGTAAAATATTTTTTCACATGTTGCAGAAGGGAATGGGGGAACTCCTTTTCACAAACATGTAATTTGTGCACACACAGGGAGACATTAGTCAAGTTAACGGGCTCTTTGGTTTGTTGAATTGCTGGAGTCCCAGCTCTGTGCCATGCCCCAGGGGCCCCACACCTCTGCTAAATCAATTGTCCCAGCTATTTCCCAGTCCAAATCACTGGTCATCCCAGCACATGGCTTTATGAATGCACTCAGCATAGTCTGTGTGAATAAAACCACATCTACAGACGCCACCATTTCAAGAGGGCTTGAGACTTCTCAAGCAGTGCAGAAGATCCTGCGACATCCTGATTTTGCCTTGAGCAAAAGAAAGCTCTCCCAAAAAGCTGGCAGCTGGGAACACAAGCTGCTGACCTTAGACAACCTGGCACCATGGGCTCCTGCCTTTTGCTTTGCCAGAGACATTCCCTTGCACTTGGCCTCTCCAGAGAGTCCTGTCTCCAGTGGCGACCTGCAGGTAGGATCAACGCACTCCAAAATATCAGATTGTATCCTGATTCACCTTGTTCCCTCCAATACCAGATAAACAAAACCATTGGATAAGAAGATATTCCTTTATCAAGGCTCAAGGAAGCAGTCGGGCATGGGGGGTGTGGGAATATAAAACACAATTCCAACACTGTTTCCTTCTCATATTGCTGTGGTTTATCTTATTAATGGTCTTTATCCTGAATGAAAAGCAAGAAGGCACTGGATGTAGCAGAGGGACAGGCTCAGTCTATCCCTTTTTCAGGACAAGCTCCATGAGGTTCCCACCTCACACCTGGGTATATCCCTTCTGTTTGCTTCCGTAGAGCTGTGTTCTCTACTTCAAATCTCCTCAGATGAAGTAGTTGTGGAGCTATCACCTTTGCTGCCCTGTCTTTCTTAGGTTTCATTGTTCTCCCTCTTCATTGCTCTTCAAGGCTGAGCGTATCATATCACAGAAGCTGTAACTGCGCGTGTCTTCTTTCCACCTATGATCTCTTACACTTTGTCAGCTTTTCTGCAGAGATTATACTTGCTAGATGGGGACACTCTAAGAATGAAAGGTGACTCCCTCATCAGGGCACTTTGTCTGGATGTGCCTTCTGGGAATGCTGAGGGCTGTGGATTGCAACCCCATCCCATAAGCCTTACGGGCCAAGCAGAAGAGCACAGCATTTGTCCTCTTGTACAAGGTCCACACAAATGTAATATCCTCAATAAAACTGTCCCCTGGGCTTCTCTGGAAGACTTAATGTCAGAAGAGATCCATTGAACTGGGTTCAGCCCAGCTCTGTGCCTTTCTTTGCTATGAGGCGTCTTGAATGCACAGCATAACACCTCAGCTCAGCACAGATCCAGCCAGAGGCACAAAGCACAAATCTATCATGGAGCTCCTCCCATCCTCAACAGCATAAGATGCATGGGGATGAGATAGAGTGGATGTACTTGTGGAAACACTGGCTGGTCTTGTTTTAGCTCCAGTGCTGTGGGGAGGGATGACCTCTGAATTCTTGTAACAGGGCTTATTCTCAGGAAAAAAGAAATGTAATTCCCAGGAAAATTAATTCATGCCAAGGAAAGACTTGAATGTCTAGAAGAACTTTGGAACTCTGGGCCTGGTTCAGATTTATACCAGTAATCTTTTCCCATGGGATATACTAATGAATTCCTCAGCTATTTCATGAGCTTATTGTCTGTTACTTTTAATGGAACAGGAGCAGGCACTATTTTGTCAGTGCCTGCTTACGGTTTAGGAATTCCCTGGATGACTTTCAAACGAAACCAGGGTGATATATGCCGTTCATGAAGGTGAATCCCAGACACCAGCACCTGCAGTTAGTATTTCATTACTGAGATTTGGTTAGAGTTGCCTAAATAATAATCTTTCCATCAAGGTGATATTAAATTCTGCTTTGTGATTGAAAAAGTTGCATAAAATGTCTCCTACCAATTGTTTTGGTGTTCATCTCTATGGCTGTTCACTCACTGTGCTGGTACCATCAGCTACCCGAGACCTCCACCACCACAGTATGTAGCTTATCTCCAGCAAATGACCAACTTGCAGTGTCTAAGAGTAGGATGGCAAGGAATATTTTCAGGGAAGAGTGTTAATTAGCTTGTTGTTGTCGCTTGATTTTCTATGATAATAGTTTCTAATTTCAGAGTATCCCCAGCACCTGTGTTACACACCTCTAGACTCAGTCTTGCTGGGTCCTGGTCTGCTCTTCTCTGTAACCAAACTGTAGGAAGCAAGAGGAGCCAGTTGGCCTGAGAGATCCTGGACCAGGGCCACCTTGTGCTATGGCAGCTGCTTTGGATCTATGAATTCTAGCAGGTCTAGTAGGGATGGTTTTAAAATATACATTTTTGTGTTTCTATATGCAATTATAATGTATAATATTTACGCAGCCATTGTTACCCATTGTTATCTAAAAACTAAAACGAAACAACAACCTTGAGTAATGAGACACTCGATTTTATTTTAATTTTAAGATATTTGCTTCCAAATAAGAGTTTCAAAATATTAAAACTTCTGGAAACCAGAAAGTCTGACTTCAATCAAGGTTTACATGGGAACCTCTGGATCCCTGTGCCTGTCAGTCTGTTCCAGGTAGACAAGCAACCTCCCCAGCAGCTGCTGGCAAACAGCAGCTATAGCAGGATAAAAATGTGGATATTCAGAGTTGGCAAACACTTCCAAGAGCACTGAGCTATGCCACAATCTCTCTCAAGCAGTGAATAAGTCAATCTTTTTAATTACAGCAAACAGAACAAGATTTTACTTATAGCGATGTGCAAATTAGGACTGACGGCACTTGCCGGAGCACTGAGTCTGATCCTCCTTTGTTAAAAGGCAAGTACATGGTCTCCCTCAGAACTTGATCAAGCTGTATGTGGAAAGCAGTGATCCTCCTGCCCTGTACTTCCCTGGGCTTATCATAAAACCTCAGTGTTTACGAGTTTGTTGGTTTTTTTTCCCATTACAATATATTTATTTGTTCCTATGTGAAGGCTGCTCTTTTGGTAGCATTTATTCCCTGATGTGTTTATAGGCAGCAGCTCTATCCCTTCTCATACTGTGTTTTGAAAGGTTAGACAAGTTTGAAAGAGCTTAGCTTATAAGAAAATAAATGCCTCTTCTTCTGATCACATTAACTTTCTGCACCTCTTCAAGTTTTAATTTCTGAATGTATACACCCTAAATTATAAATTTAACCTGTATGGAAAATATTTCTCCGGCTACATGTGAAACTGCTCGTAGTAAGCACACAATCAGGTGGTTTGGCTGCTCTTCTTTTTTGTTTTTGTGTAGAAGTTTACACCAGGATTTGTCTTTTGCAGCTCATCGGCATTCAGGAATATGAGGTTTCATGCTACTACAGTCTCTACAACCCTGCTGCAACAGCTTGATTTTCCAGTGCATTGGCAGTGTTGCCCAACTTCATGTCATTGACACATTCTTGCACTTTGTGAAGATCTCTAATGACAATATTTATGAAAGTGAGTCCTAAACCCCACTCCAGTGGGTTTCAGTAGTATCTTCTTTACTACACAGTGCCTCTTTTGTTGAGATGACCTGCTAGATTTCTGTATTTCATTGAATCTTTACCTTACAGTCCTTATCCTCTTCACTTTAATTAATACTCAAACCTGAAATTACTTTAAATAACTTAGGGAAATCCTGGTGAAGTAACTCAGAACACTTCCTTTGTCCAGAGACAGACTAGATTATTTCGGTACAAAAATATTTTAGCAAATATGTATTCCATTTTATCCTTCTTCCTGCTTCATCTATAACTTTCCTGTTCTAAAGATATCCAGATCACTCTTCTCCACTGACAGTGAGGTACGTTTATTATTGGCTCATGTGGCACTACCTCCAGCTGGAGACCAGGCCTTCAAGGTCATTGTTGCTTCTTCCAGCTCTGAGGCTGTGAACTCCAACCCGTTTGAACCTATGAGCTTTATTCTGGATGGGGTGGTCTGTCCTTATGTTGCTTTTTGTTGGGTCCTTTGCTTCTGTTCCTGTATCTAGCAACATGGAGGAAGACAGTTGCTTGGCTGTGGAGTTGTAGCTAGCATTTAAATTTTAATCTTACTTAGGGGCTGTCTCCCCTCTGTTGTTCCCCCAAACTCCTTCAAATACTACTAAAGACCCTTTTGTAGTGTAATTAGAGTTTCTTCTGCAGGTTCTCCACTGGGAACAGTTCTCAGGTTTTCCACGCATATCTTCCCCTTCAAGCCACAGCATCCTTTGCTGATCCACTGCTTTTTCTACTGCCGGTAGATTCTTTGTTCCTTCTAAGTACCATAGTTATGCAACTGCTGAGGGTTGGAGTTGCTTCCTAAAATATTTACACATTATTCAGGACACAAGTTTCAGACGGCTTTAGTACCAAGTGAACAAAAAATTCCATGTCACTCTTTATTCCAAGCCAAGTCCCCGTGCTAGGTTCAGGTGACTTCACTAACTAGTTTTTGTAATTTATTTCTCTAACTGCTGCCCTTGAAATTGAGAGTCATGATTATAAACGTTTAGGATTCTACTTTTTGTAATTAAAATTTTATCACTCAATATAAGGTTGTTTTCTATAATGAGCTTGTGTACGGCGATTTCCCTGGAACTAAGACTGAACGTTAATGACCACCAACTCAGGCTGGTTCCCTGGATGATTAAATTGAGCAAGAAGTGGTTGGTGCAAGCAGCCTAGCAAACGCTGAATTGTGTTATAGTCACAGGAAACTACCAAATTACTCCTCTTTTTGTTGCCGCAGTGTGATCTGGCACTAAGGAAAGAGAAACAACATCTCAGTGAATAAGAAATGCGCAGAGTTGAGGATCTTGCCTGTAATTTACAGAAAGTTGTGAAATACTTGCTGGTAAATGTTTCTCCAGAACTGCAAACTCCATACTCCTAGAAACCAAACATGTTTCGCCATGTAGAAAACATTTGGTGCTGGTTAGATCTACTCAGGCAGATCACTGGCATCAGGAGTGCCTGAATGATGTTCTCCATAGCATCTTTTTCTTCCTCAAGAGCTTCTCCAAAAAGGGAAATGGACTAATGAAGCCTCTGTTGGCACCATTAGACCACAAGCCAGATACCTAAAGGAAGGGGAACTTGTGGGACAGCAAGTTAAAAATAGCCGCTCTGCATTCCTATGTCACTGTCTTACTGATCTGAAGCAGTTAAAACAAAATAGAAAGTACCTGGGATGTGGTGTAGGACACCCCTGTGACAGAACAAACAGAGTAGTTTGTGGTTTATAGACTCACAGCTGTGAAAAGACCCACTAAACTATTCTGCCTGGCTGTGCATCACCTTATCCAGTCAGCACTGGCACTGAGCCTGGCAGCTTGTGAGTGATTCAGTCTTCGGCTCTAAAAACAACTTCGTTTGATCAAAAAACGTCAAATGACAGAGCTTCAAGAACTTAGGGGAGATTTAGGATTTCCCTTAGGAGTATCTTCCAATGGATGTTGAAATGACAAACTTTGTATCTGTTTTTCATTATTTTGACCGTAGCACTGCGCTGCTGGTTCTTGCTCTTCTGTGCTGCTCGTCCAGGATTCTGAACAGTCTCTGTGTATTTTCCCATATCGTACTCAAAGAACCTCTCAGTAGCCATCTTGATAAACTAATCACGTGAAGCCCTTTAAATTTCAATCTGGAGGGCACTTTCCCAGCCTTAGAGCAGTCTGTAATTTTTTCCTGTGCCCTCTCCAGTTTTCCACCAAAGTTATTTCAAAGATGTGGATGCCAGAACAGAGCTCTTTATGTCAGTCACAGGCTCACCAAAACTGCTTATGGAGGAAGAATTCCTTTCCTCTTCCCAATTGTTGAGCTGAGCTCTGGATCTCTGATGCACTGAGCATCTCTGGTGCCACAAATGTGGAAGCAGCAGACAGAAAATAGGAGGTCTTTTTAACACGTAGCAGGCCAGGGTGCCAGAGAAGCAAGGGAAATCCAGTACACTCTTTCATGTCTGTTCTTAATCATCATCATATTCAGTGGTGAGTTGGCAAAATAGTCTGAAGAAAAGGAAGTCAGATTCACAAATGACGCTTGCTGGGTTGTGACACTAGGGAGGAGAGCCAAGAGAACATGCAGAAAGCCACACAGGAATCATGGGGCTCTGCCATGTGCCAGACAGGCTTCCCGAGGCAGAATGCACTAGCGCATCCCAGCACAGCCCAGCACAGCCCAGCACAGCCCCCCAGGGTGCTCGGCTCCAGCCTACCATCACTCATCTTCCCTCTGCCTTCGTGCCAGCTGCAGATGCACAGCCACAGAACCAAGGCTGCATCTTCATGGAAGGGCACTGGTTGCATGCAGAGAGATGCAGCACACCAACTAAAAAGATTTTACTCATGGTCTCCCATCTTCATTGCCTGAATTGTGCTTATAAAAAGCTAAGGGGCCTCAAGTCCCTCAGCATAAGCCAGCCTTGACCTTCTGCAGCCCATGCACGGACGTCAGGCCATCCTGCATGCAGTGGCAAGCAGTAGAAGGGCAGACAGGTAGGGATCCCAGAAAGCATTTGCAGCCAGAGCTCCCACTAGCAAGGTTCACTACAATGCAATGGTTACTGGGTGAAGCTCACGCCCATGACCGCTGCACAATGGTGCAAACATAAAAGCGCTATAGATCAAAGAAGCCAAATGGCTCTGCCCAGCACGGTGGAGCTGCCGGGGCACAGCACGTCCTCCATCACAATGGGATGAAACTTTATTCATCTTGCCAGATTCAGCAGTGAAGAGCAGAGGCAGGTGAGCCTGCTCATCCCAACCACAAAGTATTTTTACCATGCAGCCCAGTGTGGCCACCACGAGTATGCCCTGTGGCCAGTGTCCACACACACATCAGCTGGAAATAAAGTTGCCCTGGAGAAGAGCTGGGAAAGCGCTCCCGCTAGACATCATACCCAGGGCCAGCCTTGCTTCCTGAGCAGGCTCTGTGGTATTACTGGGTGATAAATGCAGCTGCAAGGGGCTATAATAGAAACTGATTTCTTAGAACACAAGCAGTATAGTCAAAAAAATAGTCTCTTGGGCTGAAAGGACCAGTGCCCTGCTTTGAAAACAGTGTACTTGTGCTCGCCTCCTCTTCAGACCATTTGAGACTTTACAAACCCCAGACCAGGCCAAGACTCTATGGCAGCCTTATACCAGCATGGAAAGCTCCCCGGCATTTCTATCTTCTCTGGTTTCTATCTGCTGCTTTCTTCTGGCTTTGCTTCTTATCCAAAGTGATGCAGCTCTTTAGGAAACAGAAAAGCCCAGAGGTTTTGGACCAGAGGAGACTGTGCAGACCAGCCCCCCGAGTCTGAAGGCTGCTGTTGATGTCTGTTGGGAACAGAGTGGACAGCCCAGCACCTCTGGGGTGAAGTCCCTGGGGAGCCGGCAGGACTGCACAGCCAGACCGTGTCTGCATCAGTTGCATGACACTGGGGCACTGTTTTAATTTAAAATGGATTAGGCTTTGTTTTCTTTTTAGCACAATAACATTGCACGCATTGTTGGGCGATAAAACCCACAGATAACTGTGCCAGCGGGGTGTTGGGGTGGACGTGATCAGCAGCACAACATGAGCTGAGATGGTGGAGAGCAGAGGGGAAATCGTGGAGAGCAGAGGGGAAAGCCTATAGAAATGTGCTGCAGCTCTGGAGAGGTCATTGCACAACCTCTGAATAGCTTCTTCCTGAAAGAGGACGGAGGAGCCCACCACCCAGAATTTGGGTGACAGCTGGAGCAGGACACAGGGTGCAAGGCAGCAGGGCCGTGTGTGAGCCAGCTATGCCTTGTGCCATTCCTACTCACAGCCATGCGATGGTGATGGCACTGATGACTCCTGGGAGGACACTGGGAAGAGGAGGTGAAGATGTCTCAATTCACCGCAACATCTATTAGCAAATTGCTGTTTTTCCCAAGCTGGTTCTGCCCCTCCCTGTCTGCCCTCCTGATTTCTGTGGGCTTAAGCTCTGCATCTATTGCTGTCATACAAGGGAAGCACTGCCTGAACAAGGTGCTCTGACAAAATCAGTTTGTTTCCCAGGTTCTTGGCAGGATCTTGGTATCACATGCACCAGGTTCCTTCGCTACCCTAATCTGTACCTTCTGGCTGGTGGCAGCGCAAGGCAGAAGGGATGTTATTCAGCAGCACTCACCCTGAGCTGCAGGAAGCATTCCCAGAGCACAAGGCCTTTGGGATGTCCCAGAGCCGCACAGCTCAGTTTGGGGACACCTAACCCACCGTGATGTTAGAGACCAGCCAGTATTTCTGCCTCCCACAGAATCAGAGGACTTCCTAACAAATCCTCCTACATCCTCATCAGCTCACCAAAACAGTGTTACCAACCAAGCTGGCCCTTGCAGGTCTCTGACCCAGTTGTGCCTGGATCTCCTCTTCAGTCACGTTGACTCCTGGTGCATGTGATGCCTGAGGAAGCTGATGTTGCCAGCAAAATGCAGCAGGAGTGCTCCCAGGATGTTCATATAGCAGCTGGGGACTTGACCCCATGCAGCTCTCTGCACATTATTCTCCCAGTACTTTCTTACCTGAATCCCTTCATAACCTCTCATGGCTTTTTTTAGCATCAGTTTTGCTGCCGACGTGCTCCAGAACAGGCATCCCTTGCTTCAGATGCTAACAAAGGGCACCAGGCTCTCCTGGGATCCTCTGTTACTGCCAGAGGGACTGCATCTCAATGTGGAGAAGGACAACAGGAGCTCCTGTGGTCATGGTGTGGGTTGGAGCTCAGAGCATGCTGCAACATACTGTGGTAAGCATAACCAATACTGCTGCCCCAGGCAGGAACACAAGACAGAGGGAATGAGGAGAAGCATGAGAAAACCCACAACCCCACCTGACACCGATGTCCAGCTGCCCTGACCTGCCAGGAAGGTGGAAAAGCCCCAGACAGCAAGACTGCAAGTTTGTCCAGGTGCTGTAGCAATGTGCTCCCAGGAAGGAGAGATGCCTGGCTGGTATCAGCCAACAGCCACAGCTGGTAGGAACACAACCGCCCAGGGGAGCAGAAGTACGGCAGATGCTCTGCACAGTTCAGACAGGAGCAACTAGTTCCCACTGCTGCTCAAGTGATGCCAGGACAGCCCAGAGCCAACAACGCAGGAGACTGTCCCTGAGTGAGTGAGGGCACTTGACAGCACTATGCCAAGTGCCCTGGACCACTTAGTGCTGCTGCACCAACAAAGCCTCAGGTGGGCAGTCTGAGAAGACAGAAAAATGACCTGGCATAAGCCACCTGTTAGCAGCAAAGTTGACATGCACCCTGGGTCCTCCTGAGCCCTGGAAGGAGACCTTGGGCAACGTAGTGAGGACTTCGTGAAAGCCTTCCCCTGGGCTATCTGAGAGGTCTGGCCAGGTGATCCTGTGGTCTCTTACAAGCTTAATACACCATGAATTGACAAGTCTTTTCCCGGTGGCATTTTAAACAGACCTTCTTGTTATGCAGAGACTCTTTCCTAGCAGGTATAATTACAGAAGGAATGCAGAGAGTACACTTTTAGTTCCATCAGATGCTGGTAATTCCCTCCTCCCACGCTCAATCTTCCAGCATTTTATTCGTCTGACACATCAGATCCCATTTTCTTAGAGGGGGAAAGAGTTAGCAGAACACTTAGCAATAACTAATTAAGAGTCATTAAGTCAGGCAATCACAGAGCTGAGCCTTAATTTCTAATTTATCTAGCTTTTCCAGCAGAAGGGCTCCTCAATACTATATCCAGCCGTTGGATGTTGCTGACGGACATTATATGCATCCAAGACTCGAGAGTACTGAAGACCCTTTGCATTTGATCTGTCCCTTCCAAGAAGCTCCAGACCTTTCAGCTCCTACCAGGATTGTAGAGATAGGACTTTTCCAAGCCAAAGCTCACACTACAAATTAAAACCTAGAGACAGTCCCTAGCTGCTGAAGAAAAACCCTCTGCAAGTAGTAGACTCTCCTCTCCTACTTAAGTCCAACTAGATCACCCATCTCCTTTGGCAGCAGTCCCTACAGAAAGGGATACCATTTACATAAAGAGGGCAAAGAAAGAACAACCAGGCTCTTTCAGGCTGGAGAGAGTCAGGGAAAGGCTCATTCAATCCCTAATTGCTCTTGCACGCAGTATAACAAACCAGCATAAACACACTGGGAAGATAAAATTAAACAAAGAGGTTAATCACTGAAACTTAGAAAGAGCACAGAACTACACGACTTTTTTACATAAACATATAAGCGTGTATATATATGAGAGGTAGAAAAGCCCTTGTAAAACATATCACACCAAGTTAGGCCAGCATGGGCAAAACATACAACATGTTAAGTACAAAACCTGGACAACAGCAAAATCACGGGCACACACTGCAGAGAAACCTAGGCCATTTATCATTGAATTGGAGGCTGGCCTCTTTCTCAAACTGTATCCTCCACAGAAGATAAAAACTTGTCTGAGAAAAATGTTAGCAAATCCCGGCAAAATGGTGAGGAAACCCCACCCCTGGCCTCCTGTGTCCCCTGTGAGCTGTCTGTCAGCGGGGCAGCGCAGCCTTGGCAGTGTTGCTGTCTTTGCTCTGCTGCCCACCACCAGGCTAATGCCCAGGGACAGCTGAGGGGCCCATCGAGAGTTGAGCCCAGCAGAGACCCGGCTCTGGCCTCTCACTCTTGCTGCAGCAGAACCACGAGGGGATAACAGGATCAAAAAAAGCAGTAACAAGCTCTGGGAACTGATCAGACAAATGTGTTTTTAACTGAATCCCAAATGAGCTGCTGAAGGGGAGCATTAGTGCCGTCACGTGGAGCACATGATTTTGGAATTCATTAAGCCTTTGATGCAGTACTAGCACTGCTGTCCCCTGTCCCAGCCGTTAGCCATCTGGCTGAAAAGCGGCCAAGTTTCCTTCGCCCCAGAACTGGATGAACGGCCTGTGTTTGCAGCGGGTCACAGGAGCTACAGAGCTAGAGCATGTCTGCGCTAGACAGGTTGCACCGGTCTTGAGAAAAAATGGCACTTCTTCTTGGAACCCTTGTAACAAACATGCCACTCCCTGAGTCCTGCGTGGCTTCTTCAGAGAAATCAGATGCTGCCAGAGAAGCTTCCTTTCTTCTTTCTCTGTGACATACTACAGAGGAATGAAAAATTTCATTATGGAGAAGTGGAACTAGAGCTAGTAGTCTTGCATTTAATTATCGAGAACCAGAACAGAAGCACCTCAATTTGGGTGAAACCAGAACAGAACTGCAATTGAAACCTAAAGGCAAATGTTACTGAATGTTGTTGTCTGTGGCCCAGGGTCATGTTTTGCAGCACTATCTCAAATACAAAGTCCCCTCCAAAACTCCAAGTCTTCCTTGTTTGAGGACAGTTTGTAAATTAACCATGCTGTGGAAGTGAAGACAAAGAGGTGGCTCCATCCATAGACAAATCATAGTAAATATCTTCATAGTTTGCTTTCTGGGCTAGAAAAAGCTCAGCTGCTTTCTCACAAGAGCTGAAGCAAGTATCTGTGTAATTCCTTCTCAAAACACTGAGGATCATGCACGAAGACGCCTGTGCGGCTCTGTGCAGGTACCACATGGTGCCCCAAGCTCCCAGTCAATGTGAGCAGCATGGTGCAGGACTGGCTTGGAGGTGGAGCAGCATCCACACTAACACTTCCCCTCCCAGCTGTAGCATTAGGAAGCACAGTGGGCCCATAAAAACAGCTCTGCAGGAAACTGCTCAGGTTAGGCATGGCAGCTCTGAATAAAGGGGTGACCACGCCGGATCCCAGATGGCTCCTGCAGAAGCATTTCTGTATCCTTGCACTGGCAAATACTTGCAAATACCTAGCCCACCTGGATTGCAATCAGCTCTCCCTCCGTCCCCATTTGGAGTGAGAGCAAACTTGTAGGCATACATATACACATAATCTCTTACAGTCTTAAAATAGAGTGCTAACTGCCTACTCCTAACTAGGATCTGTATAGTGTTGTGGCCTCATCTCCTTCAGAGGAGCCACCACGCTGTCCTTGGGCAGTACAGAGCTCCTGCAGTACCTGCCACTTTTCCTACTCTTCTCCCAGCACAGTGCATGAAGTGGTATGAGGTTAGAGCAGCCTCAGCTCAACAGGCCCTTGCTGTGTGGTTCCTGAAATTCCAGCACAGACAATATTTGAGTGAGGTGATGCCTTTGGCAAAGACTCAGCAGCTGTGCTGATGCCCACTACACCAGCCACACCAGAGCTCTGTTACTGGCAGACACCTTCAAGGCACAAAAGCAGCAGAGAAACCCTATGAAATGAGTTCCTGGTTTTCCTGACACTGCGAAGTGTTTTTTCTTCCTAATTTTCCAACATCCTAGATTGCAAAATGTTTTCGCTCGACTGGAAGCCAAGCACAGCTTTAGGAACAAAATCTATGGTGCACCAGGGCTTCTCTCAGCTGTTAGCTGCCAGGATCTGTGATACTAAGAGCTGACCCCAAACACGGCAAGCTTGAAGCAAAGACCAAAACACAAGCTGAAAACCCTCTAGCTTGGCCTGCCATGTCCAGAGCAGCTGCTGAGCTTCAGAAAGGCTGTACTTCCTCCAGGGGCTCTGTTGCAAACCAGCCCCTGTAGTCAGCAGCATCCCAAAAACACCCTGACCGCAGGGTCAGTAAAGGGTTAGCAATAGCCCAGAGCCTCATTAAATGTGACTGTACTGCAGAGAAGGCTTAAAGACTGGCCATAACTTTGCTGCTGGACTCAGGTGCATGGTGCTGCTTTGGCCTTGAATCCTACACCTTCTGTGGAAGTTTCATGTCCCACCCTCTTCCAAAGTAGCTCTAAGGGAGCTCAAGGTGAAACTGCTGTAATCTTAGGTGGTGTGTAACCTCCATGTAAAGTTGTCTGTGAGAGTTAGAAAGGTGGCTAATAAGATGTGATTTTGTAGTGAGTTTCTAGGGAATTCCAATTCTAAAGAAAAAAATTAACATGCAAGACGATAAATGAGACATATTTGAAAAGGCGACATACTCTTTGTCATATTTCAAAACGTCCCGCAATTTTCTGGAGGAGGTAAACCACAATAAATTAA
Source organism: Baryphthengus martii (assembly GCA_013396935.1). NCBI lineage: Eukaryota > Metazoa > Chordata > Aves > Coraciiformes > Momotidae > Baryphthengus > Baryphthengus martii. The sequence continues at coordinate 149,877 of VWZK01020992.1, read as the reverse complement.
ATGGAAAATGGTAACAGAGCCCGTTAGAGTGATAAGTTGAAAGACTAGAAAAAGACCCCATCAAACTACCCCAAAACAAAACCAACAAATCACCAATTTTGAACTGGAAGTTTGCCATAGAATGAACAGGTAATGGAGGTGTGGAAGACAATTCAGAGAAGATAGAGGCCCAGCAGAAAAGCACAATGAGTTATCCACATTAGCAAGGAATGAAAGGAAATTCCCAGGCTGCCATTTTCTTTTGCAGGGCTGATTAAGACAACTTGTTTAAGTGAAGGTGTCAGCAGGGTATGTTTCAAAACAAATCTATCACGCAAACAGTAAATGACATAGCTGGCATTTATACAAGAGCTCTGGAGGGATCCCAACACAGGTGTCTTAGTTGCTATGGGACATGAAACTTGTTACTTAATTCAGCCTGAAAACAGAAGAAGGACAGGAGGCAAATGATATCCCAGGGTTGGTCCTTTGTTTTCTTTAATACCTTTGGGTAAATCTGGGGGCCTGTGACTTGTGACCTGTGCACCAGTGCTCTCCCACCAGGAGCTGTGCTAGGGCTTGTGATGTTTGCTGTATTCATAAACGGTCTGGAAAAGGGTGTGAGCAGTGAAGGGGCAGAGTTTGCTGGTGAGTCTGAGGTTGGAGTGCAGTGAAGTTGAGCACTCACTGAAGAGTTCAAGAAAGATATCACAGTGAATGGCTGGATGACGCAATGACAAGGACAAGATCTACCAGCACGAAGAGATAGTTCAGACCTGCTCAAGGAAGTGGCCTCGAGGTCAGCTCTGTGTTTTCTCCCTTGCCTCTCAGAGGTGATGCAGTGGGACTAAGAGGCAGAAAAGGGGAAAAGGAAAATCAAACACAGAATAGAGAAGACAACCAAGGGAAAGAAACTGATGTATATAAAATGACCTGCAGTGAGCAAGGTGTTTTGGAAATGATTACTTGTGATATTTTATAGTATAGAAACAAGGACATAATGATTAAATAATGCATAACAGGTTAAAAAACAAGCAAATTTAAGTACTTCACTATGCATTATAGTCTGAGGAATTAATGGCCTAGGATTGCTATGGAGGCAAAATAATCTAGAATAGATCAAAAGTATGAGATGCTTTTATGGAAGAGCCACCCAGCAACAGATGCCAGACAGAAGGATACTTTGGTCTGAATAAGATTAAACTGAGTACTGCCCAAAACTTTTAGCAGAGGAAGCATGGCTTTATGCTTACACTGATCTTCAATCTGCTCTAAACATACCCATTGACCACCTTCATGTGCAGGATCCTGTGCTGGTTTGACCCCTTCATCTCAGACAGTAGTTTCTATGTTCCTGTGGTGCACCAGGAGGAGCAAATTGACAAGCAAAGCCCTGGTTAAGCAGCCTGTCCTAGACGTTGCAAGCAAAGTAATGGCACACTGTGGAAGTATTTGATGTGGACAACAGGTAACCAGAAGATACGAAAGGCTGTATCTCAGAGGTGCTGTTACAACACTCCACAGTCACTTGACATAGGCTGGAGTGAGGCTAAGAGCAGTGTGGAGGGCCTTGTCTGGGCTGAGGGCCAAATAGGTCTTTAAAACACACTTGGGGAAGGAAACATGTCAACATACACCGCAGCATTGCCCAGGAAGAAAGCCAACAACAGAAGGACTGCCAGTTTTATGAGAAGAGACTAAGAGCCATACTGGGCCTTGGTTTGCATTCCTAAACCTGAAGTCTACATCAAAGATGGTGGGCAGACTGAGGAGACAAAAAAGCAGAGTTGGGAAAAGGGGGAACAAGAAGGGTTGAGAGTGGAAGGAGAGAATGAAACTTTCTGCTTTCACCAGCCTGATGGGGAGTTGCTGGCCAGATACCTCAAGGGCCAAAGGCAAGGCTTCTCTTCCTACTCTTCTTCTCTGAGGTCACCTGAAGTCACATGGGGCGCAAAATGCAGTTCTGAGGGCATCTGCGGGCTGCCAGGCCCTCTTCTTGGGGCTGCCCTTGCTCACATAGCCCAATACAGCCTGATATTTGCCCTTTATGCTAGTACATCCCATTCAGTTCATCACACGCCAGCTGAACTGTAACATGATAAAACATGAATGGCCTTCCCGTTTTGGCTTACACAATTTGTTCCTAACTTTTCCTAAGACATAACTTTCCAAGTGCCACAAGGCAAGCTGCTGCTGTAGGAAATGAGGTAGGGCTGCTCATGTAGCTGCATTTCTTCAGCAAAGATCCCCTTCAGGGAGAAGATGAAAGAAATCCTTAGCATAAGTCATGCTCTGACACAGAACTGAAGCTCCAGTACCTGACTGTGGCCATGAGCTGGAAGCATGCAGGCGAAGATTGCACTAGAGACATCAAATCTGCATTTTATTTTTCAGCAGCCTGTTGCATTCCCAGCTTTTCTCCATTGCTGGGACACATTTCTCACCACGGTAGCCCAGCACTAGTTTCTCTGTTGCTGGGACACATTCCTCACCACAATAGCCCAGCACTAGCCAAGACTGCTCTCCAGAAGCTTGCCTAAAACTTGCATGTAGGCACAGTATGTTTACTAATGCTCCTGGAAACCAGAGCCTTGGAGAAATCACGCCAATGCTTCTAGTACTGCATAACCTCCTCAGCCTAGCAGCTTCTGACCCATCCGTACTGTTGGTTACCTTATTCACCCACCAGAGACGTGTCCTGACCCTCCCCATTGTTTTTCCCCAGAAAGTCACTTGTGACCTGTGCCTGCAGCAGCAGCACCTAGGAGCTACTGGAGGCAGTTGTTGAGGGAAAGCTCTTCACCACCCTCCTTGGCTCAGCATTATCCCTGCCAGGCTACAGGTGTGAACAGTGTTTTGCAGCTGGATCTTAGCCCTGGACTCAACCACACTTTTGTGGCACAGAAACTAGGAAAGCTACAGAACAGCTCCCTTCCCAAAATTCATTTCTCACACGTCTCAGTTCTGTGCATTAGTGAGTTCTTAGAAATGTTTTGGCCATGAAGTGGTTCTATGTGCTACCCAGAAGGCAGGCTCTCCAGCTGCCCAGCAGTGAAGGAAGCCAAGGAGAACATTGGCACAGAGGCCAAGGCTGCCTAGCAAAACGCCCCTGGGCTTAGCCAGGAAGACTCTGCAAACAGCAGCCTCTGACTGCCTGGACTGGTTCTGTCCTGAACAGTCTCAAAGCAGCTGCAAAAATCCAGTACTAGGAAGAGAAAAGGTGTGTTAATGCTGCAAGGCAGCGCTGAGGAGAGCCAGGACGCCAGGCCGAAACAGCCACCGCTTTCCTGTCTGGTCCCCAGCAGTGCTGTCTTGTGATCCAGAGCAGGCCAGCACCTGACGCTCCAGAGAGCGCAGGGGAGGGAAGAGAAAGAGCCCCACGGTTAAAGGCCGCACTAAGACACTGCCTCAAGTGTCCTGCAGCACATCCATTAGCAACCTGTGCTCAGCTGCACTTGTGCCTCCCAGGGAGAGGTGAAGCAGGGTGGGCAGTGTGGCTGTTCTCTGGCACAGAGGGATCTGCCAGGGAAGCATGGAGCCAGACGCAGCTCTGCGCAGGCTGCAGAGGGGAGGACTCACCCGCTCTCTCCCGTGCATGGGGAGAGGAGGTTGGCATGGGAGCAGAGCAGGGTTAGAGATGGCAGTTGTACACTGGGATTACTGGTCCATGCACCTTCTGCTTCTCCCCTGAGACACTTTGCATGATTCTTTGCCTACCCTCAGAAGCGTTAGCTGTTCTCCTCCATTTCCTGACCTGACCACAGGTAACAGAAACAAAGAAAATACTGAACTTCACCTTACACAAAGGATTTTAGTGAAAATAGATTTATTTTCAAAGGTAGAAAATACATAACAAGTAGCATGGTCCTCTATGTTGCAAGCCCTGTACCCTCAGTGTAATGCAGCATGTTGTCCAGTGATGACTTGCAGAGATTTCAACCAGGATGAACAAGAGGCTTTCACCAGTGACCCCCTGACTTGAGGACTAAGGACTAGAGAACAGTGTGCCAGTGCACTGATGCAAGGGCAGGACATTTCCTCAGCAGGAACACCTTCTGTACCCTTGTCTCAGCTCTTGTTCAAGTGCTCCTGCACTCAACAAAATGGATACACTAGTTTCCTTACTTCTCAAGCCTAGCTTCCCTTGGCACCCAGAGCAGCAGATACACAGGACCAAAACAAAAAAACAACCACAGGACTTGAAGAGAAGAGGTAAGAAATCAGTACAGGTACCTGTGAGAGAACAGATTGTTGGAAGATACCCACTTTGTGACTACTAACAGTCTAAGGTGAGGGGTCTCCAGGCACACTGAACTATTGACATGCAAACTGTCAGGTACTGTTGGTCCATGCAGAGTGTGGCTGATCTCATTTTCTTCCCTCTGCCAGGATAAGATTGGTTCAGATACTGCAGCCTCAGCCACTGAGACCGGCTGAGTGCTAACGAAAGTTAATTTCTGCAGCAGTCCTGTCTAAAGGCACAGTGCCAGCTGGGTGCAGCAAACACAAAAAGACAAAAAAAAAAAAAATGGAAAAAGGCTGTTGTACATCTGGATGTGTTCACCTAGTTAGTCAAGGCTGAGCAGCACTGGAAGAGGATAGGGCTGAGACACTTTGGCCTGCAAGAAAGTCAGAAAGACAACTCAGTGGAAGACATAAAAGAAGGGTTCTGCTCAGCAATCCCAGTATGACACACCTGCAGTTATCTGCACCGATCCCACACGTTTTGTCTTTCTTCTGCCTAATCTCAGACACAAGAAGCATCCCTCGGGTACATCAATACACACATACACGAATGAGTCAAACGCTTCAGGGAGAGGATTTTCTCATCCATTGAGAGGAAGACAAGACAGGCCCCAGATAAAATGCTTTGCTCAAACATGAATTCCTGGGAGCAGAACCACACAGGGAACTTGTCAACCCTGGTGCAAGGCTGCAAGACCCACAGTGGGTCTGCAGCCACAAGCATGGTCTTCTGATCCCTCTCTACTCCAGGCTGGCACAAATCTAGATCTGCTCATCCTCTAGATGCTTCAGACATTGAACACATAGGACATAGCCAACTGTGTCAGAAGGCCTTTACTGGCCCACTCTATATGCTCCTATTACCTACCCAGTATATTACAGTCTCATTAATCAGTTGTGTTCCCAGTCATTGAGACCTTGTCTAATGTCCTCACAGACCACTGCTTTTTCTCATGTTCTCAGGCTTACCTTCGTCTCATTGCCTCTGCTACCCATGGGGCTTGCCACCCAGCACCCACTTCTGATACGTGCCTCTCTGCACAACATTAAGCCACTGCAGCTGGCTAATATAGCATGCAGGAATACTTTGACAGTACTCTTCCCTCCAGCCCCAGGCCTCTAACAAACTGTGAGCTCCCTCCAGCAGCCTTGTCATTGTACTGCAAGTACATTGCGCGTCACTGGTGCTAAGAACCCAACCTTATATTGACTGTTCCCATTTTTCCTGGTCTTTTTGCAATCCTGAAACTGAAGCTGGCCACTGCCCTCTTTCTCCTACTCCATTTCTAGGTAGTTAGGTGGTCAAGAGATGCTCCAGGAGGAACAGGAATGGAGGAGGCCCTTTGCTTCTTCAGTTCCTGGAGAAGCCACAATTGCCATCTGCCCTCCTGTGTCCCATCTCCTCTTACCGTGTCACTGGGACTCCACATCGTCAACGCTGAGATTTTGACAGTACCCCTTCATTTGAGGGACCGGAAGAGAACTGCAGTGAGAATCAGAGACAGCATTAGGAGAGCAGCAAGTGGGATGCTGGCCACACCACAGCCCCTTCTGTTGTGGACTCTTATTTGGGCACCTCAGTGACCCTTTCCCTGAGTCTGCCCTAGCCCAGCACTTCTAATGAACACAGTGTTGACCCAAGATCACCAAACAAAACATATGACCCAGGAGCTAGGAAACTGAGCAATACTCGTAGAAGTCTCCTCTCTCCTGCCCAAGTAGGGCAGCTCCACATGTCCCAGAGTGGCCATGGGTGGCAAGGCTTGGCAGAGGATAGGCCGCAGCTCACCTGTTGGATTTCCTGCTCTGCCAGGCGTACGGAACAGTGAAGGTGAGGGAAGACTTTTTGGCCAGTTGTCTGCTTGCCGGAGCCTGGCTTTGTCCTCCTGTCAAGTCTCTGTTGTTTTTCTCTTCTTGCTCTATTGTTTTTCTCTTCTTGTTCTTCCTGAAACACTTCATTTTGAGAAATACAGCTGCTCCTGATGGCAGAGCAAGTTTGGTGGTGGAGGGCCTGGAGGAGCACAGGTGCTCCTCTGGAGGTGTCTTGCCCTCATCTGTTGGTGGGCCCAGAGTGAGGTACTCCAGATTTTTGTAATGCAAACTCTCACTACTTCTCTGAGAGAGGGAAGAGTGGATTCAGGAGTGGCTTGCAGGCCCTTCACATACCCCAAACAGCGTAACACAGAGAAAGACCTAGCTGTGCCCACTGCTGACATCTGGCGAAAGCAGGGTATCATCCACCCACCAGGGCCTCTCGCCCACCCCGGGATTCCCCAGTGCCCAGCTAGTAGCATTTCCCAGTGCTTGCAGAAGGGGTCAAGCTGCTTGGCCAGAATGGGACACCCACAACAGGAACACGAAAGAGAGATGTTCTGCAGTGACTCTGCCCTGCAGACACTCAGAGCACAGTCCATGCCCCATCCCCTTTTCTGGCTGCAGATGCTTGACATTCACCTGACCACAGGGAACAGTCAGTATCTCCATGAAGGGCTTGATGCCCACACTCTGGTGGTAACGAACCAGTTCGGTGAGCGAGGCATGAGCCCGGTCTTCCCCCAGGATGACGTAGCGTGCATTGGGCTGCATTTGGACCATGTAGTGTCTGCAGCGGTCTTTGCCCCTGGGGAGATAGAAAGGTAGAAATAGTCGAGGCGTGGGGCCACAATGTCCATGACCCAGCCATCGCTTTCTGTGCTTGTTTTCTCAAGAGGCCAGATGTGATCAGGAGCCACAGTAATAAATATCACAGAGACGGCAGCAGATGCACTATGCTGCAGTGTCACACGCTGTGTTAATAGGTGCTAGAAGAGCAGCAACTTCCCCAAAATCAGGGATAGGAGAACACTGGCAGCTGGATCCAAACTCCATCAGATTTTATTGCCTGCCATGCCTACTGTCCGTATTAAAAACCAGTCCTACCCTTTGCCTGAGCCTGTACCATGCCCTTGTAGCCCTCTGATTATCTCTCCTCAGGCTCTCCTCTAGACTCATTTCCTCTGCTTCAGCCCATGCTTCTTCAGCCTGGTTTGCCCTCTCAGCCACACAGCATAGCCTAAGCAGGACGTGCACGCTTGGAGCTGCAGCACCCCACTCAAACAGACACAGTTTTTGTCAAGAGACAGACTCCACAGTGTCCTGTTTGCTACAACTGAAGAGGCTGAGCATCACCCTCTCTGGACTCCTCTATGGAAGAGGTTAATTCCTCCAGCCATAAATAGCTCAGTTTCACAGAATCACGGAATTGTTCTGGTTGGAAAAGACCTTTAAGATCATCAAGTCCAACTGTTAACCCAGCACTGACAGGTCACCACTAAACCATGTCCCTCAACACCACATCTACTCATCTTTTAAGTCGCTCCAGGGATGGTGACTCCACCACTTCCCTGGGCAACCTGTTCCAGGGCTTGAGAGACCTTTTAGTGATGAAGTTTTTCCTAATGTCCTCCTCTGGCACAACTTGAGGCCATTTCCTCTTTACTTATTGCTTGTTACTTGGGAGAAGAGACTGACCCCCACCTTGCTACAGCCTCCTTTCAGGCAGTTGTAGAGAGTGAGAATATCTCTCCTCAGCCTTCACTACAACCTCTGCAAGGTTGATTAACTTACCTGTATGTCAAGGTGTAGCCCGGTCGGCTCTGGCTGATCCGAACAAGGAAGCAACCCAAAGGCTTGTCAATCAGCAAGTTTTCAGCTTCCCTAGAAACAGGAAAGAAGTCTTTAGTAGACAATGAGCAGCAATCCTATCTTACATGCTCCCTGATGTTGTCCCAGTCCACAGGGAGGCTAGCACCTGCCTCAGGTGTTCCTAGCTATGGGTTTCCAGACTCAGGCTTGCTGGTACAAGGAGGCATGAGCAGGCTGAGGAGGCACAACACTCTCAGCCAAAGCATTTCCAAGCAGGGTTGCTCCAAACCTGCTCCAGCAGTCTGACTAGTACAACAGCAACAGCTACCTTCCAGCACAGAACACTTTACAAAGCATGGCCGAGCTGAGGCGGCTATGCATATGCACATTTCCTGTGCTCCAGAGCTGACACAAAAAGTCAGGATGCTTTGGGGTACTGGTGCTCAGCACAAGGTAAGCCTTGGAAAAACACTAAATTGGATTAAACCTGTTTGGCTCTTGAAACTTCCCACTGGAAGGAGGTCTTCCCCCTCTCTGCCCAACAGACAAAACACTGCTTTGTGCTGGTCATGCACCCTGCTCCAGGCTAAAAGTGACTGCAAATCACCAGTGCAGCTTGGCCTGGCTCTGGCTGCTTTGTTACGTGAGGCTGATCTTGTGCTGCTGTTTGGAGACTTAAATCCAGCGACAGGAAGCATTACTTCAAAAGTATCTAATTTTCAGTGTCTTTGGGGAAGGGATCTGCTATGACCTTCATTGTAAAGTCCTCATGGCTAGCCTGTATTTGAATTCAGACAGTTTTGTCTTCCAGGCACTAGTTCCTCTTCTGCATTCCTGGATCTGCTGACAAAAGCATCAATGCAGGTGGCAGCCTTGTTAATTACCTTAAAAAAATGGAATAAAATGCAGCTACCAGGGAGCTGTCAGCTACTGTCACATCCTCTACTAGGATAACATTCTGTATAATGTTTCTGAGTAATGTTCACACTGATGAACTGAAAAAATCCAGGAACTTGTCATCTAATAAGACTGAAGGAGACTTGCAGCTTTAACAGAAAGAAGTTACAAGCTGGAGCGTTATGATAAGGCTGTGTGAATGACAGTCACGCATGGCAGCAATGCCCACACACAAGTCCCACCAAACAAGGGACACTGGCAGTAAAGAAGCACACAGCAACATACATTAATTTGCACACAGGGGAGGCTATAGCCAGAAATTCTGATTTCCCTGCTAAGCAGGTAGACACTGTCTTGCTCCTATCTGATCACTAGCATAAGCAGCATTTCTCTGATTACCGCACTGCTTGGAAAGTAGAGCTCGGCTCAGCCAAAAGTTTGAAGTGTGAAGCACAGCCGGTGACAAAATTTCAAGCATTTAAATAAAAGTTTTCCCAAAATACCTTGAATGTTCACAGACTCAGAAAGAACTCCATAAAAAAAGTAGGGCTTCATGGATGTCTCTCCCAGTCTAAAGGGATGTAAACTCCACCTATACTACAATCTCCTTTAGATGGGTAGAGGTATCAACAAAACCCCTTATCTAGTACCTGGGAGCTTTGGGGAATCTTGCTATAGAGTAATCACTAAAGTCCCTCTGAATATTTTTTAAAATAAATGTACACTGAATTCTACATTCTCCTACTGTAAACTGAGGTCTCTTCCGGATCTAAACTGAGAGATATGAGAACAGTCACAATGAGTTAGACCAAAAGTGCATATTCATTCCATATCATCACTCTGCAAACGGTCTACAACAGGGTAACCCCTTGTGAGTTATTACTCTCCAAGTACTTTACAAGCCTCACTTACCTGCACAGGATCTGTATTTAGGAACCCCCAGAGGACTTACTTCCTATCAGTTTCCAGTCTATCCCTAGAACCATGCAAAGTTTCAGCATTTGCATCCTGTGACAGGAAGCTCCAAGCTAGCCCCTGACATGGGTTTGAAGCTCACAGCCCAAAAGTGAAAGGTTATGCAGGTCACTCCTGTTCCTTAGGGAGGCAAATTCTGGCAAATTCAAAAAATGCTTCTGCTTGCCTGCCACAGCCCAACCTGAGGCCACTGTGTTTAGTGTACTCACCTCCGGCTGATCATCCCATGCAGCCAGCTTGGGAAGGCCCCATCATCCTGCATGACTTTCTGGGCCTGTGTCTCTCTAAACCAGAGGAGAGTTTCTCCTCTCTTGAGTTTCCTCATTTTGGCTTCTTCTCCAGTCTGTTCCTCTGTCCCCGGAACAGTGTGAGGTGCAGAAGGGTCCAAGAAGTTATCAAAAGGAGTGGACTGAAAGTGAGGAAAGTGGACATTGAAAGCAAGGTCAAAGGCGGGGGACCACTTTTGAAGAGATCACTTTGGTACTGATCCCATTCCTGAGTCCCTCAAGGTAAGCTCAGTCGCAAACTATCAAGCAGCGCTTTCAGTTCCTCAGAGGTCCTGACCATGCTTTTTAACTAACCATGGTAGAAAAGAACTCTCTCACTTCTCTTAACAAGAATGACAACATTCTCTTGGGACAACACGCAGGAGAACGTGTGCCTGCAGAAGGTGGAAGGAGCAGGGAATCAGCACACCTGGCTAAGGGACCGCAAGCAGAGCCAATATTGCTACCTCTGTTAGTTTGCTGCGCGGCCGTGGCACTGGTGGCTGTAGTGGCTTATCAGGATGATGGGGATGAGGCTGAGGGTTCTTCTTTCGTGGCTTGGGGACTGGACGGGACATCCTATCTGCAACAAGAAGAAAAAAAGCAGAAGAAATTTAGTATCCAAGATCTAGCCCTCACATTCCCAGGACAGGCACAGGCTCTGCTTTGCAGACCATGTGAGAAAGACACAGCTTGGCATTCCTCCCACCACAGCCAGGCAAACGACCTTCACTGCCTTGTTTCTGCTCCCCACAGAGAAATCCATGCTTTCAAATGGCAGAAACATAAGCACCTCCTTGCTAACCGCATCAATGGAGCCTCCAGTCCCCGGAGAGCTGAGGGCAGGACATCATCACCTGATCATCACATGAGTGGCAATAATGGGGACAGTGGGAGTGGGAGCAACTCACTCTGGGCTTCTGCTTCCTTTGCCAGCTGCCAGCTTCTTTCTGCCTCTTCCTGTAGCCGCTGTGCCTGAGCTCTCAGCTCAGTCGCTAGTTTTAAGTAATTCTTCCTGCACCTGAATCCCCTGAAAACTGTTCACAGAAAAGCTGTGGTTAGAAAAAAAAATATGCTGTTCATGCCTTTGTCACTCCCTGGGAGAAGCATACTGGGTGATATTTCCTCACCAAGTGCAAAGCCCTCAACACTTGAATCACGTTAATAAAGAGTAATGCAAACTCTGCTGAAACCAGATAGTCAAAACCATGTAAGAACTGTCTTCTACTCTATAAGATGCCAGATCACAGATTTTTAAAAAATCAGATTACAGATCTAAGCTCTCATCTCTAATGCCAAGGCACTGAATACCTGCCATGGTTTAATCCCAACCAGCAACAAAGCATCACACTGCCACTCACTCACTCCTTCCCTTGCCTGCTGCCCCAGTGGGATGGGGAAGAGAATTGAAAAACACATAAATCTCAAGGGTTGAGATAAGAACATACTAATAACTAAACTAAAATAACAATAAAAGTAATATTAAAGATAATAATTGTAATGAAAATTAACATAACAAAAGGAGAGAGAGAAATAAACCCCCAGAAAAGGCAAGTAATGCACACGGCAATTACTCACCACCTGCCAATCGTTGCGGAGCAGCGATCTGCCTCCCCCCTCCCCAGCCAACTCCCCCCAGTTTATATACTGGGCGTGACATCATACCCCTTTGGCTAGTTTGAGTCAGCTGTCCTGGCCATACTCTCTCCCAGCTTCTTATGTACCTGCTCACTGGTAGTGTGGGAAACAGACAAATCCTTAACTGAGGAAAAGTGCTACTGAACGCCAACTAAACCACCACTGTGTTATCAGCATTATCCTCACACTAAATCCAAAACCCAGCACCATACCAACTGCTAGGAAGAAAATAAACTCCATCCCAGACAAAAAGCAGGACAATACCTAAAAAACAAAGTCTCACAGAAGAGCCTCTGTTAAACATCTGTCTCCCTGGCACCCTTTAGACTCTATGAAGGAGATGGATTTCCTTGGTGTCAGCCCACAGGAAAACGTTTCCCGTAAGCTATCACAGAGTTCATCAAAAGCATTGCAGACACTGCATTTTCCTGCCTACTCTACCAGGTACTAAAGCACATGAACTGAAATCCACACTCTCTCATTTCCCACTACCCACACACCTTCCCCATGGATGAGAACAAGGCACAGCATGTGACAGTCTGATGTTTGTCATATTGTGCAATGCCTAGCTGGAAGCTGCTCAGATGCTTAACCGGTACAACAACCCGTACAGAAGTATAACAGAGAGGGACCAGGCAGGGTGACAGCCTCTGCCCCCTCCTGATTGCACAGTTCGCATGAAGCCTGTGCAGACGGAAGTACCAAACTGCCCACAGTGCTTGCTCTGGAGAAACAGGCTGTCAGAATAGAGGCTACTCAGAAAGGAAAAAAAACACGCCGAAACAAACTTCATCCCCTTCTGCCTGTCTCTGAAAATAGGAACGAGATCCGCTTCACCAATTTTCTTTTCCCTCTCCTTAGTTCAACACTACTCACAAACAAGCCGTCACTCCAAGGACAGTCAGCCAGATCCTGGGATGCAGCGAAATCATGTGCTTGCTCTGCTCAGCTCAGTATTCCTGTGCATGTGCTTTCCCTTTCCAGGGCTCACACTGTCTGATGGCTCTCCCCAGCTGAGGAGGTGGACATCTGCAATAAGCATTCTGACTTGACAGAGCCTTGACATGGAGATGGTGCCTGACCTACGTTTCTGTTGTCTGCAAAGGTACAATGGTGGAGCAGGGACTGGAGAAAAGTTTTTCCCTGCCTTGGTCTGAGATCAGAGTTGAGGGACTCTCCTGCCCAATTGCTCACCTTTCTGTATGACAGTTGCTGCTCTTCCCAGTCGCTCCACGCACTTTGCAAGCTGTTCCTGGTGCCAATATTTAAAGAAAAGTCGTGACTTTCTGTGAAGTTGAGGAAAGAAGCAGTCAGAAACAATGTTTTTCTCAACTTGCATCTATCATCCTTTGGGCAGGCCTTTCCTACATAAAGTTCTCCCTGAAGGGAACAAGATAACAGCCTCTGCAGTTCAGGCCACCCATTCCTATCAATAGTGATCCACACCTACCCGCATATCCAGCCCGTCAGCTCTGTACTTTGCAGTATCAACAAGCAGCTGAAAAATGAAAAAAAGCGAAATAAATAATTTTCCATCCAAAGTGAACACTATGCAGCCAGTGGCTTTAAGTCCATCAAAGGAGAGAAAGTGCTTCAATGATTCTGCATTACACTTTTCTGTCCCCTGTCACTCAATGACATCCAGTAACTGTCTGTCAATTCACAGTACTCCCTAAGGTATAGCTAGGATCATATACGGGGACATCAGCAAAGGGGTTCCTAGAGGCAGATTTCCTTCAGCTCCCTGGGTGACAATTCTGCAGAGTCTATTTCTTTTTCTCAGAATTGGTTTTCCTTATTTTGTTCCCAAGCTCTCTGGAGCGCACAAGCTGCAAAGTCGGCACAGCAAGACTTCTGGGGGAAAGCCTGTTATTCAATCTCAGTTTCATTTCGCAGACTCTAGTGATAAAACTTAGGTCACTCAGAAAGATTCACCAGCATTTGGAACTGAAAGCAATGCTCCAGCTGCACCACACAAACAGCTTCCTCCCTCTGCCTGCAAAACCAGGCTGTGAAACCTTAGTGGCACTTTTTGCTAATATCTCACACAGCACAGCAGAAGCGGTTTTCCTTCTATCTCAGCCAACTTCTGCTGTGACAGAACCTATATCCAAGGTTATTATTTTCTCAAAAGCATACTATGATTTTTGTGTCTGAAAACACATTCTGCTGCCCATCTACCATCATCTTTCTCTCACCCATGATGTTCTTGACTTGGGTCTCAATTGGATCTGCAATTCTTATTAATTTAGTATAATCAGTAACTTCAAGAAAGTTCTGCGAAAGCTGGAGGAGCTCTTGCCAGGAAGGAGCTTTTCCAGGAGAACATTCAAATCTTTTTCTTAAAAGAAAAAAAAATTAAAAATTAAAAAAACAGCTGGCTGTCCTATGTGCTCCATTCTGTCAGTCACAATTGACCACAGCAGGACGGAGGAGTGGGAAAGAAGAGGTGTGGATTTACTGCCCTAGATGTAGGAAGTACAAAGCTGACAGGATAAGACTGCAGATCTGGGGGGACATTTATGTGAGTAAGGAACAGACAGCTTGTGAAAGTTCTGGGGGTGTATATTATGCCTGTACACACAAAAATATCTTGGACCAGAAACATCCTCTCCAGCCTGGGACACATCCAGTGCTGCCTGCTTGCTCAATACTGTCTTTATCTTCTTCTTCTCCCATGAGGCCATTAGCAAAAGACCTGGAGAGGCACCTGGCAACTGTGCTGAGACCTTGCCATACTAACTTCAGTGGACACCTTTGACCATTACTATGACTCCCTACACTGAGTATATTAGCCAGTTCTCACTCCACAGGACAGCACAGCTTTACAGCAGTTGAACTGCTATACAGCAACCCAAGAAACTGTTCATCCATCACTGTACCAAATGCTTCTTAAACACTGTGTCTTTGCCTAGGTATCTGTGTTCCCCATTACCACAAAAACCCATCCTCACTTTGCTCCTTTTACTCAGTTTGCTACGCAACTCAGAGAGCTCTGAGAGAACACAGGATTGCATGTTTTTCCTACCTTTCTTTGGTGAGGGAAATGTCTGGTTTAACTAGGAGAATTCTGTATCTGTGAAAAACAAAACAAAACAATACAGCAAGGTAAAAGCCACATCCTTCATGTGCTGAGCTGATCCATGTCACAGCAAACAACCCTCACAGCAAACAACAATAAATCACTGCCTCTCCCTCTCAGCCTCCCATAGCAAACAACCCCATGATCTCAGGCACGTGAACTTTAAAGAGGCTGTTTCACTCCTTGCACATATCTCCTTAGTAGGGTTGCTTCCCTAACAACATCTAATGAGGATCATTCAGAGGTTTCCACAAACCTTTCAGCAAATTCCTCAAATGAGGGTCTCCAGGAGAAACCATCTCTTCGGATACGGATTGTCTCCAGAAGTCCGTTGTACCGGAGCTGAAGCAGTACCACAAAGAGGATTGGAGAAACAAAGCAAATCAGGTCATTAGGACATCCGTTTGTCCCTCTTGCAGCCAGAAATGCCCTCATTCAGCCCTAAACTTCTCTAGTTCAAACAAGAAGTTTTGTTCTGGAAATGTTTCCTTCGTTAAAGACTGAATTTACCACATCCTGTAACTCTGATGATTAACCACTCTCAGTTATAAGTTGGAAACCATAAAAACCAATGATTGAAATAACTCCACCTTCCAGCCATGGCTACTGCTTTGCCTTTGTCCCTCAGAGGATAGCCTTTTACTTCTAAATCTGGACAAAGTAGTACTCTGAGAGACAAATGAACCTTACTCTTAATCCTGTCCTTTCTGATATACATTAAACAGGCCACAGAGCTTTCTGAACTTTTCTAATCATTTTCAGTGTTCTTTAAAGCGTCTGATCTCAGACCTGATACAATAGCCAAAGACAGTCATACCAGCACATTTCAGCTGCTGTCAAAGCAATCCCTTCTCGGCTCCTATTCAGAGCTGCCCTGGCTGATGGGTAAGAACAGTCTCCTTCGGGAAGCATATTTTTTTTTCTGCAGTACTGTCTGTACCAGTCCCCATCCAGAAGATGCAGAGATGAGTCTTAGGCCTAACACACAGATCTCATTGCATTAAAGAAAAAGAAATGGGAGAGAACTAATACTTCAAAACCTGTACCTAGCAGTCTGTGCTGCAAAACCAACAAAGTACCCAGAACTCTACATGCATAAAAAGTGTGCCTGCTCTTTTTCTTGCAAGGGGAGACTCAGACAGTCATCTTCCCGTTATTTCCACAACCTTTTGGTGTGGTCTGCCCTCCTCACTGAGACACGGCAGAAGCACCTGTAAAGGACATTGCTCTTCCTTACCTGCTGCAGCACCATCTGGCTGTCCACCACACCTGGCTTCTTCTGGCTGTTGGGCTTTATACAGCGCACAAAGTGTGGGTTAGCAGAATACATCTTCTCCATGAGCATCATCAGGGAATGCTGGTGAGGGCAGAGAAGGATGAATAGTCCAGCAAGTCAAAGCACTGACAAAGTCCGGCATGCAATAATCTGCAGTGAGATCTCTTTTCCCACCTCACCGCAACTTCTGAAGCTCTGATAACAACTGGGTTGTAATCCCACCATGATCAGCTGTGCTTGGCACTGTCTACATGCTTGATGCTTTAACTACTTAGTAGCTTGGAAGCCATCACTAAAATATAACTGCACTCATCTCAAGGGGCAGTGCAGGGCAGCAATACTTTACCCGGAACTGGGCTCCCACAGACTGTTTTCGTGTGCTGTTGAACTTGTCTGCTCCTGGTATGACCTGAAACCAGACCCGAACGAAATATCACCCTTAGAAGAGTGCTTGACTGCCATCCAAAGAACTCTGCTGGAAGGCAGTTGGCAAAAAGGAGACAGAATGGATTTCAGAGGAGGGAAGACAAGTTAAACATATTAGCAGAAGCAAGCAGAAAACCTGGTTAAAAAAAAAAAAAAAAAAGAAAAGTAGAAATTGTTGCAAGCAGATTAGCATCCACACTTATTTTCAAACAATTTCTGTCTGCTCTCATTTTCAGCCAGTTTCTCAAATAATATCAGGTAACTATGCCATCATTTTTCAGCTTTTGCATGGACCTGACGTGCAATACCTTGGCTTTCACGTGAGGCATGAGCGTTCCTGTCCTGGAGATAGTGGCTGGAAGAAAAGAGACAACCATTAATTTTGTGCCTTTGTTGCAATCAACCATGACTAAACACTCAAACTTCAATTCATATGCAAGTCATCCTACAAATGCTAAATCAGAGACATGGTGTTAGGTTTCACCATGTGGAAACACAAAGAAAGAGCTAAAGAAAGGGAGAAGACAATGTAAATATATGAAGCATACAATGCAGGCAGTATTATTTTCTGCTACTGAGAAGAAAAGGCAATCAAGTTATTGAACAACCCTAGATGACCTTCAAGAGGAGTATAATCAGTGGGCACCTAACAATGCAGAAAAAAAGTACAGATAGCAAAAGGGAAGGTCACCTGCAGCAGTCAATTCAGGAGGTTCTATAAGGTCCAACAACTTAAAGCTAATTCAGTGACAAGAGGAAAATTTCAGGAAAATTGAATTTGCTGAAGGATCTGATGACAGTCTTGCACACCCTTGATGCAACAGTCTCCTGAGAATCACAGGATGGTTGATGCTGGAAGCAACCTCTGGAGGTCATCTGGGCCAACCCCTTTGGTCAGCAGGGCCACCTAAAGCTGGCTGCCCAGGACTGGACAACCAATCTGAGAAAAGGTTATCTCTGCTGTTTACAGACTTCCAAAGAATTTGGACTAGACTAAGTCTTGAGTAACGGTGTGGGAGTGGTAATGAAGAAGGACACTCCTGAGCTAAAGAGCTGAAAACCACACTGGAGAACAGAAACAAAATTCACTAGTTACTTGTAAACCCAGAAAGTGGCATGGACTGAACGAGACCAAGAAAAAAAATTAAAAAAAATAAAATTCTGCACCAGAAGCACCGTGTTCAGCCAAATTCCAAGCAAACATCCATTTGACTTATTTTTAAATGTTTACTTTCATAGAAGCCTTGGAGACTGAGGGCTTATCAATAACTGTGAAAAGGGAGTGTAGTAGTGGGAGAGAAGTAACGCATGGTCACAGAGTTTTTTAGCAAGATGGACTTGAAAATAAAACTGCATTTTGGAAAGGGTAATCTCTATGCTCATTCTCTGTGGTGTTTTCAGTGAGAACAGCTAGAAGCTATAACAACGTCCAGCTTCATTTCTCCACAAGAACAATGCATGTGGAAAGGGCCAGTGGAGAAGAGGGGCCCTGATCTGAGGAAAGATATTTGAGCAGTGGATAATTCCCTGGAAGATGATACAACTTGCCTTGCTCTCCTGGGGGGAAATGAACACGTCTGAGAGCTCAGTATATGCCAGCAGCCCCACTCCAGGCTGAAGCATTCCCAGAGCCTCTCTGAGGCTGCCAGCTGCATAACATTCATAGCACACAAGCCTCAGGCCCACACTTAACTCTTGCCAAGGTGTGCCTTAATTCCCAAGGGATGCCCTATCACAGCGGAGGGACTTGCCTTTGAACAGAACACTGAGCAAGGGGGTGATGCTGTTGATGAAGAGCCCATGGACATTGGCTGGCAAGGTGTCTCTGTTCTTCTCCAGAAAGCCCCCAGCAGTATACTGTACCTAAGAGAAATGGCAGCAAGTCACTAAAAGCCAGCAGTGCTCACAGGCTTTCTGTAAAAGCCACCTCCACAGCTCGCCAGGAGCAATGTACCCCGGCTCACATGTGAGTTCTGTAAATGCATATGCAGCCCTTTCAGATCCAAATCCTGAGAAGAAAACCCTTCAGATGGCACTGAGGCATCTGAGGAGTGCAGCACAACACTGGGATATGCACCTTTTCTTTTTCTCCTTTCCTTGATTATGAAGTTTCATTTACTTTTAATTTATGCTTCATTCTTTTCCTTGCTCTCTTCCTTTGAATTGGCTTCCATCCTGTTATGCATCCCCTCGTTTCTCTTGCTCCCCTCTTTTCTCATCTCTAGCCTGGCAGTTCCCTTTCTATGTTAGGTGTTCACCTTTGCAACAAAGAATGTCACAAGTAGTAACAACAGTGAGATGAGATTACTAAATTGCATATTACAACAATGACCTGAATTGTCATTCCTGCTCCTGCTACAAAAATTATCTCAAATCAACACAGCATATGTGGGACAATGCTTTGAAAATTGGTGGCAGTAAGGTTACATGCATAGATCTAAACCCCAAGCTACTTAGATACCATTTGAATGTATAGACGATTGTCTCCACTTTCAAAACACCTGGCTGCTCTCATGGTGTTCCTCAGTGCTTGCAATAAAATAGTGATTGCTATGCTCTGGAACCCAATCGGTAAAGATAAAGTCTTTACTGTCTTCTGGTGCTGCACAGCGGATGCTGGGCTTCTATTTTATAGAAGACTACTTTGAGACTAGACCTCCTACAAAATAATGACGAGCACAGCAGATTCCTCCAATACCCTATGCTTCCCAGCAATAGCCCCCCTTCCCTCCAGGATCTTCTCTTCCTATATGTTCCACAGAATTCCCAAGAAATCCTAGAAGGCAGCATCCTGGGAACACACCACTTCCGTTATTATCATCATCAGACCATACAATCTCTAACACCAAAGCCCTATTTATCAAGCGACGCATTTTCCCCCTCCTACATGCTTTATACCAGCACTCTTTCTGCAAACAGTACATACTTTCCCAGCATAGTGGATGATGCTGAAGCCCAAAACACGGCCTCTGCCTGGCTGGAAGTGTACATTCCCTTTGAAGCTGCTGTTTAGTTTATCCACAAATGTCTTATCAGTTGCCTGCAAGAAAGCAGATTTCATAGTCAAACAATAAGGATGCAACAGAGACCTGATCAGGGCACACGGAAGCAAAATAAATGTTGGAAGTGGCCTTGGCTTATGCAACACTTTCATACTGTAGTCTCTGACTCTCCACAGGGATGCCAATATCATTGGACAGTCCCTGATCGGTCTGTCATGGAAACAATTCTGCTTATCCTGCTCTTTAAACTCTTACTCCAACATAAGAGTTCTCTCTGCAGCCCATATACTTATCGCTACATTCTGCCCTCCCTATTTTTTCTGCCTCCTATCTCATGCCTACCTGAGGGAATGCACTCTGCTCATCCAGAAGAGACAGAAGCCCAAGTGGCTTGGCCAGGAATAGATTCTGCAGAGAAACGAGACACGTTACACATAACCTAAAGCAGTACAGGACATCCACTCTCATCTACTTCACTCTTTGAGTAGTTTTTTCCCCGGTGCACCTTCTTCCCATGACAGCAAGAGCAATACTCCCTCTCTTGGCTGGATGAAGCAATTGACAGCAATCTTTTGTCAATTCTCTCACTCACCAGAGTAGGTTCATTATTGTTGAATGTGATAGTCTCCCAAGGCAGCTCTTCTTCCTTATAGGCAGTCTGCTCCAAATGGAAAATGTGCTGCAACAGAGCAAAAAAGAGGTCAGAGCATCCCTGAACATCTTCCCTCCCACCCTAAACAAAGGACATAGGCATGGTGCTCTCACTCTCGGCATGGAAGGCCCAAGATGAAACTGCTATTCTGCATGTCACTCAGTGATGTTGGTGCATAAAGCAGAAACACTTCTCACGAGTGTAGGTGTCCCTGCTCGGCCAACTTTGGTCACTGCTTGACCTTTCTACTCCCTCGTTCCCTACACCAGTGGCTCCCCTGCAACAGCAGAGAAGCTTGCTGCTCTTTACCCTGCCTCACTAATCACCATTTTTGCCCTACCAGGCAACAGATCTATTTTCCCCCAAGCTCTCCACATACAAAGTAGGTCAGTGCTCTGCTTTCTACACCACAAAAGGTGAGATCACCCACAGCACACTTACATGGTTGAAGAAATGCTGCAGCTGCTCATTGGCCAAGTTTATGCAAAGCTGTTCAAAACGATTCACTGCAAAGTTTTCAAACCCAAAAATATCCAAGATACCTAGAAGAAGGAAGATAAGCACATCACAGAGCTGGCAAACCACCCCCACAGATAGCTGTGAGCCCCCCCCCCCCCCCCC
>VWZK01020992.1:99272-129170 GCA_013396935.1 Baryphthengus martii | reverse complement strand
CCCCCAATTAAATCTCCCATCACCCAGCTCTTGTCGCACAGGGAAACGCCAGCCAAGTAACCAGTGGCACGGCACCGCTCCCAGAAGACCTAGTCAGTAGAAGACCCACTTCTACCCCAGCTTCTCTGCAAAGCCAGAGTATCCCAGAACTATAGCTTCATGGTGGCTTCAGACTGACCAACTGCTTAGAGTTGGCCAAGGCCCTACAGACTTCATGCTGCTGACTAGTATCTCCAACATGATTATGTCTTTGGTAACGGATCCCTGCGCATAACCTCTGTAAAACCTCATATTGTGCCTCTTCTTCATTGTAGCTGAGGGATACACATTTGAGGACAGAACAGGAGCAAGGAAGGCAGAACCTACCTATCTCCCTCAGTTCCACCTCAGGATCCACGTTCTCGGCCAGTAGCTCATTGATCTTGCAAACAATCCAGCCAAATACTCGGCCATATACCACCTTTGCAATCGAGTCCCGAGCATCTGCACAGAGAGAACAAAACAGCTCATTGAAGGGCTCCAAGGAGAGCAGGGAACATAACACACAAGCTGGGTCGATACACTTACTTCTGGCAACAGTGCCTAGTGGTTTATGAAGCTTTTTTAAAGATCAGATAAACACTGGATGTCCATCTGATCATCCCTGCCTTCTGCACGCTCACACAGAGCTCTTTCATTCCAAAATCTTCACGGTATTTCTACAAGATCAGATATGGCGTATCATGGCACTTGTGAGACTACCTAAAATGGAAAATGTCATTTCCAAAAGAAGCCCAGCCACTTTTTAGAATACCCATAGAGTCTTCGTCCTCTACAGATCTAATGAGTATGGATCCACTCACTGCTAAACCAAGTGAGAGGCTATGAGTTGTACTTTGAAAACGTAATGGTTCTGTTCCTCCTAGACCACAGCTGCCGTATGTTTATTAAACATTGTGGGAAAGAGGAGGATGTAACTAATGGAAAACTTGCTAATATTCTAAGGAGACCAATTCAACATGACCTACTAGATGATAGGAGATTTGTATCTCTCTAGACAACAAAATACACAAGACAACATTTGGAAAACAGAACTAGCTACTTGTCCATTTTCAGTTTTTTCTTTAATTTATTTTAAGCAATAATGTAGAAATCCTGGGATTTCATACTTTTTTAGAAATTATTTTGAAATTTTTTGACTGAGCCTTTTTGTGCATATTATCTGTAAGAAATAAAAAGAATCCAAGAGAGGGAAAATAACACCTTGCACTTGCTACTTTAACTTACTTTCCTTTCACCTCACTCCTCCCTGTGCTATCTCATTGATTCTCTCAGCTCTATCTCCATCTACTATCTAGAGCTCTGTACAGTGCCAGCACTCTGCAACAGGACCCTTCCCCTGTTTTATACAAATATCTACAGTTTCCTTCTAGGCTGGATTGAGGGAGAAAGCAAAGTTAGTTTCTTGGTTTCTCATGTAATCTCTGCAGTCTCCTTGAGATGAGATAAAAGCAGCATTCATGGTACTATGTCAGTAACAGACTAAACAGATAAACTCTGATATCCTTGTCTCTGTGCAGGAGGAATGAAGGGGCACAGACATCCTTGTTCCCAACAAGTTGCACATGTGTGGAGATACTCTTCCTTCAAATATAGGTCAGCCTTTTTAGCCAGCACATCTGCAATTAATTTAATTTTATTTTTTTTTACCTTCTGCCTGCTGCTGGGTGTGAAAACGCCGAATCTGCTCGCCTCGGGTCACTGACATCGTACAAATAAGGCATTTTAACAGCTCATCTTCTCGGACTCCAAACTGGCCCTGGGAAAGAGGAAATAGACAAAGACAATCAACAGTAAATCCTTATTCTACTTGCAGAGATTGTACCTCCTTGCGTCTGTGTGACACTCAGCGTAATGAGGTCATGACTCAGATTAAGGCCTTTGAGCTCTGCTGTGAGGCAACCACTACTGTTAACATCTCGCAGCGCTAGAGTCAGATGAGGACTCTGAGCTCGCACTATCCTGCAGCAACCACGCTGCCTCTTGAGCTCTCTCTGACATACTTTCTGCTTTGCTGTCCAGTGCTGCTACCTTTCACCTTCTTTGGGAGCAGTGCCAGTCCCTGCTAAGTGGTTTAATGACTTATTGAACAGCACCACACAGAGGTGGCTGTGCAAATGCTGAGGATGTCTGAGCCTCAGTAGATGTAAGAGTCCCACAAACTCACAGGAGAGAGGAAACAAAGAAAACTCAGACACAACTCGACCCCTCAGTGATTGCTGTGAAAGGAATTTCCCTCCTGTGGGCAAAAAATAAGGAGCAGACTTTTAAGAAACAAGACAAAAATAAGTTAGCTGCTAAACAGATTTAGGTAGTTGTTTCAAGTATGGTATAAAACAGAAACAGGCAAAGAGAGGAGAGTGAAACAAAAAATGAAGGGTGGGGGATTTTAATTAGGTTAAAATAAAAACACATAAAAAGGACAGAAATACACTACATCTTTCTGTTATGTGTTGCGGCAGAAATACATTACATTTTTCTGTTTGATGTTGTTAACAAAGCAGGATAATATATTCATACCATATAATAAAAATGGGATGATCCTGGCAAATACATACTTTTTAATCTGTGGTAATTTCATGTGAAATAGTAGAAAATTTAATTCTGGATAACCAACAAAAATCTGTATCAGTGAAAGTTTTATCCATGCATAAGACCTGTAGAAAAAACAGAACTAGTCTTCACATACTGTACACCTGAATCATTTAGGTTGGAAAAGACCTTTAAGGTCATCAAGTCCAACCGTTAACCCAACACTGCCAAGTCCACCACTAAACCACGTCCCTCAGCACCACAACTACACACCTTTCAAATCCCTCCGGGGATGGTGGCTCCACCACACCTCTGGGCAGCCTGTCCCAGCGTTTGACAGCTCTATCACTGAAGAAGTTTTTCCTATTTAAACATAACTTGAGGCCATTTCTTCCTGTCACGTGGGAGACCAGACCGACCCCCACCTTCCACAATCTTCTTTCAGGTAGTTGTAGACAGCAAGGTCTCCTCTCAGACTCCTTTTTTCCATGCTAAACAGCCCCAGTTACCCCAGCTGCTCTTGAGAAAGCTTGGTCTCCAGACCCTTTACTAGCTTCATTGCCCTTCTTTGGACATGCTCCAGCACCTCGATGTCCTTCGTGAAGTGAGGGGCCCAAAACAGAACCCAGTATTTGAGATGTAGCTTCATCAGTGCTGAGCACAGAGGTAAAGTAACTTCCCTAGTCCTGCTGGACACACTATTTCTTATACAGGCCAGGATGCTGTTGGTCTTCTTGGCCTCTTGAGCATACTCTCCAGCCGGCTGTTGGCCAACAACCCCAAGCCCTTTTCCACCAGGCAGCTTTCTAGCCACTGCTTCCAAAGCCTGTAGCATTGCAGGAGGTTGCTGTGACCCAAATGCAGGACTCATCACTTGGCCTTGTAGAACCTCATACTATTGGCCTTGGCCCATCGACGCAGCCCGTCCAGGTCCCTCTGCCAAGCCTCCCTACCCTCAAGCAGAGCAACATTCCTGTCCAGCTTGGTGTTGCCACTTAGTAACATACTACATTTAATGTTAAAAACTTGTACTGTATGAAGTCAATAGGGCATGTGTGATTATCACCAAATGCAACACACGGGTTCTAAACACGTAAGAGAGAAGCTGGGAAGCCTCTTTGGGAATGAATAGCAGTGAACACAAATGCAGTCATGGGGTCATTCTGCACATTTCTGGAAAAAACCTCCCTTGTTCTTTAGCAGCCTTCATACTCTGAAGCAGAAAAGTCCTCTGCCAGCTCTGGCAGGAGCAGTTCTGGCAGTTGCATTGCCAGTGGGGAACCAGAATCATATCTATGAGGTCTCTCTCAGCTCTCCTTGTGACTCACCGCTGCAGCCTTCAGCCATTCCCGGGAGGCTTCACTCACGTTTACACATCCTTTGCTCTCCTCAGGCTCAAAGGTCACGTTGCCCAGAGACAACACACCAGCCAAGATAGTCTGCATGTCCACTTGCTCCTAAAGCACAAAAGAAAGGTGCCTGAAAACCTATCAGCATGTAACTTACACAACATGAAAGTCCCAGAAGTTGTAGAGGTGAAGGACAGGCTCTACACAAAGTCTGACAGACTCAGGTGGTTTGGAACCAACATGGAAAATCTAGAGTGGAGAGAAATAGGACTGAACCTCAAAAGAGCAGCCAAAAAGAAACCCAGTGCTGGCAGGAAGCACAGATGGTAATTAAACAACCCCAGAACTGACCTGCTCTTGGAAGCCCACCATGTCAAGGGCATTGCACACCTCTTGGTATTTGTGTTTCCAGCGCTGCGCTACATCCCATGTACCAAATTGTCCACTTATGTACCTGAG
Source organism: Baryphthengus martii (assembly GCA_013396935.1). NCBI lineage: Eukaryota > Metazoa > Chordata > Aves > Coraciiformes > Momotidae > Baryphthengus > Baryphthengus martii. Next base: position 124,791 of record VWZK01020992.1, on the reverse strand, counting down.
AAAGTGTATATCCCACACAAAACTGTCACATAATCAGCACAAGTCAGTCCTACCCAGAGGGACAAAGAAGATCAACAGCAGTGAAGACATGAAAGGGAAAGAAGCTTTTCCAAGGTAATGCAGCAAAGGAGAGACTCCAGACCTCCCAGCTTCCATGACGACCTTCAAGATCTCTTCCTGTAGTTCCATTCAGATCCCATTCCAGCTTCCAAGCATTTATTTACCTGTACCAGGCTCCATAGATAGAGCCACAGGCTCTGTTACAGTGCCCTCCCCTCCAGCCCCCATCATGAAGAATAAACTAGGGTCTGCCTTTGAAGTACCTGTAAAGTGAAGGATCCAACAGCCCATATGTCTCCTTTTCCTCTGAAGAGAGTCCAGCAAACATGTAGTAGAAGATATGGAAATTCTTCTCCCCAGTATCTTGTTGCACTACACGTGACTTCTCCAAGAGGTACTCGCTCAGCTTTGCACCTTGCACTGCGCACAAGGTGACAGGGTAAAAGCTGCACTACACGAAACACATCGAGTTGTCCCACATCTCTTACTTGGTGATAGGAGCATGGAACCATCTTAAAAATAACTTCCTTGTGTGCAAGGAAGTTATTCTATTCTATTCTAGGCTGCCCAGTACCCTGGAAATGGGCTTCTCCATGCCTCCCATCATCTTAGATCTATGGCTGCTCACCTCCTTAAGCAGCAATCAAGGCTTCTGGCACCACAGAGTATTACTGATACTCCTCTGCGCTGCCACTCCCATACCCTTCCTGCACTCCCACACTGTCCAAAACCAGGACTTACCCTACAGCTGTGGTCGCTGTAAGATTTTACTTAATTGCACTCTCCCCACAGGGAGTCAGGTGTCAAAATTTCACCTGCCACAAGTTCTGGCTAGTCAGTGCACTCCCTCCAGTTCCTATCTATCCCCCAGACTAGTAATTGCCCTTGACTTTACCTGTATTCTTCTGGAAACGCAGCTGTATGTATTTTCCAAAGCGGCTGCTGTTGTCATTCATCACAGTCTGGGCATTGCCAAAAGCTTCAAGCAACGGATTTACCTAAAACAAGCAAGCAAATCGAACAAGCATTCTTCAAATTAAGTGATCTGATCCAATTTACTTGGAAAAAGTTTAACTTCAGCATTTAACACTCAGCATTCAGCTGGAATAGGAACCAGTCCACGAGTACCCAAGAGCACCTATTTTATCATACTCTGGATAGAGTAACTGAAAGAAGCAAATATAACAAAGACTAAGCAGCATGAGATTACCAAAAATAAGCACAATCAGACTGATTTGATCTCAGTAAGACCACTGACTCATTGGTTAAAAAATAAGGCTAGTATAACAGATTTTCACAAAGAATCTGACATCATATCACCAGATAATTTGACTGCAACATAGCAGAGACTATTTATAGAGTTCTTCCAGTAGTTAAAGGGGGCCTACAAGAAAGTTGAGAGGTATTTTTGACAAGGGCATCTAGTGATAGGACAAGGGGTAATGGCTTTATACTTAAAGAGGGTAGATTTAGATGAGATGTAAGGAAGTTCTTCACCGTGAGGGTGGTGAGGCACTTGAACAGGCCGCCCAAAGAAGCTGTGGTTGGCTCCTCTCTGGAATTGTTCAAGGCCAGGTTGGATGGGGTTTTGAGCAATCTGATCTAGTAGGAGGTGTCCCTGCCCATGGCAGGAGGGTTGGAACTAGATGATCTTTAACGTTCCTCCCAATCCAAACCATCCTATGATTCTACAACAATAAACAAGGTAGACATGTCACTCAGTAAATGTAAGCATGACAACTTAGCTACTGAAATTTGTAGAAAGCATAAGGCTCAGAACAGTGAATTATAAAGAAACTAAAGGAACAAACAGTGAGTTATAAAGAAACTGAAAGAACAATCATGCCATCTTGGTAAACTGGATGCAAACAAGGTGAAAGGACAGTTTTTCTGTATTTGAGCAAAGAATGCCTGCCGACTGAAGGAACGATGCCTTAGGGTACATGCAGGGCAGCCGCTGAACACAGCTCCACAGCATGACACTGTAATCCCAAAAGGGCTTAGTCCTTGAATATATCTACAGGAACCAAACAAGATCCCTATTATTTCTTCACCCTCACCTGTAGGATTACCTGTATTGAAGTGAACTCTCTTTCCAATGGAGGAATTACAGGCTGGGTCTGGGCACTACACTGAGCAAACACAGCTATCCTGCTTCCTGAACACACTCAGATCAGAAGCAGCTCAGCAGCATGGCCCAAGGCAGCTCTAAGTGGAGCCAGCAGATGTATCGATGCCATGTTCCCACAACAGAGCACAGGCATTCACCTTGGATCCACCGTGGATGATACAACATTCAAATAATACTCCATTCCAGAGCTCACAGTACCGTGTATTGCGTTTACGTGGCAAGGTTTTGGTAGCAGGAGGGCTACAGGGATGGCTTCTGTGAGAAGATGCCAGAAGTTTCACCCACGTCCGATAGAGCCAATGCCAGCTGGCTCCAAGATGGACATGCCACTGGCCAAAGCCAAACCCATCAGTGATAGTGGTAGTGCCTCTGGGGTAACATATTTAAGAAGGTGAAAAAAGCCCTGTATAACTACAGTCGCAGCTGGAGCGAGTGAGAACATGTGAGACAAGCAACTGTGCGGACACTGAAGTCAGTGAAGGAGGAGGGGGAGGAAGTGGTCCAGTCACCAGAGCAGAGATTCCCCTGCAGCCCATGGTGAAGACCACGGTGGGGCAGGCTGTCCCCTGGTGGCTCATTAAGGTTAATGGTGGAGCAGATCCATCTGCAGGCTGTGGAGCTTAACAGTGGAGCAGATCCACCTGCATACTATGGATGACCCCTATGACAGAGCAGGTGGATGCCCAAAGGAGGCTGTGACTCCAAGGGAAACCCACACAGAAGCAGGCTCCTGGCAGGACCTGTGGACCCACTGAGAGAAGAGCCCATATTGGAGTTGGTTTGCTGGCAGGACTTGTGACCCCATGGGGACCCACACTGGAGCAGTCTGCTCCTGAAGGACTACACCCTGTGAAAATGATCCATGCTAGAGCAGTTTGTGAAGAATGGTAGGCTGTGGGAAGGAGCCACACTGGAAAAGTCTGTGGAGGAATCCCACGCTGGAGAAGGGGAAGAGAGTGAAAAGGAAGAAGCAGCAGAGACAATGTGTGATCAACTGACCACAACCCCCATTCCACATCCCTCTGTGCTACTCTGTGAGGAAGATGGAAAAATTAGGAGGAAAGTGAAGCCTGAGAAGAGGGGAGGGGTAGAGGGAAGGTGTTGTAAGATTTGTTATTTGTCATCCTACTTGGATGTTAATTTGCAATAAATTGAACTAAATTCCCCTAAGTCAAGTCTGTTTTGCCTCTGACAGGTAATTGCTGGGTGATCAACCTGTTCTTATCTCAACCCACAAGCCTTTTGTTGTATTTTTCTCCCCTTGTCCAGTTAAGGAGGGAAAGTGACAGAGTGGCTTGGTGGGCACTTGGTCTCCAGCTAAAGTTAACCCGCTACATACAAGGATCTCTGGCTCTACAGGAAACCTAAAACCACAGACTTTAAAATGAAGTAGTTCAAGAACTCACACTGCTTAATTTATCACATACGAGGTTTTCTGAGCAAATCATACTTTAACCTTCCAACTCCTTGCGGAACAACTCAAGTGAAAACACTTAAGACCAAAGAGACAAATATGTTTCACAATCAGCTAGCAAAGGTATATGAAAACAGCGAAGATCAAGTTAGCCAGTTAGCAGGTATGTGCCTGGCAGTAAGTATAAGTGGGCAAGGAAGGGTGAGCTCAGTCTGTGGATTCTCCATCCCAGTGTATCATTAAATCAAGGCTTCATTATTCTAATAAAAGTCCTTGTTCTACTTCAAACAGGAAAATGCCCTTAATCTCTCATCACAGGGAACATGATAGATGTTTGCAATAGTGTTCTATCATTTAAGATACCACTACATTCCCAGCAAGAGAATTACTGACCTACCAGTCCTTCTAATTTGTGGTCTGCAATTTCACCATCCTTAGCCATCATTTTCTTTAGTGTTTTATGTTTTGCTCCCTGACATCCAGTGGTGATTGATTCCTGAGCCTAACACGAGTTGTCTTGCAGCAGTGTTGCTTCTGCAGCCTCACGGACCATCCTGTAACATCTTACCTGAAGGATTTGCTGCTCCAGCTGTGAGTTGCCTTTGCACAGGTTCATTATGTGTTGCAACAATAGCTTCGTGCTCTCTGTTTTCCCTGCACCGCTCTCTCCACTGCCAAGAAAAGCGAAGGAAACTCCAGCAGGTGTATAGTGGTTATGCCCCCGTATGCCTTAGTGCCCCATCACCTAAGAGTGCTCTCCTGTCCAAGAGTTTCACAACTTTTTCATCAGAACTGGATGTGTGAATACAACCTCAGAGCAAAGGTTTACACAGAAGGTCCCACAAGGTCCTAATTCCTTCCCCAGGGAATTTTTCCCCATCTGCAACGGAGTACAGATACACCCCATGTCGTTACTTCCAGATGGGGTACACCAGATAGACCATTCACTCTGCTTCTTAAGAAATAAAAAATATGGAAAGCAATCTCCTTCACACATGCTGAGGCAGACAGCTCCACCAATCTCATATCCACAACTGAGTACTGATCTTGAGATACTGCAGCAATTCCAAATCTCAGGCGCTTCACCCATTCACCTGCATCAGCTGGTTGTGAAGGCAGGGACACCACTGCAGAACTGCCCACACACCCACAGCGGCAGCGGTGCACGTCACACTGACGTCATGTCCCGCCACACGTGCCCAGCACCTCCACCCTCAAGGCAAACAAGCAGCACTTGAAAAGCTCAGATTCCTCTGTCCCAGGAGGAGGAACGTACAGTCAGTGAGATAAGGTGTCCTTGACGGAGAACATCCCACTGGCAGAGAACTTCAGTGTATACAGAGAGAAAAAAGCATGCAGGAAATGCTGAAGGCTGACTTGAGGGCAGGCCTTCATTTCCACATCCGACCTTTGAGCATCTGGTGTGGCTTTACTGCTTTGCAGCTCCCAGTGGCTCTGTGCTTGGGATGAAGTATGTGTCAAAGGTCGCTAAATGCCCCACATACTACAACAGATGCTTGATCTCAAGCAGAGGTCAGGCCAACACCATCCAAACAGGCACAAACGAAGTAAGACTATTTTGCCAGTTGAGAACATGCCATCCAGACAGCACACCTCCTCAGTATATAAGATGTTCTTTTTGTCCTCAGTGACTTCCTTCCTCCAGAAAAACACTATCAATTAGCACTCCTATGGTTTGCTTGCCCTTGTACCCTCCAAAAAGCACACGACCTGCAAATACTGTCCATGTGCAGTTAAGTAACTGCCTCAGTCTGTAAAGAAAGCAAAGGCAGCTCTAGAAGACCTAAGTGCTGTACCATAGTATACCTAGGCTGTGACTAACATCCGTTGGGACTGGGAAGGCAAGAAGAGCCAGTGGAATTTGTAGCACAGGACAACTTTATATCAATGAGCATTTGTCACCTGTGGGCAGTCACCATGTTCAACATCAACCACTGAAATATGCCATCCAGACCTCCCAATCTAAGTTGGAAAGACCAAAGAGACCACAAAGAATAGTAGAGCCTGGTTCGTCTCTGTGTTATTCTGATAAACTGTGGTCTAACAGAAGTGAATTCCTCCTCCCCTTCCGCCTCAGTTTTGCTCATGCCAGATAATCTTATTAATGAGTGTTTCATCACTTGCAGAGAGCAAAAAAACATGCGCGTCTTATGACAGCCACACATAGACCACTTCACAAGGTTGCAAGATGCACAGGAGTGGCTCAGACTCTCATCTCTGAGACCAGAAACTGCTGGCAGAAAACAATCAGACCACTGACTTCCTGGCAGCAGTTACTCTTCCTTGTCTTCCATCTCCCAAGACAAATACTATGACTGTTCTGCATCCCTAAGAACCCTACCAGCGCGACCTCTTCCATCTGCTTGATTCCATAGCTACAACTTCATGAAGGCACGTTATGTAAAGCCCTGGCTCTGATGGCCAACGGGCTAGAGAAACAAATGAGGTTCAAGAGACCCTCGTCCCAAGAAAACACTCAGCAGAGATTCAGAAAGTCACTTCCACACCATATATACTGAAAATACTGATAAAATGATCAGAAGGCCAATATAAAGAAGGGAATATTAAATCAAACAAGCTGGCAATCAACATTTTAACTGAGAGGACATTAACCTGATCTCTACAATACTCAGAACAGGCAGTTAGTGTTTTGAGGCTCTCTCCTCCATGCTGTTTGAGGCTTTCTCTTCTAGTTAACGCTATCTGTGGTCCTACACAGCTTCAGCAGAACAATAGTGATATCACAGAGATAAATGTTTGTGACACTAGTATGCTCTTTGCTTACAAGAGCCCTTTTTTTCCCTTCTAGTGCACAGAACTGCCCATGGCAGTAAGATTTTCCCTGACCAGATTCTTAAAGGACTGAAACAAAAAAGCTTCCGTTTTTCTTCCTCCTGCTCTTTGGTGATATATGGGAAGTTCTACATCAGGAAAAGAGTTTCCTTTCGTTATGTATAACCTTTATTACAGCAGTTACAGTGGGAGTCATTTCACCAAAGACGAGCACCCTTTATCTTCCCCCAGAGCTGGTTAGATCTTTGCCATACCGCATGCCTCCAGCAGCAAGTCTGACACTTTTAGCCGCATTTCCAGCACCGCCAGCTGAATTGCTGCACAAAATCCAGCTTTGTTTGCCAGGCACCTCCATCTGCAAACTGCCTGCTGTCTGGCCTGTGCAGCAGACAGGTCAGGAAGAGCGATGCACCGCAAGCACACATGGGTTTAGACTCACCAACAGCACCAGGAATGCGCTTCGCCCGAAACTCCAGTGGCGAGAGCTCCCTGGCCACTACCCGGACCCCCAGCCTCTGCTGGACTCCGGCGAGCCCCCAGCCCGGTCCAGTCGCCCCACCCCGAGCTCACCTGATGACGATACACTGGCTTTGGGGCCCGCCGCCCCCGCGGCCCAACATCGCGTGGTAGGCCCGGCTGGCCACGGCGAAAATGTGGGGCGGCAACGCTCCCCTCTCCTGGTGCCGGTATCGCTCGGAGACCTGGCGCGGAAGCGACAGTAGAGAGACGGGGAAGGGGCTCGGGGGTGGCGGCAGGGCCCGGCCGGCGGGGCCCGCGGGAACTCACCTCTCTCCCGTACAGCCGCAGCGGTTGGAAGGGGTTCATGGCGATGAGGATGTCCCCGATGTCGGTCTGGCGGAGAGGGGAGAGGGTAGGACTCGTTAGCCCAGNGTGGCGACTCAGATTGAGGGGACGGGGGCCCTCGCTGTGAGGCCGACGGGAGTGCGTGCGTGGGGGGTGCTCAGCCCCGTCCCGGAGCCAGAGGGGTGCGGGGTGGGTGGCCGAGGGCGGTGGGGCTGCCCTCCTGGGGTGCTGCCCTCCTGGGGTCCTGCCTCGGGTGAGGGGCCCGGATGTACCCTGGAGCCACGCCGAGCCGTCCCTCGAGTGGAAGGCCGCCCGCTCTGTTGCGGAGCTGAGCCGGCTGAAAGGAGGAGCAGGAGCGGAGAGCAAATAAAGAGCCGCCCTGAGGCCTCCGAGGCTGAGCCCCGTCACAGCAGTCAACGCCCTCAGGGGTGGGATGTGGGGCTGTGTGGTCCTTGGAGCTGACCCACGAGGTTAAGACGCTTCTGAGACACCAGAAGTGGCTGTGCTGTGGCAGTAAAGGAAGATCTTTGGAGAGTATTCAGAGTAGAAACGCTAGAAATGTTGCAGGGAAGGTTGCCAATGGGACATCATAACTCTACAGAAAGTGTTTAATGGATTCCATTCTGAGTTTGGGAAGAGAAGCAAGCTGACTGCTTTGGTCACCTGAAGGTTTAAGTATTTTCTAGTGTACCCGTGGGCACCAGATAGCTCTCGCTTTACAGACCTGAGACAGAGTTTAATATATTGTTGGAGTGGGTCCAGAGAAGGGCCATGAAGATGATAGGAGGGCTGGAGCACCTTCCCAATGAGGATGGTCTGAGAGAGTTGGAATTATTCAGCCTGGAGAAAGAAGGCTCTGGGGAGACCTTATTGTAGCCTTCCAGTACCTAAAGGTGGCCCACAGGACAGACAGGCAGGAACTCTTTATCAAGGAGTGTAGTGACACGATAAGGGGTAACAATTTCATACTGAAAGAGGCTAGATTTAGATTAGTTGTAAGGAAGAGTTTCTGCCACTGTGTGACTGGTGAGACACTGAAACAGGTTGCCCAGAGAAGCTGTGCATGCTTCATGCCTAGAAGTGTTCAAGGCCAGTCTGGATGGGGCTTTGAGCAACTTGGTCTGGTGGAAGGTGTCCCTGCCCATGGCAGGGGGTTTGGAATTAAATGATCTTTAAGGTACTTTCCAGTCCAAATCGTTGTATAATTCTGTGTTATTTTTGAATAACTGAAGTGTCAGCACTGCTTTATGCGAGCAGGAGGTGGTGAAACCTCATGTATCTTTTTTTGCCCCCCCTTTTTTTTTTAAATTATTGTTTGTAGAAAGAAGTTGGGCTGAAAACTGAAAACCACGACTTCAACTTACCTTAACTAAAGGTGCTCTGTGAATGGTAGCATTTTAGTCAATTATTCGTGAGTACTTTGCAAGTGTATGCTAGCACTAGGCTCTCATACGGTATTTTTTCCCTGCAGCGCTGCCTGCCCATCCACAGCGGTGCCAGATCTCCCCTGTTTAACCAAGATATGGCCTCAGCTAGTCTCCTGGTTGTGTCATGAGCCAATATGAGGAGAAGCTCCTGATACTACAAAACAACTCACATGTCTGTCAGCTCTCTGGACTTCTGCTAACTCATTAAATGAGTCTTGGTTTGTCTTCATTTGATGTGAAACTTTTGTTTCAGGCATTGATTTAGATTTGAAATGTCTCTGGAAGACTGTATTTGACGAATTCCCTTCTCTACAATGACACGTCTTCCTGAATTAGTATAACTTGTCTGTGTGGGAGCCAAAACTTTTGTGGAGGTAGCACAGCTTCCAGAGAAGCTGCAGATTTCTTGCCATGGCAAGTGTGCAGCAGCCTGCATTGCCTTTTGATCAAAAGGCAGAGTGATATTGAACTGGTGCTGTGCTAACACGTGCCTCTTTCTGAGAGTATGATAAAAGGGGGAGCATTTTTCTCTGTAACAAAACCATGATGCTCTTGCTGAAGAGAAGAGCAGCATGAAGCTGCTTAATAAACGCATAGCATGATTCACAGCAGTTGCTCAGTGCCTCTGTCTTTGAAACCACAAACTATTGTTAGAAATTGTCAGTGCAAACTGCTTGTTTTTTGGGAACCTCCGTGAGGAAACAAGAAAGTGCTCTCTTCCCTGCTCCCTGACAAATCTTATGGTTGTTTTCTACTCCTGCCCATAGTACCTCTTCTATGCACCTACTTCCTTGCGTTTATTGAGAATTTTGCAGAGGATGAGGCAAAGCACAGGAAGCAGTGGTTTATGAGTGAGATTGCACACTTGAGACTTGCTTACAGACGTGTCGTAATGCACTGCTGCTGCTTTCACAGTCTGGTCTTTCTAACACTCTTCCTCTGGTTGTTGCAGGGGTCCTGTATCTGTGGGTAGAAATGCAGAAGGAAGCTGTTAACAACGGTTGCTGGCAATTGACTTCTTTCATAGTAAAGCATAGAGTCTGTAGCTCAGAATCCTCCCCTGCAGCACAAGTTACTCTGTTGTTTGTCCATCTCTCCCGGCTCTTCAGAATTGGTCACGTTCCATAAATCAGCCTTTGGCCTGCCATGAGTGACTCATCCGTGCTGTTTATGGCTGGAGCAAACACCGTGGAAGAGCAGAGGGCTCGCTGGGAGAGAAAGCGCTGCCGGGTGGCCAAAGAGCTTCTGGAAACCGAACACAAACACCTTGAGCAGCTCGATTTGGTGGTCACAGTGAGTATTTTGTCCCCTTCTGTTATGTGGGTACCTCTGGGTAGCACATGTTTGCTTGTGTTGTCATGGTGAAGGGTCAAGAGCAAAACTTTGATGCATCTCTACTGCATGTCACAGCCCCTGGGGCTTAAAGAGGTTGTTTTTTTTGTTTTTTTTTCATTTACCTCCTTTGTAATATCCCATAGCTTGTGGTTTTGTGCCCTTGGCTCTGGCCTGTACACAAACATAAATCCTTAAGTTTTTAAGACTCAGCAGTGTTCCCCAAGGATCAGTACTGGGTCCAGTCTTGTTCGACATATTCATCAGTGACATGGATGAAGAGATGGCGTGTTCCCTCAAAAAGTTTGCTGATGATATGAAACTGGAAGGATTGGCTGATACACCAGAAGGCTGTGCTGCCATTCAGCGAGATCTGGACAGACTGGAGAGCTGGGCAAATGGGAACCTAGTGAAATTCAACAAGGGCAAGCGTACAGTCCTACACCTAGGGAGCAATAATCCCCTGTACCAGTACAGGGGAGGAGCTGACCTGCTGGAAAGCAGCTCTGTGGAGAAGAGCTTGGGAGTGCTGGTGGATGTTAAGTTACCCATAGGCCAGCAACGTGCCCTTGTGACCAAGAAGGCAAATTGCATCCTGGGGTGCATTAAGAGTGTGACCAGCAGGTCGAGGGAGGTTCTCCTCCCCCTCTGCTCTGCCCTAGTGAGACCACGTCTGGAGTATTGTGTCCAATCCTGGTCTTCCCAGTTCAAGAGGGACAGGGAAATGCTAAAGCATCCAATGGAGGATACGAAGATGATAAAGGGACTGGAACATCTCTCTTATGAGGAAAGGATGAGAGACCCGGGACTCTTTAGTATGGAGAAGAGAAGGCTGAGAGGGGATCTTATTAATGTTTACAAATATCTGAAGGGTAGGTATCAAGTAGAAGGGGCCAGTCTCTCTTCAGTGGTGCCCTAGGATAGGACGAGGGGCAATGGTCACAAATTAGAACACAGAAAGTTCCACCTGAACACGAGGAAAAACGTCTTTTCTTCGAGGGTGACTGGGCCTGGAACAGACCGTCTAGAAAGGTTGTAGAGTCTCCTTCTCTGGAGACTTTCAAAACCCACCTGGATATGTTCCAGTGTGGCCTGCCCTGGGTGATCCTACTTTGTCAGGGAGTCTGGGCTCTGTGACCTTCAGAGGTCCTTCCAACCCCTATGATCCTATTGTATAGGGGACATGCCTTAAGATACCTGAGATGTATGAAATGTAGGGGCATAGACAAGACAAAGATAGGTAATGAACAAGATGGTGAAAACCAGATGTGTCTCGGAATACAGAAATAGACTCTATCAGTGCTGCAGTGCTGTTGCATGTGTTTAGTTTTGGTCAAAATTACCAAAGAGGCTTACATCTGATGATGGCTACCTTAGGTAGGCATTCAGAATATTTGATATCCTTTGGAGGTATAAGAACATGCAGGCTGCAACTTCTTGCTTCTGCTATGTGCCACAAATAACCTTCAAGTGACCTGGAAATTTTTCCTGTTTGAAATTCTTTCTTTTCCTACTTAGTTCTTTGTGAAAATTTTAAAGGCCAAAGGGACACTGAAACCTGCTGTATTGGAAAGCATATTTGGACCTCTGGAACCCATATATTCAGCCAGCCAGTAAGTGAACATGCTGATATGATTCCTGTAATTATATGGGGAGGACCGTATTTTGGTGAGAAAGTAAGACTTCAGGAAAGAAAGCTGACACTTTATAAGACAGGAACTTTGATTTAGCACTGCTAGCCTTGGTAGCACTTCCAGGCATACCCAGGAAACTGCTGATCTGCATCCACAAATCTAGATGCCCAGTCGCACTCTGAGAAAATCTGCCTGTAAATCTGCTCTGTGGTATTTTTGAGGGATGTTTTCTGTAGTTTACTCTATGGCCACCAAGCACATACTAGGCAGAGAAACTGAGTGTGAGGTAGAGACTGACAAAGGAAGATCAGCATTGCAGTGAACTGGAGGGACCTGTGAAAATGCTGTCAGTAATGTACCTTTCATGAGCTGTCTTTGCTCCTTGTACACAGTGTTCTGTCACTTCACCTGGAGAGAGGGAATCTGGGACCAGGACTGGAAAATTTCTGTCAGAGTGTGGAGCGTTATGGACACTATGCAGAGAATTTGGAACAGGCAAATAAAATATTGAAGGTAAGTATCTCCTTTATTCTTTAAGTTCTTTCTTTCCTCTCTCTATCCTTTCTGTGAAACATCTACAACTTTCCCTTTTTCTTCTGTTTTTGGAGTGAACAGTTTTCTTCTTTTTTTCTGATCTGCTGCTATTTTTTTAGTCTTTCTTCCATAACAGAACGGTAAAAATTAGAGCTTCAAATTTTTGAAGCGTGTTTCAGGTGTTAGTGTATGTATGTGCACAGTGTATGTATGTGCACACACTGAGCACGGCGTTTTCAAGCAGAGTTCTGGATTCACTCCCACTTCTCCTTGGCTGCCAAGCATGGAGAGTTTGCAGTGGGAGCACTTGGAGACAGTCATCTCTTTCTGAAGAACTATCAGGTCTCCTGGTCCTTTCCATTACCACTATCTGTATCGTAACAGTGGTATTTGCTTTTCTTTCCCAATCTTTTTTTTCTATGGTAGAGGAAAAAAATCTCGCTTCCTACTTCCTTCTCTAAATACAACCTGTCTTCCAAGAAATTTCAGAAGGATATCTTCTTATTTCAAAACTGACAGCAGTATCAGTATTTAAGCCACCTGACTTATAGTTTTTGTCCATGCTTATTCAGAGCTGCAAGATGTACTGAGATGTTTTCCTTGGTTCTATTTTTCCCAAAAGAAAAAGCCATTTTGGATACTTGCCTTATGGTGATCAGAATGTGGGGCTGCATTTCATTGTCTTGAAATGAGAGGCAAAAAGCCACAGGTGGCAAAAAGCACAGGTTTTCCTATCTGAGTCAATCTTTTTTTTTCTTTATTTCCATTTGCTGAGCATACCAGCTTTATACTGCTATGCATGTGTCAAGAGGGGTATTGCTTCCGTTACCCACTGGGAAATAGTGGTCAGGAGAAAGAGAATTGCTTGACCACAGCCACAAAGAAGTTGTTGATGCTTGCATTTAGAGCTGGAGTCCTAAACTCTAAATTTAAGAGTTTTAAGAGTTCCAGGATCTGGTGCAGACTAGAGCATGTATTTCTTTCTATAGTCTCAAAGCTATGTGCCTTTTCTGCTGCCCACAGGAGCAATTGAGGAAAAATAAGTCATTTCGACGATTTAAGAAACTCCAGGAGACTCGACCTCAGTTTCACGGGAGGAAGCTGGAGGATCTGCTTCCTTTGCCACTGCAGAGGTTGCGTGAGTAAGTGAGCACTTCTGAGTCCTCAGGGTGTTAATATGAGAGGAGGGAAAGGAACATACCAGTGTCTTAGTTGCTGTGGGAGGTAAAGTTGCTTAATGTGTCTTAAAGTTGGAGCATACAGACAGCAGTGAAACAGACCTGAAAATGTGCCTGTGAAGTAGAATTAGTGTATGTGGATGGGAGATGATACAGAGAGGTAGCTATGTCTAGCCATGGTTCCTAATCCTGTCATCTAGCTCTTGGGTAGTATTGAAGTGGAGGCTTTCTATCCTCTCGGGAAGCTACAGAAGTTAGACCCTGAGCAAAACCAAGTTGTCTGCAGCGCTACAGAAGTGGTGCTCACTGACAGATGAACTCACTCCACTTTTGTGCAGGCTGCTGGTCTGGAGGGGTTTAACTGTCCTCTTCTGTAGACGGTTGCTTTTGGAGAGAGATGAGGTTGATGAACACAGGGGAGCTTTTCTCCTCTCTTTGGCTATCAGAGCTGCATTCACTTCTTGAGGCATCGTCTCCACTTTGAAGAGGCAGGCTGACTGCACTGAAGCAACTGCTGCACACATGCAAGCTCTGCCCTTTCTGGAGAGCATATGTGGGTAATACAGAGCACTGGTAATTTGCTGGGAACCCAGCTGCTGCTACTATAGATCAAGTAGCGGCTCTTCAACCATCGTTTTATCCACACTAAAACAAATCTGAGAGATTGAGAGTCTTATTTCTTTGAAAATAACTCAGTGAGCATACTACAGTCTTCCAGGTAGCTTTATGCAACCTTTTTAATTAGTTTGACAGATATAAACATAAGCTTTCTTTTTACTGTAGTTTTTTACATTATTTTTTCAAATTTGTAAAATAGTGTATTTGTTGCTCTTCAGTTTTTTGGAAAAGTGGTGACTTTTTTTAACAGAAGGTCTGATTTTTTTTCGTTCATCAGCTCTTGTTCAAGCAACATGAGCAGGTTTCTTCAAAAATGTTATATACACTATAGGTCATATGACTTCTGCCAGTTTGTGAATCTATTCAATGAGATACTACTTTCATCATTTCAGACTGAAAATAGGGAGAAAACATTTGCAGACATCTGACCCTTCCTGGTAAAGACTGGAGAGGAAAAAAGAAAATGGTGGCTCCTAGTTCTCATAGAAATGCCTTTGTTTTATTGTGTGGGTAGGAAGGACATGGTATGAATGCTACCATTCAGATGTTAAAAAAAAAAAAAAGATTCAAAGAGAAATTTGTTATTGAAGACATTTTTATGCACATGCTAAGAGAATATCAGAACATAAGTAACATGTGAGGTTGCTTTTGTCAGATCCCCAGTAAATGTTAAAGGCTTTCAAATGTATAAAATACTTGTGTTAATTTTACAACTTCAAATTTATCATCTATTAATGTGATTGAAGAATTTTGAGCAAAAGCTGCTAGGTGTATACTCTCTCTCCTGGTAGCGTATTGCTCATCTTTCTTTCACTAATAGGAGATGCTGCTGCTCCTGGTACCTTTCTGTGAAATGAACCTACTCACTCTATCTTAGGTACAAGCATTTCTTCAGAGACCTGCTGGAGAACACGAGCCCAGACAGTCCTGAGTACCTGCAACTTGCAAGTATGGTTCCCTATGTAGATGCTGACACTTTGATCAGTGTTCTCCTCCTTGCTAATAATATTTGGATTCTCATATTCTGTCTGCTTCCACAGGAAGAAAAATCTCTCTTTCTCTGGGGTTCTAGTGGATTGCTGTTTCCTTTCTCCATCTTGATCAAGATTTCCCTGTGAACTCATTGGGAATAAAAATGTAGAGTAACTGACTGGGAAAGTAGCCTAAGGGTTAGGTTGGAGAAGTAGCAACTCTGTCTTTTATGATGAGGGGAATGAGGCACTGGAACAGGTTGCCCAGGGAAGTAGTCAATCCTCCCTCCCTGGAAGTGCGCAAGGTCAGATTGGGTGGTTTTGGTCAGGTTTTGAGCAATCCAGTCTAGTGAAAAATGTTTCTGCCTGTGGCAGAGAAGTTAGAACTAGATAATCTTTAAAGGATCTATCCAACACAAACCATTCTATGATGCTATTGGTGACGTGCCTCAACTTGCTAGGATAATTCATGTACTTCATGCCATATTTACTAGGAGTTAACACCACTTGTTGGGGTAGTTTTGCTGTTTTTGCTTCCAAACCCAGGAAATTATTCATCTGTCTGTTTCATTGGCAAATAAATGTTTTCTAGAACTGTAGAAGTATTGGTTTGAAAGAAGCCTCTGGAGATCTTCTAGTCGAATCTCATGCAGAAAATGCAGAATAGATCTGTTGTTGATACTCGCTTTAAAACATTTGCTTCTTAATTTCATTTTATCTTTTCACAGGAAGATAGGTAAGGTGTAATGCATATTCATTTGTGATAACCTAAGAATATGCTGTTGTAATTTCAGAGGCTGTGAAATCTGTTTCTGAGGTATCTCGGTGGGTCCAAGACATCATTCATGACAGAGAGAACTCATTGCAGCTACTTCGGGTTCAGAAACTGCTCAAAGGACAGAAGACCCAAGTTTTTAGTCCAGGTGGGTCTTACTCTGTTTTTCTTCTGCCAACCTGAGATAACTGGAGATATGCTCACCCTCATCTCTGACTCAGCTCATATTAAACAGTTTTCCTCTTCTGCCCAAATTCCATAGATAGATGGTGAAGGAATATAACTAGTAATTCAAGCACTTTCTATTTTTAAATTAAGAATTTTTGAATAAGGATAAGCAGTAGCTTAATTGCCTAACATTCTGATAGGAGGAGCTGATGACATGTAGTTAAGAAGTTAGTAACAAGAAACTAAGGGGGTCCTGGGTGAGAATGAGACACATGTCAAACAATTTTGGAAGACTGTAAGTAGTGGTGTTTCCCTACTCCACTGCAGTAACCTAGATTTCTGAGTGTCAACAGCCCAAGCCTTTGGTGGTTTTTACCTTAAGCTTCAAGATTTGTGGACTTACACCCATCACATGAGGAATGTTCTTTTACCTGTATGGTTAAACTGTGCCAGAAATCAGAGTATTTGTGCTGACAGCTAAGATATATAAGTCACAGTCATTGCCATGTAACATCATCTAACTGGATAACAGGTTCCTTTATGACCTGTTATGTGACTGGGTGCTCTCTATGCCCCAAGCAACGTTCAAGCTACATATGGAATACTGTGAGAAATGTGTGCATGTGAGCAATTAAGAAATGGTCACCTGGGGCTTCACTTGTGCTCTCACTAAACACTGCTCTTCATCAGGGTCTTTTCTGTTTCTCATACCACTCCACCAGTGAGTAGGCTGGGGGCGGGGGGCACAGCCAGGACAGCTGACCCCAACTGACCAAAGGGACATTCCGTATCATATGATGTCATGCTCAGCATAAAAAGCTGGAAGAAGAGGAAGGGAAGAGGAATATTCAGAGCGATGGTGTTTGTCTTTCTAAGTAACAGTTTGCATGTTGTTTGAACTCTTGCCTGCTGGTGGAAAGTGGTGAATGAGTTCCTTGGTTTGCTTTGCTTGCTTGCACAGCTTGTTTTAATGTGTTATACTGTTTTTACCTTAACCCCCAAGTTTTCATATTTTCACCCTTCTAACTCTCTCCCCCGTGCCACTAGATGGACCCAAAAATTCATATGTATGGATTACAACCATATTCACAAATACCTGGAGGTGCTTACTTAGAGACCTTTACACAAAGTGACTTCACCACTCCTCTCCAGCTGCATTACTATTCCTAAATGACCTCTGCAATAGCAGTGCTTACACAGCAGTAACTAAAACATCCCTATATTGTCAATGCTGTTTTCAGCACAATTCCAAAATACAGCCCCTTACCAGCTGCTATGAAGAAAATTAACTCTATCCCAGACAAACCAGGACAGGTAGAAAAAGATTATTTATCAAAAGTTATCATTCCCAAAGATGCTTGGTCAATGGGCAGATTAATTTGCAGTTCTCTTTTACATTCTTCTTAGAATCCTTTTGGTGATGCTACCTGAAAGGGAGCTAACACAGGTGTGCCCTGCTTATATTGAGCATGAGCGTGTATGAGGGTGCCTGTGCACTTCAGAGTAGTGCATAGGTAAAAGGGTAAATTAGTTATCCTGAATGACAAAACTAACAAGATAACCCCATGACAAAAAAAAAACCAAACCCATTGTGAAACAATAGAGCTAAACCAAAGATGGCCATTGTTCGAAAGAGCATAGGGTTAACTTTTCTTATGATCTCTAAATGTTATGAGACGTGGGTTCTACCACCAAGTGCTGAGGTCTTTCCATTATCTAGGACAGACAGTTGTGATGGTTGTGTTTTCTGCCAGCTGGACTAAACCAGGTACTATTGGATGTGAGAAGCAGAAAAGTAAGATTCAACCAGGGCTTGCTACTTCTGGGTCAGATGTATAGAAACAACCTGGCTTTTGCAGAATCGTTAGGATTGCGTTCTGTCTCTAGGAGGGAGGAGATGAGAAAGCAGTGTGATAGATTCAGAAAAAAGGGGTAGCCTTGGAATCGGGTATCTCACATTTGGCTGTGTCTCTGAGATGTACCACTCCCCATGAAAAGAGACCCTGATTTCCTTGCAGCCAGCCATATGTGGGGCAAGTACAGTCTCACCCAGATCTGCTTCTTTAACCTAACACACTGCTCTGTTTCCTTGCCCTCCGTTCACAAGGATTTCTTAAATCATGTGTCCCTGGGATTTCCTGAATGCAGATCTGTATCCCAAGACTGAGTCCAGCTCAGACTGTGTGCCAGCGAGTCTGACCACAGCTTAGCCTGAGGAAAACATTTCCTAGTCCAGCCTGATGCTGCTGGCACCCTCCTTCCATTTGTTTTTTAAACTTGGACTGATTCCTGCACCTCAGCCTTCTCTTTCTCCGTTTCTTATTCAAATAAGAGGAACAGTTCCTGTGGAGTAAGCTAAGCAGGAATTCACTTGCCTCTGTGTTTTGTGACTGTAGCATACTACGAAAGGCACAATCCATAATTAAACCAAAATTGTGTTAATTTCTAAAAGGTATTTACTAACTCAGTCAGAAGATGAGGCATGAAAAACTGGCTGAAATTCTCTGCCTTTTGTTTTATTGCAATTTATTTCATGGGTAGATAACACTGGACTGTGTTCTGTAAGAGAATTACAGAATGGTAGGGATTGGAAGGGACCTCTGGAAATAGAGTCCAACCCCCCCTACCAGAGCACGATCACCCAGGGCAGGCCACAGGAACATATCCAGGTGGGAATCTCCTCTGGAGAAGGAGATTCCACAGCCTCTCTGGGCAGCCTATTCCAGGCTCTGTCACTCTCCCAGGAAAGAAGCTTTTCTTCATGTTCAGATGGAACTTCCTGTGTTCCAGTTTGTGACTGTTGCCCCTCATCCTATCACAGGGCACCACAGAAAAGAGACTGGCTCCTTCTATTTGACACTCACCCTCCAGATATTTGTAAACACTGATAAGATCCCCTCTCCGCCTTCTCTTCTCCAGACTAAACAGCCCCAGGCCTCTCATCCTTTCCTCATAAGACATGTTCTAGCCTCCTAATCAACTTTGTAGCCTCCATTGGATTCTCTCTAATACTTCCCTGTCCCTCTTGTACTGGGGATGCCAGTACTGGACACAATACTCCAGATGTGGTCTCACTAGGGCAGAGTAGAGGGGGAGGAGAACCTCCCTCGACCTGATGGTCACACTCTTCTTTATGCACCCCAGGATGCTACTGGCATTCTTGGCCATAAATTTGGCGTGCAGAAGCCAAAAAAAATAAAAATAAAATAAAATTGTTCAGAGATTAGGCTAGCTTGTTTCACCCCTAATTACAAACAATTGGGCCACACAATTTAAGATAGTTTATGGTATCTTTTTTGAAGGTTTATGTTAATTGAAAGGTATGCATACGATTTTCAAAACGTGTTTTTGTTTTGGTCTTTTTAAACAGATTTGCATAGCATAATAACCTCTTAGTTAACAGATTTATAACAACTTCAGTCTTCCTCATGTACTAAGAATTTTGGGCAGATTCTGGCTTCTGTATGGGTACTGTCAATGTTGTTGATACTCACTGCCTTCTAGTGGCTGGAATTGCTGTAGAACCTGCTAATGCACAGGTGTACCTCAGCATATTCCTGTCTCATTGCATGCTTTGTTTTTTTCCTAATGTTGATCTGACAACTGCCTTTATTTCCCTTGCATGCCTAGGGCGCTGGTATATCCGGGAAGGCTGGCTTTTGGTGGTGCCTTCAAAAGGAGAAGAACTGAAGCGCAGGATGTTCTTCCTTTTTTCTGATATTTTTATTGCAACGAAGCCCTGCCACCCGCTGCACCCAATGAACTCAAAAAAACTGGCGTGCCAGGCTGTCTACCCACTTTACCAGTGTGTAGTGGATAAAGTGTTTGGGCACACGCAGAGCCAGGGAGGGCTCCTCAGTGTAAGTCTTCCTGCTTCTGCCTGGCAGAAATATCAATGGGGTCAGACTTGCGAAGCAGGTCTCTATCTGCGTCAGCAGTGGTGGGACTGATATGATTAGAGTGATGACAACGGTAAATGCAATGAACTCATCTGAGTGAGGGCAACCATTCTCTTCTTAAGTGATGTAGGTCCTTTTCTCCATAGTGTAGGCCCTCCTTGAGCACTCCGGTGTTACGGTTTAACCCCACCCAGCCACCAAAAAAGCACCACGCAGCCACTCACTCACTACTAAGCCCCTCTGGTAGGATAGGGAGGAAAAAATACAACGGAAAGCTTGAGGGTCAAGGCAAAGGGCAGTGAGGGCTCACTCACCAATCACAGTTGAGGACAAAAGACAGACTTGACTTGGGGAAAAAAAAAATCAATTTTATTTAACCACCTCCACCACCAATCTACCAATTGGATCAGAGTAGGATAGTGAGAAACAACTAAATCTTAAAAATACCTTCCCCTCACTGCTCTTTTCTTCCAAAGTTCAGCTCTGCTCCTGATTCTCTACCTTGTCCCCACCAGCAGCACAGAGGAACAGTGAATGGGGGTTGCAGTCAAGTCTGTCACACGTTGTTTTTGCCACTCCTTCCTTCTCAGAAGAAGGACTCCTCACAGTGCTCCACTGCTGCGATGTGATGTCCCTTCCATGCGATACAGTCCTCTCCCCACAAGCTTCTCCTACCATTGTGTGGCTATCCCATGGGGTGTGGTCCTCACACCAATGAAATGCTTCAGTGCAGGCTTCCCTCAGTCACAGTCTTTGGGTGAAGCCACGTGCTCTAGTGTGGGGAATTCCACAGAGTGCAGGTGGGATTCTGCTCCACTGTTGACCTTCATGGGCTGCAGGGGCTCAGCTTACCACCTCACCATGGGCCACAAGGGAATCTCTGCTTCATTGCACCTCCCCTGCTCCTTCCTCACCGACCTCAGTGTCCACATAGTCACCTCTCACGTCTTACTCCAAAACAAAAGACCTAGCTGAACAGATTTTTTTATCCTCTTAAATGTGTTACTGCAGAGGCACCGGTTAGCTCAGTCTTGACCAGAGGTGAGTCTGCCTTGGAGCTGGGGGAGCTTCTTGAAGCTTTTTACAGGAGCCACACCTGTAGCCCCTCCCCTGCTACCAAAACCCTGTGAGATACAAACCCAACACTTCCAGAGTACAGGTTCCTGGTTGACTTTCTTAGCCCAGGGTGAGGAGGGCATGTCTTAACAGACGCTCCTTATCAGAGGGAGGTCCCCACAGTCATGTGACAATGGATACATAGCATTACATTGATTGTGCACTGAGCTAATAGAAAACTCAGAAAAACAGAACATGAAAAGATGTATTTCCACAACAGATATTTGTGCATCTAACTTCTTGAAAGCTGCAGAGTCTCTGACTGAGACTGATGCCTTAGGTAAGGGTTTCAAGTTCAGGTCTTCCTAAGTTGCAGCACCTGGAGGCTGTTAGCTCATTGCTTGTGAGCTGTGACAAGGAATATGTTTTGGGAAAGCTCTGATCTGTAGATGGTGGTAGTGGAAGGACTCCTAGGGGCAGCTTGGGTTGTGGGAGAAAACTGGATAAAGAGATGCTGAGAACTGTAATTGCCCACTTCCAAACACCCTGTTAAATCCAAGTGAGCTGTCATCTGTGGATGGGAGGAATGGACAAGACAGGCACTTGCTCTGTGCTGTCCAGCCTCTGGCTTTTTCCAGTACCAATGCTAAGTTTTTCTACCTAGGAAATAAAACAGTAGAAGTCAGCACCGAGTTGAGTTCGGTGGTGATGGCTCTTCTTTAATCGGAGTCGGTGCCTTGGCAAGAAATGCCACAGAGTGACACCAGATTCCGTTTGCCTTTCAGCTTTCCTTTCCACACAAGACGCTGTTGCTGATGTCCAGTGACCAAGAAGACATTAATGATTGGTATCGGAGTCTCACAGCTGCAGTCAGGTAGGCATCTATTTTCCAGAGGTGGAAGGGGTTGAGAGAAGGGGGCAGAACACAAAAATGTTCATAGGGACTTGTGTATTTGCATGCATTAGATGATCATTAGGCTGATAGAGAAGAACCTGACTTTGGCTGCCAGGATACAAGGATTTCATGTATTAACAATGAACTTCCCCTTTGTTTTCCTCTACAGGCAACTGAAAGCATGACCCACCTGAGTATGAGACAGACGTGCAGGACAACTGCCCCTCTTGGTAGAAGCCTACACAATTTTAGGAAATGTATAGGACGTATACTAGGGGAATTGCATTGAGAGGGACTACACATGGTGCTAGTGAGATTATGAATGGTTTGTCAGCTGCCCTGATCTTAACACAGATATTGAAAGAACTAGGCATGCACACTAAGGATCTGTATATAAAAAATCTTTATGAAGAGTTTTCCCCAATTTATTTTAGAAGCTACTAGATTTCCTACCCTTTTATTTCCTGCAGATTATTAATTTAAGCACAAGTAGAAGAGAGCCTGACTTGCTTTCCCTGATTAAATGTTATCAGCTGTCTTTATAAATCAGTGTTTTCACATTTACTTGACTATATATGTCTACCTGCTCTTGCTTCTGGGCCCTTTGATCAGAACAGATGTTTTGGATAATGGTAACATGGGCATAACAATGGATTTTAAGCAAGTGCTGCAGGGCCACAGTCGTCTTCCTCCTTTGATATATTTTTATCATTCATGTCCTTGAATTTTCTCCCAAAATAGTCTGACAGTTGCTGTCCCTCCTCTAAGAAACTGAGAGGTGGGCAGATCAAGGGAAAATGATTCAGTGGTTAGAATCCTACCTCTCAGTTTCTCACCAATTCCATAGAAAAGTTAATCTGCTGAACTGTCTGAAATAAAAGCGTAGGTAACAGAGACTTACGGTTATCAAGCAGAATTCACATTTCTAATCCAAATCCTAAGAGATTAAGCAGATGAAACAGCAGGCGCGTTTGCCTTCAAGGTGCGCGGCAGCCGTGCCACTTTGAAACGCTACAGTAAAAACCTTGGTGCCTCTGCTTCTGAAGCACAGAATCATAGAATGGTTTGGGTTGGAAAGGACCTTAAAGATCATCTAGTTCCTGCCATTGGCAGGTCCCATAGACCAGGCTGCTCAGAGTCCCCTCCAACCCAGCCTTGAACACTTCCAGGGAGAGGCCAACCACAGCTTTCCTGGGCAGCCTGTTCCAGTATCTCACCACCCTCACAGTGCAGATCTTCTTTACATCGGATCTAAATGTGTCTTCCAGCTTGCAGCCATTATCCCTCATCCTGTCACTAGACTCCCTGCCCATCTTTCTTATAGGCTGCCTTTAACTACTGGAAGGCTGCAAAAGGTCTCCCCAGTCTTCCCTTCTCCAGGCTGAAAACCTCCAACTCTCTCAGGTTGTTCTCACAGATAGGTGCTCCAGCCCTCTGATCATCTTCATCGTCCTTCTCTGGACCTGCTCAAGCAGATTCATGCCTTACGCTGGGGGGATCCAGAGCTGGACACAGTACTACTCCAAGCGGCATCTCACCAGAGCAGAGGGGCAGAATTGCCCACCTCCACCTGCTGGCCACTTGATGAAGCCCTGGATAAGACTGGCCGCCTGGGCTGTGAGCGCACATTGCTGGCTCATGCCCAACCAATACCAATCCACCAACACCCCCAGGTCCTTCTCTGTCAGGCTGTTCTCAATCCACTCATTGCCCAATCACTACTGGTACCAGGGGCTGCCCCAACCCAGGTACAGGACCTTGCCCTTGGCTTGTTGAACTTCATGAGGTTGGCATGAGCCCACCTCTCAAGCCTAAGGTCCCTCTGGGTGGTGTCCCTTCCCTCCAGCCTGTCAACCAGACCACTCAGCTTGGTGTTGTTGGCAAACTTGCTGAGGTTGCATTCGATCCAATGATTTGTGTCGCTGACAAAGGTGTTAAGACAGCACTTGTCCCAGCACCAACCTGTGAGGAACACCAGCCGTTACTGGTCACACATAGTCACCAAAATAGAGGAAGCACAGGGAAAATCTCCAGGCAGCTACATACAGTTGGCACTCTGGGTCATCAAGTGCTGGTAACATGCTAGAGTTTAGTTTACTAGGATGAAAGGTGAATTTAAGAAAGGAATATAAATAAGGTATTATTCAGTATCTCACTAGTCTCAACATGGATTCTTAATAATGTGGAAGCTCTCCAGCAATAGCAGTTTGGTTCATGTCTTCTAGTGAGGGAGAAAACACATCTGAACAAAATGCAAGGTCAGCTGCAAAGGTGGCAATTTCAAGGTCATTAAAAACATGAAAGGTCTGGACAAAGACTTTTTAGCAGTTTGACTGTTTTCTGCTTTCTTAAACTACTACACATCTTCAATTTCTCATAGGAATTCATTAAAACAGTAGTTCTGTGTGAGGTCAGGTGTCCTGAACACAGATTACTAAATTTTAAGTTAACATCACTTGATTTTTTTCATTCCATAGAGCTAACTCATACGTAGGATCACTCATGTGTCTTGTTTGTGAAACTTGGGAGGAAGGAATCCAGCACATTTGGGTTTGTTTTTGTTTTGTTTTGTTGGTTTTTCTGTTGTTGTTGGTTTTTTTTCTTTTTTTCCACTCAGAAGTTACAGCTAAGATTTTCAAGCACTAGCTCTGCTTGAAATCAAAGACAAACCTAGCCATTTAGTTTCCTATCTCCCAGCAGTTATAGCTCTCTCTGAAAACACTCTGCCACTATCCCTTTTTGTTTTAACAGAGTAATAGATTTCCTGCAACTCCACACAAGAGGCCAAGGCATCTACCAAGCTCTTGGTAGTGATGACTGTTATTCCTGTCCACATTGCCTCCTTCTTACAACACAAATCCCTTTGGTACTGCCTCCTTTAAGACTTATTTCAGTGCAGCCATCCTGTTTGCATTCAGCACTTCTGAAAAAGCAAAACTGACTTTACTTTTCACACCTTGCAAGGCCACACATTGGCTTCTAGAGAACACTGTAGCTCTGTCACACTGAAGTGGCGATACTGCCCCAGAGAGCAGGGCTGTTGTACCAGAAGCTGTAACAAACTTCGTCTTTCCTGGAATAAACTACTAACTCGTGCACAGGAATATAATCCAAATAGAAGCAAACTCATTTTCTGAAACGAGTTTATTTACACAGAGAGTATCAACCATTAGGACTCCCTGCTTGATTTCCTTCTCTTGCTGAGTCTTTATTCAAACCACAGGAAGAAACAAGTAAACCTTGATCTTGTGTTCCTATCGCGGCCACTCAAGTTAGTAATCCATCTTCAGACATCCTGGAATATCTTCCATTCCTGTGCTCCAGGACAGCAACAAGGAGGCTGATACCTGGGCAGCTGACGCCAAGAGCCGTCCCTGTGCAGGCGCAGGGCCTCCCTCAGGGCAGAGGGGGACGCCTAGACAGGGGTGCCCTCGGGGCCCTGGGGGGCAGCTGCCTGCCGCATGTCCTCCCGGTAGCCCTTCAGGAGTTGGTTGAGCAGCGTCTTCTCATTGTCGCGTTGCGGACGGATGAGCGGTGGCAAGGGGTTCCCCTTGAGCTCGATGACTGCCATCTTGGCGCGGTCAAGACCGTCCCGGTTGGGGATTTGCAGCAGGCGGGTGTAGCTGCCGGGGTGGGGCTGGAACCGGGGTGCCAGCACCTTGAACAGCTTGTGAATGAGGTCCTTCTCCTGCGAGGTGGCACGCTCAGCTCCAGCACCGCGGCCGTGGGGGACAAGGAGAGATTTCCCGGGGGGCGGGGGTGTAGTACTTACCGTCAGCCAGAAATCCGCCATGCGCATGGCGCGCTCG
>VWZK01020992.1:39039-99252 GCA_013396935.1 Baryphthengus martii | reverse complement strand
CCCTCCCGTCAGCCCCCGCGCAGCGCGCAGCGCGCCGGGAGCCGTAGTTCGCCGCGATTCGCGGTGGCGACGCGCAGCTGCTGCGTGGAGAGGGACAGAGGGGACGCCGCCAGGCTCGGCGGGAAGCAGAGCCCCGAGCCAAGTACCGAGCGGTCTATTCGGGCAGGAAAGCCGGGCCTGGCCAGGCAGAAAGTACCGAGCGGGACCCCGGACTGAGGAGGGACAGCGTTCGGCGCACGTCAGAGGTGGCGCTGTGCGCAGGCGCAAAGGCGGTGGCTCACCTGCTCGCCCGCCGTGGCGGGAGCTGTAGTTCCCTGCCTCGCCAGGGCCCGCCGCCATCTCGTGACTGGGCTGGTCGGGCGGTGAGACAGTCCTGCTGTCCGGGGCGAGGCCCTGTCGGCGGCGAGCGAGCAAGCAGGCCGGCAGAGAGCTCTGAGCAGCCGGACTCCCTCACCGCAGCTGGGGCGGAGTGTAGGACATCGCCCTGCCTGCACTCTCCTGGGGCTGCTGGGAGGGTGGCAGCCAGAGCGAAGGGCAGGCGGGGCATGGCAGGGCCGTTCACCAGTTCGCTCTTTCACCTAGTAGCGGTGACGGGATGCTAGAGAGCCCAGGAGCGCTATATTGCATCCCCAGGCTGTGCAGAAGCTGCGTACCCTGGAAGCGTGGGGTAAGGCTGCTGGGGTAGGTGCCCAGCACAGGGTGCAGGCGCCGCCGTCCTCATAGTGGAGGTGGGCGCATGCTTTATTTCCACAAGACAGAATTCTGTTCTGCAAGAGGTCATGCTTCCATAGTCCTCCTGGCAATGCGTGTAGTTCAGATCCCAGAAAGAGAGCAAAAGTGTAAGGAGTTTTCCTGCTGCTTGTTCTTCCAGCCAACGTTTGTTTCAGAGAAAGGATGTGTAAGAAAAGCAGCTACCCACAGTGTAAGAAAAAATATCTTTGTTATTACGAATACATCATAAAATCACTGTCATTTTATACACATTTTAGTATTTCATATACTTACATAAATAAAGTGAACAGTATAGTTATTGGAATGTGTAATAGGAACAAATATAGGGATTTTAATGCGAAATTAACGAATTTGTGGACTCCACTCTCAACTTTTGTTGGTTCTCTGGGGTTTAGTATATTAACTCTGAAATTCTTGTAGGAAGAAGATTACTCAAGATGTGATGCCAACAATAATTCCAGGTACTATCTTAATGACATTTACAATCAGTTGTCCTCTCCTTTTTCCGATTTAGCCTGACTATACAGGAATTCTTCTGTGTCAGTATTCCAGCTTTGCAAGACAGACCAATCCTCTATGTACTTGGCGCAGTGATGAAAGAAAACATTCTCCGAGCTTTACGATTTTCTTAACCTTTTAACAATCAGGATTTTCCCATCACTACACACTTCCATTAAATATATTTCTAATATTAATAAAATAACAAACTCTTTATTATCCTTCTGCTTATAACTTGATGTCTTAACATCAAAATAGTATTTTTTCCTAATAAAATTATACATAGTATTTATATGAAACAAAGTTGTCATGTGCATGAACCTAGTAATGAAACTAGGCGTAAGTGTAGATGTTTCTACATTCTTATTTTGGATTCTTGGGGGAGTCTCTTATTTTTTGAGCCGCAGAGTAATAAATAATTTGGAAGGTAATGACTTCCCTGGCTACGCAGTAATGAAGCTTAAGATGGGAAATGATTCCTCTGCTCTGGATTTTGAAAACTTTGGGTACGCTGAAGAAAATACCGCTTTTCTATCTGAGCGTCTTTATGCGTTTATCCAAAAATCTTAATGAAATGTTCCTGATACAATGTGTTACACAAGTTTTCATGCAATTAATCAGAAGTAAAATGAGAAAAGTCTATGCAAAGATCTCAGCCGGATGCAGACAGAAGGCTGGACCTTCCCAGCCACCTGTGCTCAAAGGGACTCTTCCTGCTGGAGGAATTCTTGTGTCATGTCAGGTGGACATACCTGTACCACAGTGCCCCCTCCTCGCTGCTGGGACTCAGACGACAGCTTTGTGGCAGTGAGTCTGGAAAGAGGAGGGTGAAGCACGAGGACAAACCCAAGGAGCACTTCCCTTCACTTTTTTTACGGAGTAAGTACATCTGTTGGAAACCCGGCTCTGGATACTAACGATGCAAACTCCAGAAAAGAAAGTTACTGTGATTTCCATTCAGAAAGGCCCATAAACATGTTGCCGTGTTTTATGTTCGTGAGCGTAGGACAGCTCTACTTACAGTGAAGCATGTATTTTACCTACTTTTCTGGTCTAGTCTCAATTTCCCTTCCCCCTGGATACTTCTGCACCACAGGGCAATTGTCACCTACCCCTGAATTTGATGGTCAAATTGTAGGAACTTCTCATTTGGTATTTGTCTGTATTTGGAAAAGCAAAACTTAGAACTAAACTGTCTTTTTTAGAACTCCTCTTCTTGTGGGCAGAGGGTGATTCAATCTAACTGGTATGTAGGAAGTAACTTATCTAACTCATTATTCAGTATCTGATGGTGGTCAAAAAGCCTGCAGCTGCCAAGTCTTTAGTGGGAATCAACCTGATCCAGCAGGTGGTGCAGTATGGTGGTAAAATTATGCAAGAGTTATATAATTTGCAAGAGTCACAAATACAACATTTGATACTTAAAACTACTTAAAATTGCATATTTGTGAATGGTGTTATTTATATCTAGTTGCCTGCTTGACATTAAGAAAATAAGACTTAAATGCCTCAGTTCATGCTGTGTTGAAGGTTTTTTTTTGCTTGCTGTGCATGACCATCTCTTTTTTGGTTACAGATTCCTTCCCCAAGTCTCACCGATTTCCTTATTACTTGACTCACAAGAGTATTTGGATCTGCAGTTGCTGGCAGAGCTCCTCCCAGAGGAGAAGCCCAAAGACCGCAGGGTGATAGCACTATCATTTTTTCTAAGGTATCCCAGTGACATAGTCATTGCTTTGTAAATATTAATATACATATAACATGAAGAGGAATACAGAACATTAATGTTCTTAAAGCTAATGCCCTTGCTTGTGGCATAGTGATAGGAGTTGGGAAACAGAGGAATGAACACATCCTCTTAAGATAATATACAAAAAAACAGGAAAGATCTAGACAGCCAGCTGTTCATACCACATGACCTGTACCAGTGGTGTAGGGATTATACCAACTGTCTTTTGACCCAGAGAATATGGAAGGGAATCCAAACCTTTATGGGTTATCTGAAAAGGCCTGCTTATATTTTTACCTGTATTTATTCTGTTAGAACATGCAAGCCCTGAAAAAATGACAAAATAAGAAGTTTTTCTTTGCACTTGTAACATGGACATGACCCAGCACTAAACATACTGTAGAAGTAGCAGCTACAGAGATACAACATCGAAGTTTTGTGCTTAATATACTGCTTTATCTGCTAAGCATGGCAAAGTCCTCAGCAGCTGTGGTAATCCAAAAGAAATGGTAACATACATCATCCATGAGGTATGGTCTAACTTGTGCATCCCATTTTCCAGTGTAAAAAAAGGGCACTCCCTTTCATCCCCCTTCACAAATACAGGATCCCCTGTGCAGTACCTCACCTTAGCCATCCTCGTACCAGTTGAAATGTTTTGTCATGTGCACTCCTGCACGTACCCGTACTCCTCATGTACCCAGCCAAACACACGGCCACTCTGTGTTCCAGTTCTGTGAATGCCGTTCAGGTCTCTCTCTTGCAGCAGAGGAACGAACGTAACAGATGGAAGCTCTTCGCAAACATGAGGCCTCTCTCTGGTCTCGATTTCACTTGACTTCAGCATTTCACCAAGGAAGACATGCACCTCCAGGAGGTCAGAATCCAACTCTCTCTCAAGGCTGAGGTTGATTTTGTGCTCGCCAATAAGCCTACTTGATTCACTTATGCTTGGTTTTCCTGGTTTATATATCCCCTCTTCTCTTGCTTGTCTTTGTGTAATGTATGCAGCATGAATCCATTGAGGAAGGGAACTGGCCTTCACACGGAGCAGTGGGAGAATGGTAAGTGAAAAGTAGGGTTAGTTCAGGACAAACACATCTTTTTGACTGTCTTTGAACAATACTCTAGCAACACAAAGCCAAATAATTTCCAGATGAAGACACAGTGCCCTTGTATCACTGCTTCACCATATTTTTTTTTTTTTACCTTTTTCTACCATGGTGAGGCATAATAGAAGAAGACATACACATACATATGTAGCTGGCCTCTGCTGTGAATCAGGGATCCACTTTTCACACTCTTCTAAGCCTGGGGACAGTAGCTGGAGTCTTGAGTTTGGCAGTAAATTTACATGTATAAAGTAACTGTGGAGCAAGGTTTTCATTATTGACATCATTCAGGGATGATGTTCAGCTACCCCTGGCAAAATTTGGGCACTGGGTCATTTGGATATAGAATGCAAGTTAGGCAGATGAAATGCTGTGGTCTGTGCCATTAGCTAGAGCATGCCTTAATTGTATTAATATACTAAGAAGGTTTTCCCTATAGCCTAGGTACAATGCACAGTGCAGGCTTGATGGTATAGATTTACTGCAAGGAGGCTACCACGAACCAGGAAAGCTACAGCACAGGCGGCATGATTGGGGAAAAGCAGAGAAAAAAAATGGGGAATTAGATATATATTTTACATTATCAGTGCATTTTTCATATTGAAGAACTCTAAGGAGGCTCTGTTTTTCAGTAGGCATAACTAAGGGTGGGCTGCCTTCTGTATCCGGGAGTCTCTGGGTGCTGCCCGTGGTTTGTAGTCTTCTCCAGATCCAAAATCTACTGTGTCGTGATAGTTTGTAAATTCCTGAGGTAATGGAAACTCCTCTGTTGATGAATGAGTCCTGTGTCCAAACACTCTCTCTTGCAACTCAGCGATGTCATTTCTGATGTCTGCCATCATCAGCAATAGGAAATCAAATGAACCTGGTGGGCCCTGCAGTCACAAGTCGTAGTCGTTAATAATAATCCACTTTGCTCTTACAGTTTTCAAACACGTTGATATAATTACTCTTGCAGGGGTAACTCCATAAAATGCTGACTCACTTCAGTTGCCAAAAGTTAGCAGTCTGATTTTGAATCAACTTGCTCAGGAAACAATTATCAAAAGAAGGCAAATGCGTCTGCAGACAGAGCTACATTTACAAGATGCTCAACCCTTTTGTTACCTAATTGCTTTGCTACGTCTGCCTCCTAGGAGTATTTTGACACCTCATGGGAATAGAAGAGATAAATCTTGGTTCCCTCTGTTCTTTCTTATTAAACTAATAGAAATTGCATTATTAGAATGACTAATCAATTAATAATAATTATTTATTTTAATTTTTTGTCAAGAATGTTGGTAATTGGAAGGTATCTTTTAGATATGGTAACCTTGTTGCTGTCCATTACTTACTAAATATATTGCTAATTACAATGCAGAGAGTATCTGGTTTCATCTGATTTTGGAAAATCCTAATTTCTTTTTAGCTGACTTCTCACAGTAAAGTACACAATTTAATGCTGAGGACACCCTGCTGGACACACTCTTAAAAATCCATTCCACCGATGAGAAAACACTGTGAGAAACAGTTTTTTGATCAATTTCACTTGCAAACAGATTATATTATCCCTGGAACTCAGGGATCAAACTCCCATTTGGAGTGGAGGCTGAACTGTACTAACTAGCACTCTCATGGGATCTCATGCTGCTGCCTTCTGAGGATGTCCCCCTGCTGTGGTGGGGCTGGGTGCAGGTACTGACTTCAGTGTCGCACCCAGCAAGGGATGAGGTGTGTAGGCAAAAATAAACACAGGTATTTATTTTCTTTCCAATAACATTTTTCTGTGCATGGAAGGTATCTTTCATTGTGCTCTTGACACAGGAAAGGTTTGTTTTTTTTTTTTCCCTTTTGTCTGACCTATTCTTAGTGGTCAACAGTATTGTGTAGTGGAAATTCCTCCTGTGAGCAATACTTACAGGTATCCCCTTTGGTCCTGGTGCACCTCGCTCACCCTGTAATCAATACCACCTCAGTTAGTTTGCTGTTACTAAAGGAAATGAAAAAAATCAGTTTGCTTCTGCAGACTCCCTTCCTTACTGTTCCCAGATCAAGAATCATCAGCTTACAGTTGCTTGGAAAAAGAGAAGAAAGTGAAGGAGAAACGCAAGGAGATTGCTGCTGATTCTAGTGGGAGCAGAGTTGGGCACTCCTGATATTTCTCCTGGACTGTAACAAGCAAACCAGTGAGCAGGAGAAATTCACAAAACAATAGTCTAATGAAATGGGCTAAAGCATCAATATTTCTTCTGGAACAGCCAAAAGAACTGCAGAGGAAGGAAAGAGGGCTGCTTGACAGATAGTCTGGCAGGGTTGTTTGCAAGATTTAAGGGATGGCAAGCACAAAATAGCAGAAGTAGGATACATAGAGATGGGACAACAGTGCGTTTTCAGCTTAGCAAAGGAAATGAGATGGTAAAAGGGTGCAGCTAAAAGAGAGTAGAGGATCTCTCTAGCAAGCTTGCACTTCACATGTGCATGTGCCCACACTGTGGAAAACGGTACCTCTCCTCACCTTGCTACCATCTCTCCCTGGGGCTCCTGGTGGGCCCTGCAAGAGGAAAGAAGTGTTCATGAGGACATGAGAAATCATGGAGCTAAAGCCAGTTGTGCAACGTATGACAGAAGATGAGAGTACTGACCACGGGGCCTCGTCTGCCCTGCTTAATATGAGATATGTCTGGAGACGGGCCCATAGGTCCCATTGATCCACGAGGGCCTGGCTGTCCGGGAGGTCCAGGTGACCCAGGAACTCCTTGACTCCCTTTTGGTCCTGGAGCCCCTGCAATTGACAGCAAAGGTCAGGGAAAGCCTTCAGGACACATCAGTGCAAGACCTTTTATGAACTATTCAATGGACTGGTTGCCTTAATACACTCAAATCCACAACACAACCAACACAGCAGTTCTCTGAGACAACATTACTCCTTGTCGCAGTAGCTGCAAGAGATGATCACAAAAAAAATTAAGCCTTGTGTATACAAAGAAGCCAAGACTGCCACTGCCAAGTGGTTAGAGATACAGGCTGGGAAGGAAAATAAAAGCAGAAATGCCTCATTTTCACACAAAGAAGAAAAGAACAAGTCATATTTGAGAATATCATAAAAATAAAGCCTTAGAAAACTCCTGGGAATGTTGCATTGAAGGCATCTACGTGACTGATACAGAAACGAGCTCTTTTCAGTGGTGGTTGAACCTCTCTTTTGCCCAGTACTGAAGCCAGTGTGTTAGGGGGAAAAAAAAAATCTCCATTTCTTCTTCCGTTTTGCTTTATATCCTTTTCAGCTTCTGCTGATTCAGCAGAGAATGTTAGTTTTTAGGAAGCACACAAACAACAAAGCATATATTTAGCTCAAGAGAGACACTATGAAAAGCAAAACAGAAAAACAGGCACCTGAAACAACATTTGCAGAAAATAAAGACTATTAAAGTGTCGCTAGCTGAATTGCTTTATAATTAGTGGGAAAAACACTTTTCTTCTTACTGAACGCCTGTGAAAGAAATAGAAAATGAAAGGCAGAGAGTAAAATGGGCTCAGCTGGACAGAATGTGTACAGTTAGGGTTTTCAAAGAGAGTAAAATCAAGTTCCGTGATAAACCTCTTGGACTCCTGCTGCAGACCCGGCCCCATGATTGCAATGGCCGGGCAGAGGAGGAGGTGATGGGGGTGGTTCTCAAGAACAGCAGATGATTCTGCAGTACCTTGGACAGCTCAGTCATGGGGAAACCAGATGAAAGACCTGGAGTCAGGCCTACACTGACATTGCAGTGACAGCGCATGATTCGGTTCAGAATCTGATGCAGAATCTCTAACCGTATTGTCCTTGCACATACGTTATACTGAAGACTGAAGAAAATTGTCCTCCAAGAAAATGCGATAAAGACTCAAAACCCAAAGCGAGACTGCAAAAGTGGGAATAAATGGGTGGGGGCAGGGCAATTCAGTAGGGAGGAAATCAAACCTCATCAGGAATATCTGCCAGTCCTCTGTAAGAATCTTCCTGAAACTCAGCACAATGCTAAAATTTCTTGCATTTATCACTGACACCAAATCTACCACATCTACATTCAACAGAGTGTGCAAAATTTTTAGTATCACTGGCTGCTGCCTGCAAGGTGTCTGGCTTAATTTAGAGCTTTAGGAACTCTCTGCTCTTCCCATTGTCTCAAGCTATACTTTAACAAAGAAGGTGTGACTGGAGTTTTATTTTTCAGATGGTTTTGAATCTGGAACACAATGTATAACCACAAATGAATCCTTGCAAAACGACATGAGGAAAAGTAGAACAGTGGGCACAAACGCTCAAAAATGAGTGTATTTTCTGCTCTCCTAAGGACAGTGAGCTAAAGCAATAGGTATTTCTGAAAGGAAGTGGAGAGTGTTTTAAGACAGAGTTAAAATACAGGAAATGACAGCTGAAGCAGGTGAGATATCCCAGGGAGAAATGTAACACATACAGGACAAGCACAGCTTGCATGCCAAGAAACACATGAAGACTGAGGCACAATGGATGATGTTAGACAGTTGGCAGAGGCTGACCATAATGACCAGAAATTTTTTCCTTTTAAATTTAGCACAAATACATATATAATAATAACAATCAAAATATGAAACACATGAAATTCTATCTTACTGAAAGATTGAAGGTTATTATTTTTATTCATAGCACTATTGCATGTTCACATCTCTCAGGGCTGAATCTTACCTGGAGGTCCTTGTTGTCCAGGCTGGCCTGGGGGGCCAGGGATATATGCATTAGATGCAAGCACTTTTTCACCAGTGATTTGCTTGCTAAGATCAGCAGCATTATTTGGTAACAAAGCAACCTGCCAAAAACAAAAAAATCACTGTAAGGCCTTCATCGTTCACCTGGACGAATGACATTCCTGGTTAAGCTTTCATGTGGAAAACCAGCATACTTAAATACTTTAGGAAAATATAAAATGTTTAATCATATCCTTCACTGAAACCATCAGAAAAAAAAAATGTTACTGCTCTTCACTTTTCAAGTTACCGTGGAAATGCTCCACATCAATTCAAATAGAGGGCAGCAGAAATTCAGGAGAGATACATCAACAAGTGGTCAAAAACTTAAGCCTCATAATTGCCTGGATCTTCTCTGAAAATGTCTTTTTCATTATTTGAAGTTTTCTCTATTAATTTACTGCCCTTTCTCAGGGCATCAATTGCTCAGATATTTAAGTTCTCAATTGCAGCACAAGCTGCTAACTTTTCATAGGTTTCAATAAAAGCCTCAAATGCTTTGTGGCTCTGGCCATGTAACCATTCTGTTTAACGCAACAGATGTCTGGATCTGCTCTGCACAGAGACACAAAGCTAAAGCAAGCGAGAATGTAAGGAGACTTACACACTATAGTTTAAAATGTCATTTCCATTACATCAGATGTTTAATTATCTGTGAAACATTAATCTGCCCAGACTGAATATATTTAATAATTAAACATATTTAGAAATGATCTGCATATGTTTAGTCTCTCCAGAGGCAGCTGAAGGGAGATGGCAAGCCAGGAGGCTGGTCTGCAGTAAGGAAAGAAGTTCATTTGTGGTGAGTGGCTGCATGTAGAGTTGGGAATTTTGCTCTGCCAAACAGACCTGAAGAGCTATTTCAGCAATAGCAGGGCAGATCAATCCCCAGATCAGCTTTGTTGCTTCTGAATGAGTCTGGCTCCCTGGATAATTTGATGCTGGATTTTGCAACATTTGCATGGGAAAGCTTCAGTAACTAATTAATAAGATACGTAATGACTCCTGCTATCTGACAATGCTGTTAATTAACCATTCAGAATTCACTGGACTGTTTTGAAGACTTCTGCTTGTTTTTGTAATTATTTGAATACACCCTACTGCCCTTAGTGCAAACCTCAGTTTGTAATGCACAGAAAAAAAAAAAAATCTATGCATTTGCAGTGCATACTATAGCTATGCAAATTTCCTTTGGCGAACAAACTATTACATAAGGAATGCACTTTCACAGCAGCCAGTGCTTTTTTGCAGTTTGGAGTTGGGTGCACAAAATAGATCGAAAAAAGCGAGAAAGAAAAAGTTAGAAATGCTGAGACAGTTCTTGGTGGCATTTCTGAAAGACAAGTTTGATTTTTCAGATGAATTCAAAATACATTGACAGGCGTACAAGGATTTATCAGCCATTTGTTATTCAGGCTTTGAAGAGCATTGCTGTTCCAAAGACGACTGCACTAAAGGCACTTTCAGTGACATGATGTAAGTCTTGCAAGAATTTGGTAAATTCACTCTACTTCCACAAAAATCAGTGGCTAGATGAGGTCAGCACTTTGCAGAAACCCCACAGAGTGTTTCTTATGTGCTTACTGCTATGAATTGCTCACATAGAAAATGAGGATCCAGCACACCTACTGCTCTAGAGTGGGCTGTCAGCTTTGGTTTTCCAAAGAAAAACACCTGCTTTGTTTACCAATGACCCTGCATCTTTCTCAGCCAGCATCCCAGATACTGCAGCACAGACTAAAGAGTGGGACTGCTGAAGATAAAGGACTGCTCCATAAATAACACCATCTTACATCTGGAGCTGAAGAGAAAAATTCAGTAGCTGGGCCTCTCACAGCCACATTGGCCAGGCATCAGCACTGGGAGGTCCACTAGCCAGCTCTTGTCAGCATACTGCAAAGTTTTCGTTTCTGGGGGTGCACCCACCCTGTCTGGAGCAGGGTCCTGTCTGAATAGAAATGGAAGGTTGCAAGGACCATCGTGCTGCAACGCTTACACTATATGACACAAATTAGCCAAGAGCTCTGCAGTGCCAATGCTGCCATGCTAAAACTGAGACAGAGATAAATCCTGTGGCTACCTGAGAGCATTATATTTTTTGGTCAGTGTTTCTGAGAATATGTTCAGTGTTATCAGTGAGTGTTTCTCCTTAGAGGTGGTCACAGTTGAGTGACAGATTAATTGATGTCTTCTTTAGAGCCTGGGCTAAAATTTCTGACCAGATCCTATTTTGGGGATCTAATGCTATCCTAGCTGATAAATACACATCACTTAGTATATAGTCCCTGACATGAATACTCTTCAGGTTATATTGCAAATGGCCAGGCTGGAGTAAAAGGGTGCATTTAGTGGCAAAGACTCATAATGAAGAGGATTTGCAAGTGTATTTTTTTTTCTGTTGCTTAAATATTGACTTTTTCCTTCCAGCAAGGCTGTTGTAATAACTTAGTAAGTTAAGAAAAAATCACATAGCTGCTGTGAAAGCATCCACACATGCTTCCCCACTGAGTCAGCTGGACTTGAGGCATATACTAGGAGTGCCAAAATACCCAGGCTCTGGTCTAGCTCACTGCTCTTTGATATCTTCTGGCCAGAAAATGGTTGTTACATACAAAGGGGCCAAACCATGTGGTTTTGATGTTGACTCACATCCTCTTAGAGATTGGCTATACTCACTGGCCTAATTTCTATTTCACCTTTTAACTGAACCAGGATCCTGGTCCAGGGTGACCTTGGCTTTCTCCATCCACAGCTCCAAATATTGATGGCCCTCGGAAAGTTGTGTTGTTTTTTTTTCTTTCCATGTGCGTGCAAGTATTAGCAACGGTAAATTTTAAAGAAAGACAGTACTAGAAACAAGACTCCCATATGCTGTGTTGCATGCTACATCTGGAGTTTTGGGTAATTTCTAGGAGATCTGTGGTTTAGACAACTTTTGAAAGTGCTTGACAGGAATGATGTGGAACACGGCTTTCTAATTAGGATGTTTAAACAAATCTGTGCAGTAGGATCCAGCAATGCAATTGCAAGTGTTGAACTGCTTACTTGATTTTTTTAAATTGTTGGCTGTGTGTCAGATATCCTTCTCTAGTTTTCCAGCTCTCTGCTCTTCTTCCTCCCAGCAAGGTCAGAGATCAACCTAGGGCTGCCCACAGCCCCCTAATATATTGAGACAGTGCTTCCCACTGGATGGCCATGGAAGAGGACTTTCTGTTCCTGATCCTAGAACTACTCTGTCCTGGATCTGGAATGAATGTTGCAATCCTCCAAAACAGTATTGATAACATTGCCAGAGGTAGCAGGACTTGAGTTCACACTGTCCTTTCCCAAGGAGACACAAAACAACACCTCCCACTTCCAGAAGCATATCCCAGATCCTAGTTGTAGGAATTGCTGGATTGGATCCTCCACAGGGTCTTCTGCTGAATATAATTTTGCATAAAGTTCATATAATCTTAAAGCCTTAACCACAGGACTGAAGACTCATTCCCATAAACGGTCTCTCTGGCAGACAGAGATTAATTTTTCTGCACAAAACAAAAAAACTTCAACCACAGATATTGAGAGACATCCTCCTCAGAAGAACTTGGCCACAGGGAGCAGCTGGTAACATATAAAGGTTCATGTGTCCCTGGGCAGAGAAGCAGCATGAGGCCAGATCTCCTCTCAGCGTAGACAAAAGCTCTCCTCTCTGTGAGGTAAAAAATGCTGAGGGTATCAGAGGAACACTTCTTCCAGCTCTGTCTGCATGAGGCAGAACCCAGTGATCTCCCTCTGAGGATACCACATAGATCAAGCCTCACTAGGAGAATAACTTGGGGAAAATTTATGCTGTGAACCATGATAGGACTTAGCTATGAGGAAAGAGAGAGCTGCTTAGTTTGGTTACAACTACTCTACAAGTGCCTACAGCAACAGATATCAATGATCCTATTTTTCCAGAACTGAATTTTGAACACGGGCACCTAACAGTGGAAGTCAGACACAGAAAATGTTCCAGTAATTTAGGCCATTGGTTTCCATCAATTCTTGCAGCAAACGACTTGGCCAAAAACGTGACCCAAGATCCCTCCCTGGAGGACAGTGCAAGCCTGCTCAGCATCATGGACTTTGGCTGGACAGCCACTCAAAAGCATGGGTTCTTTTTTAACCTGTTTGCTACCATATGTTTGAGAAACAGAATTTTCATCTCACGTGAAATTTCACATTTGTATTCATCTAGATTCAGAGGGGAAACACGACATTGTGAAATAAAGAGCTTCTCTAAACTCTATGTATTTCATTTTAGTGAAGCAGATTTCTTTGTTCTTAATATAAATTACACTAAATGAATAATATTAAATGCAACAAGTGAGTACAGCAAATTGTGCTTTGACACAATGAAATTAAATGATCACCCTGGGTGAAATAATTACAGTCTGTCAACACGAATTACTGAGAATATTTCTGCAGAACATTTTAATTTGAGAGAACCTAAATGTTCAAAGGAGATGTGACCAGAAAAGGCATTACACCTGAATCGCTGCACTTGGCTTTCCAAAGTCCAGGCTGGGTCTCTGGGTTATTTCAAACCTACTCGAGTGCAAAAGGAGGCCACATATAGGGAGCAGTTACAGGCCAGGGGAAGTTTTTTAATGCATCATTGTAGGAAGGTTACAGGTGAAAACAAAAAAGGTTGGGGCTGAGAGTTTTTCCTTTTTAAAAAAATCAAAGTTATTGATATTTTTGTTCGGCCACACACCTCCTATTTGTCAAGAATCCTATATCAGCACTCTCTTAATGCAAAATCATGTTCTCCTATGTTCCCGCATCTGAAGAATGTTTTACACTTGCTTATACTAAAGCTGGACCAAGTCCAAAATCCAGAATGATGAAAAGCTGAGGCTGGTGCAGATTGCCGAGAAACCTGGGCTCAGACTGGGATGACGGTTACCGTGAGCTTGGTAACACCGCTCCACAAGCTTGTTTAACAATCTGCTTGCAAGTAATACAGAAGCATAAGGAAGAGGTGCCATTCCTGCATGATTTAAAATATATTGGTATCATCTGTACGGGCACAAGAGCCACATGTCAGTGACAGCTCTAAAAACTTAACCACAGTTGTCATAAAACATGCAGGACTGGTAAAGACATGACTGATCGATGTCCATACCTTTTGCTTCAGTTGTAAAACTGTCTGCTTTATTTGATGAAATTCCTTACAAGAGGCACAGCATGTCCCTGGTTTTGCCACATTTTCAGATTTCTCAGGAAGCCCAGCTGAAAGAAAGCAGTTTCCAGTGCAAATATAAAGATCCAAAGGAAAAAAAAATCATAAAGTGCTTGCAAAAGACTGTGAAAAGAGGAGAGAATCTTGCCATTATTAATGCTTTGACTGTGAATTGCTATGTAAGGCTAAGAAACTTCACAGGGAGAGCTCTGAGCTCATTTTTAAAGCAGCTGTTTCCAGTTAACAGTCCCCAAAGGATATCTTTTTATTTAATACCTGGAAGAGTTTACACCCCTTCTTTTATCTTTGTGTTTAGGATAGACTAACACTATAGATCTGAGCTGATTTACAGTCCCTGCAGGGCAAATTTTCGTATGCTATAAATTACAGTAAAATCCCCCACAATATGGTCATTTCATTCACTTTGCACAAACTGCTCTTCATCATTGCTGGTTATTCCTCCGTGCAGGGGAATCATCCTGAGCAGAGGTGGGGATTGAGATCGATGACAGGGACTTAAATCCGCACAGGAGAAAGGGTCACACCTGTTGATACTATGCATGAATGGGATCTTTTCAAGAATCCATTAAATGATTCAAACTATAAGAGATACCAGAAATGTTATTTTTCTCCTTTTCCTAGTCCCATACACAGTGAAGCACTTCTGCATTGCAAACAAACAAATATTGTTTTAACAGATGTCTGCATAAAGAGAAATGTGGTTTCCAACACACAAGGTGACACACACTGGTAAACTCCAGGTGAGCGTTATTCCTTCTGCATATAGTTGTTGAGAAGCATCAGGTTTATTGAGGCTCTGTGTATAGTGTGTGGCCTTGTACCTGGATGTTACCTCGAAGGGTTACTGAACACCTTTCAATACTGACCTTTCAGACCTTGTCCTGTAATGTGAAAAAAAGTCTGCAGGTGCTCTTGGTTAAAGCCAGCAAATCTTTGAAATCTTCAAAAACCATCACCTGGGGCGTGGCTCAGCTATTAGGTTGTACTTCTCGCTTGGACACACACTTTAATGTCCTCTATCTTTTCAGAAGTGTGTATTTTTGAAATCATCTGCATAATTTTAAATAAAACCACAAGTTTCTAATACTGAAGATTTTATGTGGTTCTTGACTTTAAATGTTTGCAGGGTCCAGTAAAGAATATTGCATCCGTCAGATGGTCACCAATGCACAAATGTAGAAAAAATGATTTTCCGTAAGTTTGTCCATTGAATGTAATGCCACATTGAGTACGATTGCTTTTAGAAGACAAAGATTTATTTCTCTTATTTGCTAATCAGATAGAAGAAGGCTGTGAGGGCAAGATGCTGGAAGGACCAGCAGCATTCAGACTAGTATTTATCACTGAACTGATCAGAAGATGGGAGGCAAAGGCCTGGGGGCTTTCCCCGCTCATCAACTGCCTGCTGCCACAGCTGCAGTCCAATGGCATTGTAATAATACACGATTTATGTAACATTTTTATGGCAGTAAGCACACTGCTGTTTGAGCTTCCCAGCCCTTTGTGATAGCACACAGTTCGATAATATCTGAACAGCTTTCTGTGCAGTGTTCAGATAGCTCAAAGATTTAAGGACGAAAGGTAATCCTTGGGATTTTCCGATGAACTCAACACTTCACCAAATCGCAGCTATGTTGGCTCCAAGACTATTTGACCACACTACCTCCCAGAGGGACTTCTGCCTTTGCATGAAGATACCTGAACACGCAGCATCTGCTGGTTTTCTTCCTCGCTGCTATATTCTTAATGCAAATCATTTTGCCTTTGACTCCATCCAAAGCTTACTTGCCCATAATAAGCCTTTTTCTGATAGATCAAAGAACCTGCACCGTGCAGGCTTTTTTATCCCTTAACAAGGAAATTATATGCTATAATCAGGACACTTGTTGATGTTTCTGTAAGGTAAGTTTTCTCCTGACCACAAGTCAGTATTGTGGCTCCCTCATGGAGTTCTTCCTCTCCAATTCTTCAGCTTCCTTTAAAAAAAAATCAGTGTTCTGACATGTCCATTTTTGGGCCTGTGTAGGATTTACAGATGCATATATAGAGAGTAATTAGAAAAAATGCCTTTCTTTTTCGAACTCCAATGAAGTTTGGATTTGGTACTAGTCTTAATAAAAATTTAATTTAATAGCTATCTTACCAAATGAGTTCCCTCATACTGTGTTAAGAAATGTTGCTGAAAGCAACATACAGTCATAGGGAGAAACTGCCAGAGCCTGTGCTATTTGAAAACTAACACAATCCCACTAGAATCAGTGGAATTATGTGCAGATTAAGAAGCGGTGAATTTGGCCTCATGTTTCATTATAAAATCCAGTTTATCTTCCAGAAGGATGTGGCACATGGGGCTGACAAGTGTAGATAAAACAGGACTGTAGCAATCCATGGAGATGAATGTGGTGGTGGGGGAGGTCAGCTAATGTTTGGGAAATATCATACCAGTGAGATTTCTGCAAATCCAGTTGGATTGACTTGTCAGAGGAAGAAGTCCAACAGCGTCATATAAGCAAGCATCAGCTGTGTCCCAGGAGAGAGGTGGAATCCCTCTAACTCATACCAGACAGAGGTGATGATTTGCCCAGGGAAGGAGTCATCCATCAAACATTTGCCCTGCCCCCATCTGATCCTGTATCAGGACCAAACCAAGAAAATAAGGCCAGAACAAAGGACAGATAAAACCAGAACCCACCTAGGGCAGGCCAGAGTGGGCAGGAAGCAATTACATGGAGCCACCCATGTATGGTACAGAAACAGAGGTCACCTGCCAGGGTCAGTTTGGCCAGCACTGGGCAAGGCACTTATATGTGTCTTGTTTCCATTGCACAGACCTACTCAGGGAAACTAAAGTAATTTTGGAGAAGACTTAAACCAGCTCCATTTTTTGAAGGCTTTCCAAAGCACAGAGTCTAGCTCACGTGTGATATTGCTGTTCTGATAGGGATCCTTTCATCTTGGTGAGACACTGGTGAGCCTCGTGGTGCCTACTGATAAGAGATCTTCTTGGAAAAGTCTTTGCATGTGCTTGAAGACTCTGTCTTGCTGATGCTGGAAGAGAAGGAGATGCTGGCCAGGGTGAACTCTGCGGGGAGCTGTGCCGTGGGCGGTCTTTGCATGGAGACTGTTGAGTTATTCATCTGTGTTGTATTATCTGTGCTCAGCCTGCTGAGATGGTTTCATTTGCCTATTTCTGTGCGGGTAGCTGTATTGTCTCTCTCCAATTCAACATGACTGTGGATGCGAGAAAAATGCTTTCTATTCTTGTTGTCACTAACAAACCCAAAGCTCTTGGTCAAGCCCTCTTACAGAGCCAAAAGAGTACCTGGATTGCAACCTTCAGGTATGGCCTGATAAGAACATGAATAGTATCTCCTCGGAAACATGCAATATGGTTAGAACTGGAAAGGGATACGTGCGCCTTCAAGTCTCTCACACTAAATTAAAAAAAAAATAAAATTAAGTGCTCCAGCTACCATGAAAAGCAAATCATCTGTTCATTAGGAAGCCATTGTAGTGTGGATGTGGAGCTCGCCGGAGAGGTGCAGGTCTAGGGCTGACCACGGGGTGGTGCGTCGCTACTGCGGGTTCCTCACTGCGGCCGAAGACCTTGATTTTCTTTGGGATCACTTACGGACACAAGCCGTGTGAAACATCGACGGCCAACTCCTTTCATTTGCAGCAGAGATCTGGCAATTAGTAACATTAACTTGGGAGTACAGCAGGGCGACAGAGCAGAAAGTGTCTTCTGCTTTGAACAGATGATTTAGGGAATGCCTTGAGAGATGGTTGGTATTTCATTCCAGATTAACTACTGGAACTGACAATCTTATGTGCCATGTATATTCAGTGTAAAATTGGTATTTTTCAAATATGAGAATTATTTCCACAGCCTTGAATATTATGAATGGTTGGCTGCCCTGAATGCTTTGGGCATTACTCTGTCAGCAAATTTGAAATTGCCAGAGGAAAAGTTAGCTAAAAAAAACCCCTACATGCAAGGGGATTATTTTCTTTATGACCACCCCCCACTGCCATCCCTTATAAGGAAAAAAAAAATTTGAAAACTACAAGGAATAATTAAAGTTAGTGGAGTGGCTCCAGTTACACATTTTCAAAGGAAAATCAAAATCATAAATTGCTCTGGCCATCCAGTGGGATTTGGAGCACCCAATGATACATGTGTTGAGGCATTAATTGATGAACCTATGGTAAGTCACCATTCATCAAAAGAGGATTTGTTTTTTATCCAGAGCACAGGTTGTTTTCTTCCTTGTTTCTTTTTAAATTGTCATATTAGTATTTAGTCTGCAGTACTCTAAATGCTGTAATTTAATACCTGGGATGATGTAAAAAAACTTTAAAATCATTTATACACAGCACATATATATACTTTGAAAACAACAGTGAAGAGCAAGAACAAATCCCCACTTTTACCCCTTCCCCATCACGTATCATTTTCCTTAAAAAAAAAAAAAAAAAAAAAGAAAATCTTACCGCAGTCATAAGACACATAAACTAATTGCAGATCAGCAGAATTCAGTGTTGCTCAAGGTAATTTAGTAATTGATTTAAGCAGTGCTTGAAAAGTGTATGGAATTCCCAGGCACACCTATTCTAGCCCCTGAGCACCCAGAGGCACTAACCACCCAACCCAGGGACATTTGCTATTCTCAGATGTAGGCGTGTAAATACAAATTAAAGTAAC
Organism: Baryphthengus martii; assembly: GCA_013396935.1. Lineage (NCBI taxonomy): Eukaryota > Metazoa > Chordata > Aves > Coraciiformes > Momotidae > Baryphthengus > Baryphthengus martii. Next base: position 80,503 of record VWZK01020992.1, on the reverse strand, counting down.
TGAAATTTAATTAACAGATTAAATTATTTTGAAGGCGTAAAAGGCTCAGCATTTGGCAGATTTTTTTCCTATGGTTCCTGAGCTCTGTACTGATATTAGGTGCAATCCAGGTTGGTATGGGGGCAAAATATGGCTTTTAGCAGATGGATCAAGCAGAAATGGTCTAACCAAAGCTGTAACAGAAAGTTCACCATTCAGCCACTCTCCCTCTTCAGGGGACGATGCTTTCCACATCCTTCAATGTACTTGTGCTCTTTCTTTATAGATGTGACTACTGATTTATTGCTCTGTATGTGCAACTCATAAACCACAGAGGAGGAGAATATGCAGCAGGACTGTGCCACAGGCGCTCAGGTGCCCAGTGAACAGCCCAGGCTCTCCAGCTTCAGACCCCAGCTCCAAGTGTAGCTTAGGGAGCAGTTCCTCTATAGAACAGATCAAGCTTTTAGCAATCCCTTTGGCCCAGGAACTTTAACTCCCGTAATATATACCTTTATCTCCTTTGGTGCATGTCTTGCCATCGTCCTGCCGGGTGTAGCCTTCGTGACACTCGCACCTGTAGCTGCCCATGGTGTTGACACAGATCTGAGAGCACAACGTCCCATTGCTCGTGGCGCACTCGTCGATGTCTGGAGAGGAGCAAGAGTTCAAAATGTCCTAATGCGGGACGTTTCAGACCTCAAATGCAATAAAAGACTTCCTTTAAAGCTATCAGGAGATTATGTGGTTAAACAAATGAGTAATTGAAGTACTTGCTGGTGCTTTGGGCTGGAGTTCTGTACAAATTGCACTATTATTATTAACACATCAGTCATTTTATTGTTGAACATCTGTTGACCATTTCTTTGCATTGACAAGCTCACAAGCCAAGCTCGATCCTGGAAACGTTGGCTTCCTGGCACAGCAAACCACTCAGGGCAGGGCAGGACTAGCCACGCAAGGACCACATATAAATGATGAGTCCTGAATTAGATAATGGCTGTCTGTATCAAACTCCAAGGATTTCTTTTTGTAATTAGGCCTGATTATAGTGCTTTGAGAGTTAGTTAGAATCATGTCCCTTGTATCAGGCCAGACCCCCAAATATGGCTGAAAACCTGCAGGAGGAATCAATAAAGGGCAAATTACATCAGCCCAGCTCTTCAAAGTGTTTAGGTGCATATGTTTCATTTTAAATGAAACGTAATAATTACAAGAGGGAGTAGGATACATTATTAACCAGAGATGAGCTTGACACGCACTTCTACTCACTCACCCAGGCAGTAAGGCTTCAATCTGTTTCTGTGCCTTTCCCGATCATAGCGGTACCCAGGATAGCACGTGCATAACACTCGTCCAAAGTTATCTGTGCACTGCTGTTCACAGGGAGCTTCGGCGCAGACATCATAGTCTAGAGAGAAAAACATGGTTGGGAAAAATACAGTAGCTGGATGATACTTCGACAGCAAATATCTCACCTCTCTGCTGATTAATAATGTCAAGTTACATTGAAGGAAGCTAGAAATAAAACATTTATGAGACATAGGCAAAGAATTATAGCAAAATTGTAATTGCTAATCACAGCTGTACAGTAGTTAGACTACTTCTTAAAGGCAGATTTTAAGGAAGGGTTATTTTCCCAGTTCGCAGAATTTAAGAATTCTTCTCACAGAAATATTAAATTACCTTGAAGTTTTTGCTGTTTACTTACAGAAATGTTTAAGTGCTAGTATCAACACTTCCTATGCAGAACACTGTGAAACGCTGTGAGACTAACTGCCAAATCCAGGCAGAAAGTATATCATAGGGAAAAGTTAATTAAAATTAGACCTTATTGCTCTCTACAGATACCTGAAAGGAGGTGGGAGTGAGGTGGGTGTTGGTCTCCTCTCCTAGTAACTAGTGATGGGATGAGTAACTAGTGATGGGATGAGAAGAAATCGTCTTAGGTTGCGCCAGGTATTAGGAAAAAAGTCTTTACTGAAAGCGAGGTGAAGCAATCGAACAGGTTGCTTGGGGAAGTAGTGGAGTCACCATCCCTAGAGGTGTTCAAAAACCGTGTAGACATGGCACTTGGGGACATTGTCATGATAATGCTAGGTTAATGATTGGACCTGATGATCTTAGAGGTCTTTTCCAACCTTAATGACTCTGTGATTCTATTCTATGTTAAAATCACACAGTAATTGTTCAAAGACAGATACAAAGCTTATAGCAAAGAACACATTATTACAAAACCATCATCACTCTTAATAATAGCAATGTGTAGATTAGCATATGGTAAATTGCTGGCCGAGCTTGTCAGTGAAATCTCAAAAGATTGAAGTTCTCATTTGAAACCCGAAGGAGGGCAAATCTGTTTCTGATTTCGGTGCTATGTAGCAGGAGAGCTGAACTCCATGGAATGGAGACCAAAGCAAAACAGGGTCTTACCCCATCCCTGCCCTGCCAGAGGCTGGATTTGGCCCCTGGTGTCAGGCTGGTGTCAGGCCTGGAGGGAGATGGCCCTTGGCCATAGGTGCAAAGTGCTTTGCAGTGCCATGGTGAACATTTGCCAGGAGAAGGCAGGACTTGATGCAGCAAAACACCTCAGGAAAACTGTGCTGAAGGTCACATTTTATGCCAAAGCAAGCGGCAGTTTCTGTGGTCATTGCAGAGGAACATCATTCTCTACACAGCATCCATGTTGTTCTCAATGTGACCTTCCAGTGACTGGATACTGGAAGACCACAGCAGAAATATCCTGTGTCTGCTCCAGACTAAATACATCTAAAACAAATGTAAGTGTTTTGACTGAGTTCCAACCAATGCACTCTGCTTCCATATATACAGTATAAAATAATAAAACCCTAAACTCATTATTGACTCACACTAATGGCTAGAGGACATCTCTGAGTATGACGATCTTGCCAAACAATTAAAATTAAGTGATAGATGGTAAAGCAAATGAAACCACATTTACTGTACAAAGCATACAGACTACATGTGTAGCATTGGGAATAAAAGTGACAGTGTGCCAAGGCACAGAAAAGCACCAAATGAGACTTAACAAATGGCTGTATATCGTACTGGGGCCCCTTAGACCAAACGACATTACTGTAATGGTGCCAAGCCTTTCCTCCCTTGTGCTTGTCACCTTTTGAATAGTTACTATCCTTTCTTTTCCTCTTACTTCACAGCCATGTCAATTTTAACTCTTGAAATCTGCTCTCAGTGTTGTGGAGGTGAGTGGCAGTCTCAGGACCCCCAGCAGTAACCAGAGTCAAATCTGTCCATAGAAATCCCTAAGGGATGGAGATGCCCCACCATGGAGTCTATTCACAAGATTAAATATCCACGCAGATAAAAAGCTTTTTACTCGTATCTAGTCCAAACTTCCATTATAGCCATTTAAGCCCATTATTTTTGTCCTCTTCTTCTTGGCCATGTAGAAAGTTTATTTTCCCCCTTGTAGAAAGTTTCCACATACCTAAAAACTGTTATCACATCTCTCCTCAGCCTCCTTTTCTCTAGACTAAACAATGCCAGTTCTTTTTAATGATTTCTCTTTTGCCATATTTCGTGTGACCAGTCTGTAAATACGGTTTTCACAGCCACCTCAGCAGAGCTCCATCAAGACCATTGCTTCATTTACTTTAATATTCTCCCTGCTGGTGGTGCCCATACAATCAACCCAAATCAAACAATGGCTGTGGGCAGGTCCCACATCACAGAGCTCTGCATCCCCAGGGCTTTGGTCCTGGGTTGCACAACTGCCTCAGGAATAGTCCTCACAACTGAGATGAAGTTGGGCAAAAGCTGCTGCACCATTGCCGTGCGCTCTGCAGAAAAAGGGATGCACACACCCACCCATGTTCAAGCTCCTTGTCTGCCAGTTCAGCCTAAGAAATGTGACTTGAGAATGAATAAAAGCCACACATTGAGGATCAGGCTGTTCCAGAATTTAGGAAAATACCAAAAAAAAATGAAGCGGGGTAACAAATGTTTCTACATATATTTCAATCAACTGAGGAACAACAACGCAGCACAGAAAGTTGTACCACAGAAATTTCTGAAATAGCTTTAGTGAGGAAAGAGCAGATCTGATTAGTGTTTGCCTGTCATACAGTATTTTGCCCTGAATTAATCCTCAGCCAAGAAACTCAAATAATAAAGTAGTGAGAGTGCTTTCCAAAAGAAGTTGTTTTGGAATACATTTGTCCCACCTTTACTCTTGGTAACAACATGAAACAGGACCTGGTTGTAGCCATGAGTCTTCAAAGTAAAGAAGAAGGAGATTGTTCAGGAAAAAAAAGGTAAGAAGCTCTTTTTTGACCTGCTCCACTGATCAGGTGGAGCATGAAGAGATTCTGCAGGAGGAATTAGACACGGAAAGCAAACTCGCCTTGATGTTTCCTGAGGACCATTGCTCCCTGCTCCTGCAGCTGAAGCCCACAGCAAGAAGACAAGTTGAAGGCAATGAAATGCAGAACCTGGGGGCATGGACTCATCCTGGACGGCACTGATTTCCCTTGCTTTTCACGGACAGAAAAGAGAAAGAAATAGCAAGACACAAAGCAAAGACAGACATGGACAGAGCACAACCCTTTGGGAAACAGTCTGTTCAAGGAACAGTTGTCCATGAAGGAGATTGGTGTGTCCCTGAGGAAGCGGTCAGAGGGTGAACAAGGGAGAGTCTATTCCTCTCACAACCCTCCTCCCTGCAGTCACTGCTGAATTATGGAGAAGACAGGGCTGGAACAACTTCTCACAGCTTTGGATTGCCAGTACTGGATTAAAAGGTACAGATGTGCTCTAATAAACTCACATCTGTAATATGTTTATGTGTGCCTGTGTCGAGATATGCATTTCATACAGCTACTCTGTCAAGATTATGCCAAAACAACGTGTGAAGAGCCAAGTGATGTCCTGTAACAGAGTAAGTGATACGAGTGCTTCACCAAATCATGTCTCTCATCCCTACACCAACAGCCCAAGATCATCTCAGATATTGTAGAAGTTGCTATGGCTTCTGAGGTTCAAGTCAAAACATATATTGAGCTGAAAAAGGGGGAATGGAAATACTGAGAGAAGTGACAGCCAGCAGAGAAATTCAGTTAGTGGAAGAAACGCTCAGGTTACTGAGATGCAGCTAATAGACAGTGGGTACATAATAAAAGCTACTTTCATAATCACCTGAAACCTCAAGAGATTAAAAATAGAAGTCTAAACTAATATATTGCCATGGCTCTCGTTTTATTTTCACTCCTGTTACTTTTTCTGTTGTATCCATTATATTTAGTTAATAACCAGCATATAAAACTTATAATACATAGGAAAGCTGGAGGCCAGAGTGTAGAGTCCTGGCTTCTTTCCACACCAAAAAGATTCAGGAATTCTGCCTCCTACGCACAAACCTGCTTTGTATAGCATAGCACAACAGCCTTCTTCAAGTGCCTGTTTTACACCAGAGCCATCATCTTATGCTGTATACACTGAGACAAAACTCACCGCAAAACTATGGGCCAAGGAGCTCTTAGTGAGCACCGATTTCACTCAAACCCGTCCCAGTCCCTGGGACTTGGGTTGGCACGGTGAGTCGTTTCTTCACAAAGAAGCGGCAAATGCACAATTCCTGTTTTGAGAAGAAGTGAGGGTGTTTTTTTGTGTTTTATTTTAATTTAGGATTTTTTTGTGTTTTTTTTGTTTCGTTGTTGTTTGGTTTTGTTCTTTTTGTTTGTTTATTTCTTTTGTAATTAATGTTCTAGCATTTCCAATCAGCAGCAAAGAAGATATAAATTAAAAGAAGGACAGCAGGATCAGAGTTTGGATTATAATCCCTGTTGTCTGGAGACTGTAACTGAAAAACCAACTGACTCTCTCCAGTATGTTAATTTGTCACTTTTCTTTTCAAAACATTCCCATCCCAAACTGGGAAAACTCAGGTCAACTCAAGACTTTTCATATGTCATCAAACAGAAGGATGTGTTACCATAACCAACTTTTTAACCTGCTTTTTGGAGCAGACAAGGTTTATTGGCTTGTTGTCTCAGGCCATTTGCTTCTGCCTGACAGTTCCTCTGTTTCTATAACTTCAGAGACAATTTCATCCAAATTGGGAAAAGTGCTGGGAGTGATTGAAGAAGTCACATCACTGTTGCTCATGTGAAGCTGTTGGATGGGTAGACCTTAAATGCCTCCTCCAAGATTAAGGCAGGCAGAATGCAGTCTTTTCCTAAGTGTGATCTTGTTACAGCAACCTCTGGGCTTTGGGACCCCAGTGCTGCCTTCACAAAGTGTACGGGCAGCTCCCCTCTGCCATGAGCAAATCGTTCGCTTTTCACTACCATGAACAAGTAGTCTCCCTCTGCCTCTGGTGGCAAGAAAGCCATGCCAATAACCAGGAGATGTGGTGGAATGTTGGTGTTGCTCTCCGCTTGCTGATGTCTTCAGGAAAGGAGTAACTAAAGGCAGGACTAACATAGTCACTCACTCCCTGTTCACTTACGAACCAAATTGGCTGTGCCAGATTCAAGAGGTACCTGAGGAAAGCCATTAGGCCAGGAAGGGCATGCTCCTGGGTGAACAGAGGTCTCCCATGTACCCTGCCAAGAGCAGAATGTGTCCTGTTTGCAGCAGGTCATGGTACAAGATCTGTGCAGCCACATGTACTTAGGAGAGGATTAAGGCTTGGCATGCTAAGTGAAACTTTTGGAAGATGCGCATATTTTTATTTTCTCAACAATTTCTTGGAAATAGTTCCCCCACTGACACAGGAGATACAGCTGAGCCTGTGGTTATATGAGGATGCTCTTCCAAATTGGCTGTTTGGAGAACAGGGCAAGTGGGGGAAAACAAATGCATGGGGACACAAGGGATAGGAACAGTGAAATCACATACCTTCAGGGATGCACTGTCCAAGAACAAACTTATAACCTTTACAGCATTTTTTCCTGAAAAACAATAAAATAAATAAATGAATAAATAAATATGTTCTGTAAAGGCTGGTGCTGCTTTTAGAAACAGTCATGGGTAGATCATATGTGATAGACCAAACAAGATGAGGATCGTGACTTTTGCAGTTGGAAGTATTTCAGCATTAAAGACACAACATGGAAACCCACCCAGTTCCCAAGGCACTTTAAATGACAGCATGACCAGCCACCTCAAGAGTCCCAACTCAACATCCCAAGTAGTTTCTGAAAACTGTGCTCCTGTGTGTTGAAAGGATGCAGCACGCCTCAATGCTGTCAATATACACAACTCAGATCATAATTTTCATGATATGGTGAAGGTTATTTTCAAACATCTGTCATTACAGTGTAAACTTGCAGAAAGGGGTAAGTCTCGGTGAGGCATACACGCAAGATAAACCTTATCAGTCGTTTCTCATCTTTTAATAAACCTCGAAGGTGATAAGTGAAATATATTGGATATTTCAACCAAAGCAAGGGAGAGTATCTTATCTTGGCAGGGGGAACAAAACTGCAGTGAAGAATCAATAGGATCAGATGCTTTTTATGTGCCTATCATATGAACAAAGCCTGAACACTAAGAAATTCATGCTTCTTACACACTAGCCTGTAATGACATTTAGACATTCAGCTATACCTGCTTGTTTTCTTTCTAGGGAGCAAACCACGTCAAGTCATCATGACTCTCGGCAGTGCTGATGAGCCTTTACAAATGGCTGCTTATCATCCTGAGAACTACTCACTGCAGGGACCTGGTGACCTTCAAAGAGTCCCATGTTGGTGGCTACCAAGACTGTCACAAGAGAAGCAAACTGCTGTTCAGTGTGCTATTTTATCAAGTCTATGTGAGTCTGAGGGGAAATAAAAACCACAACCGTATTTTACAAATTCAGTTTTTCATGCCTTCTGGACATGTTGAAATATCTGCAAAATGAGGAAATCATCCATTTGGTCTTATCATTCAATTCAATAACTGACGCAGAATAGTGCTAAAGCCATGACAGTCAATGACACAACACTCCCCTAAACAACACGTGGCCATCACAAATCATCATTATGTGGAATTTAAATCAACTATCATTTGCAACTGACTACATAAAACAAACAATGCATTACTCCGAACTATGTGAAAACAAACTTTGGCTCCATATTTTACCCTCTTCCAAAGATTAACTGGAATATAAATTATGCTTAATGAAGGTTGAACATCTGAAGAGGAAGCCTTGCTTTGTTATGCAAACAGTGGTCCCTCATTAGACTTTTCTCCAAACACTGCTGTGAAGTTTTATCTACAAGACAAACAAATGCAGGAGGAATGAGTTCAAAGGTGCATTGGGGAGGCTGTTCATATGATGCAAGTCATGCCGATGGCTTTCCAAGTGCACATTCATCTCCTCCTATCTGTGGAGGAAGGAAGGCTGATAAAGGCTTGCTTGTAGCTACTCTTCAGAGGAAGACTTAGCCCACCTTGAGAGAGGGCTGGGAGGTGGGAAAGGAAAGGAGGACATCGCTGCCATGAGAGGATTACCTGTGGGGTTGTGCCAGCCAGAACTAACCAGAAAGAGGGACCAGCAGCTTCCATAATTTCTACTGTTCTCCCTGGGAATTCCCATTTGATTTTCAGACTTAGGGCCCTAGGGCCTCCTACCCTTTGAGTGGATTGTGGCAGCAGATGCAGACCTTAGCCGACACTGACTGCTTCGGGGTAAGGGCTTGCCTGCTGGGAACCTTGCAGGAGCTGCCTCTCTCCTCTCAATTTGCCCAGCAATGGCTTTTGGCTGGACTTGTTGGCTTTCTAGTGGCTAAATTGTTGGTTTATCTGCCTTCCTGCATTCTCCTTATGGCCAAACCACTTGCCCTGATCAAACCCTTCTCCCACAGCCACACACCGAGAAACCACCACACGCTGAAATACAGCCATTAAACACTGCCCTGGCACCCTGAAGCAAGCACAGCCTTGTGTAGCCTCACCGCGGGCTGCTCCAGTTAAAGCAACTAGAAAATCACATTGCCCTGGCAGATACCCAATCCCCAGCTGAAATCTTTCTCTTCAACAGCTTCTTGCAGCAATGAGTTCCACAGGAGGACAAGATGTTTTTGAGAAACCATTTCCCTGTCTTCAATCTCCTTTTTGATTTCTGTTGAATTTTCTCAGGGTCTACTTGTAAGAAGGTTTGCAAATACTTTCTGTAAATACTTAAATATTTTTCCACAACATGAAAGCTTTAAATCACACCTAAAGAAGTGGTTTAGAGGAGGGATGCCCCGCTTTCAGGATCACACTCCAGAAACCAAGTCTCCACGATACTCAGTTTCCAGTTCAATATTACATATTTCTGAATTAGCACAGCCCATACTCAACAGCAAGCATCAGCCATCAGCATGATTTTGCCATGGAACTGGCTACCTTAGGGTTAACACACAGGGAATATAACACAATGATATCCATTTCTCTGAACATTATATTGCAACCCTGGGATTCCTGCATGCTTTAGCTTTTTACATTCTTAAAGAGAAATCTGTCAAAATGATGGACACATGAGTTGATGATTAGCAAAGGCATTTTAATAGCAATACTCATTTTCAGACATCCAGATCCAGGTTGACATGTCTAATCAACGTTGCACAGCAGCGATCTTGTTATACATAATGAGAGGTAAGAGAGGGTCCCTACTGATAATTTTAGTTACTGAATAACTTTCAGCGAGGTGGTTGCTACGCAGCTGTACATGTGAGCATGCATCAAACACAAACTAATACACAGCTGTGTGAGAAACCCTACCACTAGACTTCGGATCTATGGGGAAATTAAGTTGATTTGTTAACTTTAAATCTAGTTTCTAAAAGGAGAAACTTCTGTCAGCCTTATCTGTTACAGCTTCTAATGGGGTGCTTCAACTATTACAAATATAGCAACTTTTGATTCTTATGTAGTCTGCACTCAGGAACATGCACAAGCCCCAATTGGTAGAGAGTTTTGGGCACCATGATTTTCATCACTGCAATGTCTAGCTTTTGTGTTAACCTGTAAGAAAATGCATGGCGATTCGGACTCTCTCAAAGCAGTCACCCTTTTAATCTGACAGGGAGCTGCAGGAGAAGCAGGGAGATATTGAGCTACTCCCCTCTGCTCTGGAGGTTGACGTGCTCCAGGATCACTCACTGTCAGAAAAAGGGATTTAGGGTCAAACCTTTGATACCGATAAACATGTCCATGCCTAGGCAAGCCGTGGACCTGTCTTTGTTGCAGGCTTTTGTGGCCCATCACCCTGTAGACTGAGAAAGGAGATGAGCTTTCCAGGAGCACCCCCATGTCCTGTTGACCACAGATCTTCTCTGTTCCCAGCAGACAGCTATTCAGCAGCACAGCAACCCCCACTCCATCTTGCAAAGCAGTAGCTGCTTGATAGTATCGCCCCAGACAGGCAGAATGAAAGGCAAGATGCAAGGAATGTGACTTAATTAAGCTGCCACTTTATTAAGTTAGCTTATCTGGCAGCTATCAGCAGTAACTCATCCAGTGCGGACCACTTTTTTTTCCCATAATTGTTTCCACCTGGTGCAGAGCTGGTATCACCCCCAGACCACCTCCTGCTCTGCACCAGGACACCATGGCTGGTGGCAGTGCCAGAGAGACCAGGGTATCCTGAATCAAGAAAATAATGCTGTGCGAGAAAGAAAGGAGTAATTCAGCATCCCGAAATGCTTTGGAAATGTAAAAAAATAGCAGGATAAATATTTAAAGCGATAATTAACCTGTATCTGTCTGTAGTAACACCTGGGCCGTGACAACAGATGTTTTAGAGCTGCTTGATGCATTATCAGGCAACTCTAAAATTATCATGACAATTTTATGTTGAAAAACATGCATGATGGCCATTTAACGATCAAGAAAAGGGAAGGCAAAGGGAAATGTAAAGGGAAGGGTAAATTACAAAATTTTATGCTGATTTCATATGAACATCATATGTTAAGGAAGCTCTTGCTAAATATGTCAAAATTAGAAAAGGAAGAGTCTGCTCTAGGAAATATTTGCCTCCTAGGAGCAAAGCAGACACAGAAATCCCTATGCTGAGTCAGAAAGTAAGTTATTTGAATAAAATATTACCCTTATTTTATCCCTACAACGCTGGGGTTCATGCAGTCAGCCTCCAGGATGGCTCCAGCCAGAGAGTTGATTCCTGCAGAGGTACTTCATCTCCCATTCACTGGGGCTAGGAGCACATGCAGGGACAGATTCTATAGCTCAGCTGACACCTGAGGTTGCTTCACTGGAAGATGCAGCTGCTCTGTAGTTGGTCAGGCAGGACAAATCCCTTCCCTCTGATACACTATTTCTTAGCCATGAATGTCAGAAGACTCACAGTTTAGGAGGCACAGGAGCTGCTTAATATTTCATATAGGTTTAGGCATACCACCACTGTTCTCTCAGGTTGGTGCTGGTAGAAAGTAATGATAACACAGTCCAGGAAATGCACTTACTAAAATAAAAAACCCCAATTTCCTATTGGGAAAATACAGGGGGAAAAAAAAATTAACCAGATTTCTTCAGACAACATATTATGATGAACTCAGAAGAACTTGTGCCTTATCTTGAAGACCTGAAACAGCAAAAGCCAAGGCATGGCTCTGTTTAACTGCACAAAGGGGTCTTTGTTAGACTGGCTCCTTATTGTGCCTGCCCAGTGTTTCTTTTTGATCAGCCTGACTTTGAGAAATACACAGTCCTGCAAAAAATGCAAATACAAAATACAGAAATTTACTTACAAAAAACAATTAGACAGCTATAAAAGCAAGCCAACAAGGTACATTAAAAGAAACCAAACAACAACCACCTTTGTTTTTCTCACATTCAATATAAAATCCAAATGAGGGACAGGTCTGCTTGCCAAAGCATGCACAGACAAAGCCCATCTGCAGCACAACTGTACTCAGGAAGCAGCTCAGTAGCTGTGCACAGTTTTGCCATAATTCACATGAATAGATTTATGGCAACATGGTGTAAAACTGAAGCAATGCACTTTAGTTTTGTTTGCCTTTCCAATGAGATACATACCGAAATCTTGAGTAAGAGAGGATAGCTTTCCTGCAGACACTTGCTCAGCATACACTTTGCCATCATTTCCACACTTAGTCCTTTTTCACAGTTTTGTAAAGAGATAATATATGCTCACTTTGGCTGTTACACAAGGTCCAAGGTCAGCCCTTCCAGTCACTATCCCAGCTGAGTGAATAACACAGGTATAGTGATGTCTTTCACTGCCTAGGGAATGCTGCAGAACCTATGTCCGCTGTATGTATATGTGCTCTTCTTTATTTCTCTTAAACAGAAAGTAAAGCAGGATTTGCCTCAACAACCACAAAGACAACCCTTCAACAGCAAAGCTGAAACTCAGACCTCTGAGAGTGAATCACTGCAACCAATTAGTTGATTTTTCTGAAAGCCAGACTTTTAGTGATTAGTGTGGTGCTTGAGTCTAAGCTATGTTTCTTGTCAGCTACTAAAGTCAAATTTACCCAGATATAGCAGTTTTCTTTTTCTTAGGAGAAAAAAAAAAGCCCTGCTATCTGCTATTTTGCTCAGCTCTGGCCATTAAGACAGATACCGGAAATGAAATCCCATTCCAGTTATTGCTAATGGGAAGGTTTTGATAAGATTCACAGTTCCTGGGCTCCTCTTCCATGAACATAAGCCAGCAAATAAACCCTCCCCCTGGCAAAAGTCACATACCTCTGTTGACTCTGGGGAACCGTGCCAGTGCTTACCCAGGGAGGCTCTGGCTGATGCTCTTGAAAGCTCTCAGACACACTCCTTGGCTGCCTCTTGCTGTAATGTATTTTTAACTGACTTACTCCTCTACTTGAAGTGCTGTTTCATGCCATCTTTTTATGGTCAAATAGAGTTTTATGGTGCTGGAGTATAAACTGTGGTTCCTTCTTCTCAGAAGGGACCTTCCACACTGATAGAGTGGTTTGCAGCCCCTGAAAAGCATGGTATTTGTGAATACATGAAGTCAATTCCTCTATAAGAGAGCAAAAAAGAGACTCCAAGGGATGCAAGAAACCCTCCATCCTGTGTGGGTATTTGTGGGGCCTGAAGTTATGATAACCACTGACCTGCACAAAACTGGAGAACACATAAAAAGAAAAACTTCACAAGTATGGGGAATTTTGCCACCAGAAATGTCTGAACTTTTTGTAGCATTCCCTGGGCCTCTGTTCTCCACAGACACATTGCAGGACCTCTCACCATGATGGGGTTTGTGGTTTTGCTGAAGTAAATTAGATGCGATGAGGTGTTCAGCGGAAGTTTTCAAACAAAATCTCTGCAGACCACTTCCCCAGCACATTCTCCTGTGTCAGCAGACCAACAGTCCTAGGAGACCACCACTTTTGGTCTATTTTAGGACTTTTGGGATGCAAAGAAAGGGATTGGTATGAAAACCCCGCAGGAACCCTCACAAGAAAAAAAAAGCTCATGACATTCTACTCACTGCAGAAAGAAGTAGCAACTAGAACTCAGCATTTGGGGTCTTGTAGAAATGTTTTATGTGATTCTTCCTTCCGATGTGCAATGAAAGAAAAAAGTTGTATTGGGATTTCCATGTGAACCTTACAGACTAGGGCTTCACATATTTGGGGGAGCCATAATAAGGCCAGAACCAACACTGGCTCTTGTCTTTCCCTAGCCTAACTAGAGCCTTGATACTGCAAACATGTCAACTAAACACAGACTAATCAGCACTTTTTTTCTGTAGCACAGACCAACTGGCGTCACTGTTAACCATCAGAGCTTGTATCTCACTTAGCATACCGATGTCCAAAAATTACTAAGAAAAAATATGCCTGTGAATATTCTCTAAGCAAAGAAGGAAACCCTCAGAAGGAGAGTATTACACAACTTCAAAAAGGTAATTACTCCTACTGCCACTGGAAAAGCCATTTGTTGGATATTTTACATGCATGTGAACATCATCCTGAAAATCACATGTGTGATTCCTTCAGTGCTGGACTGTACTTTCTGCCTTTCTTTTTCAGATTTTCATTTCATTGTTTCTTGTTTTTCTTTTCTCGATGCAAGTGAATGCTCATGTGTTTTATCACGAGACAGCATGTCAAAAATAGTAGAACGCTTAAATAAAAGACTTTTGACGGTTCTCATCTGCTTAAACTCAGCTTTATATACATGCTGTCAGCTTTGTCTTGGTCTCCTCTCTTACAAATTTCTTTTATTTTCTGGCATTGTACCAAGAAAATGATTTTGTTTAGTTATGCAGGTGAAGTTGGTATGGATTTTGCAGAATCAAATCAACATTTGGCAGGTGTGAAATTTGAGGGGAGGAAAAAAAATGAGTTTTATATAAAGATAGCACTGTTTGGCTTTACTACATAATCTAATGAACTGACAAGGTGTAATGCATCCTCATAAATATATTGTTATTTCTAAGAACAAGTAGCCTTCTAAGTCTCAATTTAAATGATCCAAGATTGAGGCTATGTTTAAAAATATCTCACTGCTTTGAGATTTGAAGTACAAAAAGTGAGCAAAAGGCTTCTTTTCCACCACCTTTGACTTCCAATTAGAGGACTGCAAGCCAAATTTCCTTCTAAGACTGTAAATAGTATGTCTTGCTGACAGCACACATTCAATTATTTATCTAACCCAAGGTGAGCCAGAGTACAGGACTAATCACAGCACATCTGTCCTGTCTCTTGGATTTTTTTAAACTTCCATGACTCTTCATTTTGTAGCTCAAATTTCCTACCAAATATCCATGCAAGATAGAGAGTAATAAATTCCAGTTCAGCATGGAAGGCAGAGCCAGAGCAGTGCTGCAAGGAGCTGCGTTCACTTGCTGGCTGCTGTGCTAGTACTCGGTCACTGGAGTCAAATAGCAATAAATTGCTGGCAACCTCTTAGACTTACTGAATTCAGTCCAATCCAGCCCCATTTATATAGCATCTTTCATCAACAAGATCACAAAAATGCTGCATAAGCAATGTTTAATAAACTCCGTTTGATAAACAATAAAAGGCAAGCGCCTTTTGCACATACATGCAGAGAAAAACACATCAGAGAAACTATGCAAGGAAATCAGATCTCTAAAGCTAGTTCTCCAAACAGGACATAGATCCAAATTAACCTTCAGACACAACCTAGTAACTTGGCCTACACTTAGGTAGGGGTGAGCTGCCACAAAAGGGTCTGATCCTGATTTTGCAGAAATCCCTGGCAACTTTGCTATGGCCCCATGTTAGATTGGAAATAGTCTCGGACCAAGACTCAGGGTGATGAGTGAGCATGTGCTCAGCTCTGAGGATGAACAACTCATGAAACAGCTCTTGGAAGAACAGTTTCAGACAATGACTTGTGGCATAAACTTAATCAGGTCTGGCTGACATATTTCATGGCAAACCATTGCAAACCTCTTCCTGGTTTTGATGGATTTGAGATTTGACATGTGTCCTTCCTCCTGTATTCCCCTCAAGGGCTCACCATCCATCTATACCTAGACCATCCATCTGCATGCTAGACACAAACACAGATATTTAATCCAGATATTTAACAGATTTTTACATTATTTGTGGTTCTTGAAATTCAACTCTGAGAAGAAATCAAGTAGACAAATACCACTAGGCTAACACTTATGACTTAAACAGTGTAGAAGCGAGGAGAGCCAAACACAAAGCTATCAGCTCTTAAGAAAGTCAAATAGCATAGAAAAATAATTTAAGAAAGATGCATCTCTAAGCACCTCATTCTCTACACTGACTATTGACAGTGTCCAGATGATGCCTGGGTTTCCAGCGCTGAGCTGGAAACTAATAGACAGTGTGAGGAAGATAACCTGCATTTGGATACTCTGCCTCTCTGGTGTGGAAAACTTGTATTGAAAGGACAAGACACCATGCAGGGTATGGAGGTTTATGTGCATTGTCTCCGATTAATGGGAAATCAGGCACTGTCTATACACCATCTTCAGATGAGAGGTGTGAAAAATCTCCTGTCTTCAGAGCACACGCTTTGTAAGAGTGCAAAAAACATAGTTATCTGATTTTTTACATTATGAATCACGCAAGTGTGCTAACAGCCACTTATGCCTAAGAATTTTTGTCCTTCCAGTACTGGCTTAGGGTCCCACTGCTTCAGTGCAGCCAAGGGAATTTTTTAAGTCAAGTTTTTAGTCATCCTATAAGCAGCAGAAACAAATCCTAGAGATAAAAAAACTACCACAGTTCTAGAAAAATAGATTCCCAGCATAATTTTGGTTACAAGGAACCTTTGGAAATCATCTGATCCAAGTGCACCTGACAGCAGGGTTAACAGCTCAGAGATTTGTCCAGATGAG
This sequence comes from Baryphthengus martii, assembly GCA_013396935.1. Taxonomy (NCBI): domain Eukaryota; kingdom Metazoa; phylum Chordata; class Aves; order Coraciiformes; family Momotidae; genus Baryphthengus; species Baryphthengus martii. The sequence continues at coordinate 64,221 of VWZK01020992.1, read as the reverse complement.
TTTTGAATGACTTCAGGAATGATGATTGCCTCACTTATCTGGAACCCTCTTCCAGTGCTTAACCACTTCACTCTTTATTTTCTCCCTTTACATCTACTTTAAATGTCCATGCTGCAACTGGTGGCTCCTGTCTCATGTCCTTTTTCATGCACTTCTGATGAAGGTCTGGCTTTGTCTTCTCTGTAGCTCTTCATTAGGTAGTTGGAGAAAACAATTAAATTTGCCCCTTAGTTCCTTCTTCTCCAGACTGAGCAAACACAGTTGCATTGAACTCTTCTTGAATACATTATGTCCCGGACCGTGAGCACCTTAGCTCCAGTTTATTGATGTGTACAAAACTGCAGCTAACAAAATCAAAATGCATCATGAGCAGATATTCTTTAAAAATATTAAAGAAATGGGAAACAAACAAATGAACAAAAGAAGTTAAAAAAAAAGAAGAGAAAGGTTATTTGTTACATTGCAATGGAATGGCAGCTTTGGTCTCCTCCCACTGTCTTCTCTCTCCATTTTCAGAATAAAATTTTAAAAGAACAAGAAGAAAAAAAGTAGTAAATCTTGAATGAAATACAAACAATGTTATTTGTCATGACAGTATTTTCAAACAAAAGAGTTTGCCAGCTCTGATCACTATCTAAGCAAGAAGATCAAGTTAAAATTGTGCTTCTAATATATTTTCAACATCAATAGCAGCAATGGAATTAACTTCTTAATGTAAGCCCTTGGAAATCTCTATAAAGACACTAAAAAAGATATTATTTCAAGAGTGCTTCACTGATCCAGATGTTACTCTCCTCTTTCCCTCTGTTTTATTGTTCCCAGAGAAGATCTCATAAAAGTTGAAACTGCTTATTAAGTATACAGGCTTAATGAATTGGACAAGGAAAGAAATAATTCTTAACATAACATGTTCGCAAGTCAGACACATGTTTATTGTCCACAGAGATGATAGCAAAATACTCCCATATAAAGAGCAGTCTCCTTTAGGACAGAATCTGTCTCCATGAACCACTTCCAGCATACAGAAAAGATTCATTTTTAAAACAACGCAGTACAAAAAATTGTTGAATTATTTAGTGATGCTGTATCGTGGCCCCAATGCCAAGGATTATTTTTAGAGCCACACATCTGCAGGTTATTTGTTGCAGGGTAGGGTGGATGGAGCAAATCCTGAAACGATTTGCTAAGCAGACAAGCATCACTGGAACGAGCTGTTATTTATATGGTGTCACTAGAAGGCTTAGTGTCTGGGATGCGCAGTGGTATCTGCACTGTCTGTGTAGCTGATGCTAGTCCACTTAGACTGCCGTCAGCAGATGATGGAAAGTTTCTGAAGATTTTTTGATGTGGCAATTAGCTCCTCTGGCAAAAATGGTAGGAGCAGGAACACCACCTGACCTATTAATGGGCAGTGGTGATTTTAGCACAGTGTGCGCCACACCGGCGGTACCCTCTCAAAGTCAATGCATCCCATTTTTTAATTTGTGAGCAAATTGGTGGCATGAGGTCAGTTTCAAAAATAAGAAGCAAAACTGTTTTCTGGAACTTCCTTCCATTTCCCCACAATAGGATATCCCACACAGGACTCAGCTTTCAAGCCAGATGGAGCCTGAAAGCGGTGTCAATAGCCTGTTAGCCAAGTGCTAATTGCAGGAGTGACCGCGCCATGCCCTAACCCAGCTAACTACAGCCACAGCTCCACTGCAAGCCCGTTTCCTATTGCCTAATTTGATGGAGCTGGCATTGGCTGCTCTTCCTCTCTCCTCTCTCTGCTGCTGGAAGATGGTTTTAGCTCTGAATAATGTGTTGAGGTTAAACAGAAGACATTCTATGAGATGCTGAAATGTTATCAAGTCAACTCATCCCCCATTTTAACTCTGTACGCTTGCTGTTTGCAACCACGCTCTGGCTGAACGGAAGCCTCTCCTTCACCCCCAGCCTGCCTCTAACCCAGGGCATCAAAACTAGGGATGGGGTCTGCTACCAGGAATGATGCCTGGACAGCCTGAGATAGGACCAAGAGGCACTTTTCTTTGGCCAGTTATGAAACACTGAGAGTAAAGGGGTGGAAATGAGACAAAGAGTGGGTCAGCCTTTGCTGCTGGGACTTAGACCTAACAGCAAAAATGTTTGGGATGCACCAGGAAACTGAGAGGGAAGGTCACAAACCTGAACCTGGACTCTCCCATGCTCAGGTGACCAGTGACAATGGGGTTCTGAGCTGGTGTGGATTACTTTTCACAAATGTTTGGGGAGCTTCAAAAGCAATGGCTTCTGTGAGGAAACTTGCACAATTTCTCGCATCATTGCTTGATGCTGGAAAACAACCTCCAACTCATCTAAAACAGATCTTTAAGAAAGGAAAATTGCACCATCAGGCTCTGTCACCTTGCCAAGATTATGCAGCCTGGGAAGAAAAAAAAAAGAGCTTTAGCTGGGTTAGCTCCTTAATCAGAGAAATTAAGCCGTATGACTTTGGCCCAGAGCACAGCTGGTAGTGAAAATCTGTGTTTCACTCAGAGAAATGTATTTTTTTTATTGCTTGATAAACTTTGTTCTCACTTTATCTATTGCAAAAGAAACATTCCTGTTTAAAGAAATGGAGCATATTGATTTTAAGCATTTGGCCCACTGTGTAATGTTATTTTAGTTTTGGTGGGGGTTTTCTGTTTAATTCTTTTTATTTTAATCAGGGGGAAGTATTTATAGTTGCAAAGAAATTTTCCACAAAGTTCAAAGTGGATCCAGTATTCTGGTTGTGGTTTGAACAGTGGGATGTGCTGGGGTGTGCTCCCAACATGCCATCATACTGTCCTTCAGAAGTGGGTGTATGTTCTCAGTGAATAAATACCTGAGAAAATACCCATCATGTTCATTTGTAAAGCACTTTGGGATGAAGATTTTTATATCTAGAAGTTATTACCAACACGTACCTGGTGGGTTTATGGACAGTCAGGTGGCCTATACAAAAGCACATTTTTAACTTTTTGAATTATAGTGTGCTTTGTCTTGGGTAAGTGCTTTGTTCTGGGATACTTCACTTCATCTAGAAAGAGAAGTTCCATTCCTCTGTGGTGCTCATTTTTCTCCTACAATTTGTCTGATTTTACTGTTCCATTGAGGACTCTGGAAAATAGCAAGTGACGTTTCTAGTTGCTGTTTTGGTATTATTGGTGCAAAACCAAAGACCTTTTTTATTTCTTTCTTCCCTGTTGGCTTGCAGCATTGTGCTATTACCCTTGTATTAATTATGCATCACAATTGAAATAGGGTTGTGTTTTCAGATACTAGCATCTGCAGGCACATATCAAATTTATATTACTACACCCCTCCCTAAAACCACGCAAACTGGGGATGACTATGATGGAGCTGGTAGAGCAGTTCCAGTTAGAGGCAGCAATTCAGAGTTGCGATCGCTGGAGTGACTCCAGAGTTCAAAGCATCCAGGTGGGTTCAAAGTTTGGGATCAGAAACAAAAAAATAAAAAATAAAAAATATTATTGCTTGAAGGCACACACAGGGGTTTATTGGCCTCAGATCTTTCCAGTCTACCTTTGCAGATGCTATCTAAGAGTTCATCTGTTCAGGATCAATGCTTTTCCTTCCATCAGATGTTGGTTTTCTTTATGAACGTACCTCAATTTTTCTCATTTCATTAGGTTTCCCCTTCTTACAGATCATCCTGGACAACGGCCCTGTGCACCAGCCTAGTTGTGACAGTCAGTGGTTTCACCTGCTGCTTCAGAGTCTTTTCAACTCACTGGCAGACATTTGTTTTCTTCTGGAAATTGGATTTTGCTTTGTTGCCTTATTTCTGTGTACCATGATGAAGGCAAGCATCCTGCTGGGTGCTGGTTTTAAGACACACTCACTGCTGGCCATCTGCTTGTTTGGGAACCCATCTCTCCCCACTGCCCTGCCATGGGCTTTTGGCTTTTCTCTCACAGTGTCTCTTTTTTTGTAGGCTAATTTTGGTGCATTTGGGCAATTCCCCTTTCTGGACTGCTCAGGTTGCTGTCTCATGACAATGCTTAGCATCACGTTTCTTGTTCTTCCTTTACCATTAGCCTATTTACAGATATTAGAGTATAAATCATCTAGTAGGGCCATGAAGATGATCAGAGGAATGGACCGTCTCTCCTACAAAGACAGGCTGAGGGAGCTGGAGCTGTTCAGCCTGTAGAAGAGAGGGCTCCAGGAAGACCTTATAGCAGCCTTCCAGTACCTGAAGCTGGCCTACAGAAAAGATGGGTAGGGGCTCTTTATCAGGAACTGTAGAGACAGAAGGAGGAGTAGCAGTTTTAAACTGCAAGAGGGTAGATTTAGATTAGGAAGAAATTCTTCACTGTGAGGGTAGTGAGACACTGGAACAGGATGCCAAGAGAGATTTTTGATGCTCCCTCCCTGGAAGTGTTCAAGGCCAGGTTGGACATAGGTTTGAGCAACCTGGTCTAGTAGGAGGTGTCCCTGCCTATGGCAGAGGGGTTGGAACTAGGTGATTTTTAACATTCCTTCCAACTCAAACCATTTTATGATTCTATAAAATGTTTCACTACTCTATTGCCTGCTGATACCTAGGAAACATGAGGAAGGCTGTATCCTCAAAGAGGGACCCGAACCTGCCTGTGCCGCCATCACTGGAACCATACCATAAATCTGACAAACTTGATGTTGTTAACATGAAAGTTAAACAACTGTTACAACATGCATGTTCGTCTTTTCTAGTGCTTTCTTCTCTATGCAGTATTTAAATATAATTTTCATGTCATAGCACACATGGCTGAAAGGAGAAAGGAAATTTTCCTGCAACATCCTCACATGTAAGAGAAGCATCTACTCATGCCTGGTAAGCAGACTGGATCACTTGAAAGGAAAGACCTTTTGTCTTCAGTGCAAGATGAAGAGGAGACAGGCTGATGCAAGTACACAGGAGATGAATGTTGAGGGTGCACTGTAAGAGGCTGCCCAACAGTCTTACCTGCCTTGGCCACAGCAACTGTATCAGAAATATCCTCTGGGAACCTACTGTTTTAAAAGCCTCTTTCTCTGAGATAACTATGGGAGAAGTGTCAATTGAATGTGATATACCTTTGGCTCTTAAAATCTACTTTCCAAATAAAATGAGTGACAGTACTAAGTGCTTTATGCAGTAAGGAAGTTATGGCTGTGGCCTTGGCCAGTGGCAGGACAGGTCCCCATATCCCGTGAGAGGCATTGACAAGCAATGGCAGATGCCACGCTGGCCAACTGCCCAGGATGAACCACAACGCAAGAGTCACTACTGTCATCTAAAGCAAAAAACTGAGGAAAGTCTGGGTGATTTCTTCCCATTAACTTATGGTTCTCTAATGTGTTTCATGCTATGGCCATCACTACTAAACTTCCAGAAATTTTTAATTGCATGTTATGCTTAAATAAGTGTAATATAGAGTGATTGCTAAGGAAGTATAGAAGTAAGGGAGTAGCATTTTTTTTTTCTGTCTTATCATCAGTGGTGTGACCATGGGTGACAGTCACTTCGACTCTCCATGAGTTAATTTTAGGTCTCCCTGGAAACTACATGTTGTGTTCAAAAAGTGATATTGCATGTAAACACACTGTATATACCCAAGGCATTAGTCTGTGCTAGTCTGTAGAGACAATGCTATATTTTAATCGGAGAGTAAATCAGTATCAGCAAAGACAAGATTAGCATTGTAAGATTCATACCCTTTTTCTCTCAGAACATACATTTTATGTCAATTTGGACTGCTTTTACATTCCCACCAGTTGATCTACACGTAATACTTGTGCATTATCTTTGAGCCCACTCTACAGTTCACACCAGTACACTTTTGGGGAGGTGATATTTTACGCAGAATAAAAGAAACTAGTTGTTTTCTTTCCTACTCTGTTCACAAGTTGGTTTTTATTTCCAAAACTCTCCAAGGAAGAAAACCCAACATTTTTACAGTCTGAGATATCAATCTGATTCCGTAAAGATGTTTGAAAGTGCTATATTATATCTGGCACATTCTAATACATTTGGAATAAAGGTTTGGCATGCGGTGTATAGCACGCTCCCCCAAATCCATGCGTGCAAGCTCCAGACTGAAAATAATATCATGCGCATTCCTCGAGAAATTTCACCTCTTAGTCTGGACTTTTTTCCCACCTTTTCTGCCTAATGAAGTGCTTGTTCATCACTGTTACAACCTGATGGGCATAGTGTATATTATACTCTCACCATCTGCATCATTTACATTCCCAAACATGGAATCTCAGCCAGATGTCTGACTTATCCCCAAGGCACTGACTTTGGGCATATGGTTTTTATTTAAATGAATCACAATACTAACAGAAATCTAGTATCTATTATTCATCACAACTGCAGATAATAACTCAGAGTAAATTTATCTTGGGCTTTTTACTGTTGCCCACACAGACACTTCTGTGGATTAATCACCTAAAATGCAACAATAAAAATCAAATGAAAGGTAAAGCAGGATGTTAAGCAGATTACTTCATTACAGATGAAGTTTGCAGACTGCATTACAAGTGGAAGAAAAATGTGCAGCCTTCTATAACACGGAGATACTGAAGCAATCTGCGTTGCAGTCACACTGAGAAATAATTCAGTGCCAGGGCAGTAGTTGTCCCCAAGCTCGTATTTCTGTTAATTCATTCAAGGACCTAGAAAAATCCATAGCACTGGTGCTCAGCAGTAATGCGTGTCATCATGTGCAGGGGGTCCATAACCCGAAAATACCACCACATGCTTCTGTTTGCATGTAGAGCTTGCAGCTTCCACTGAGAACTTACATGGCATTTGCTGGCACAACAAACCCCAATTTTCCTTGAAATAAAAAGTACACCTACATTTAGAAATGTGTCATGTTACATGTTTTCCTCCAACTTGGATTTCTGGACCATTCCACACTCTTAATTAGTACTGGTAGCAGTGATAATATACTTTTACTTCCATGATGTTAACCACTAGAGTATGAGTGCTGCAAATAGAAAGTATGCTCAACATAAAGAGATCTCCAAGAAAACTGATAGTTGAATTTCTTAGATTTCTCACTTAGATAATTTCTTAGATCTACTACCAAATGAACATCACTCTTTAGCTGTCACAGAGGGAAAGTATCGATAGTTATATTAGACTGACACCAAAGTGTCCCTGGCGTGGACCAGAATCCCAAATCCTTATGCAAATCATGACCAAAACATTAATCCCTGACCCAACATATTTTCAAGCCACATCTGTGACAGGGTGCAGAAGGCAGATATGTGTGGACCAGGACAGAGTTCCTCACATGGGCACATTGTGAGTGCAGAATAATCAATGCCATCACATCCCTTGTTATAACCATACCTGGTTTTCTGTGACGTGGCTGACTTTCATCTCAAATTCACCCTGTCAGTGTGCACAGCAAAGGGCCTGTCAAAGCTCAAGTCCCTCTGTATTCCACAGAGAGCGACAGACACTTCTGGAGACAGGCACACCCTGGTAATGGCATGGCAAACCTCCTCAGTCAGGTGCCTGGATTAAGTGAGAAATGTAGGTACAGAAACCTTGGAGTTTAATGTCTCAATTTTCATCAGGCTTATCCAATTTTTTTAAAACTCTTTCAGAGCTTCACTTCTATGGGAGGTGGTCAAAAGACATGAAATGGGGAAATTTGCAACAAGACCAAGAGGAGGTGCATCCTTGCTCTCTCTGTCAACATTCTCTAGCTACAACATGCAGCCCTCCTCTTGTGATGGGGTGGGGAGAACGTGCGGAGGTACCTCCTCAAAGGAGAAAGTCCAAGCACCCCAATGCACAAATGCATTAGCCTGTGTGGGAGGTTGAGTGTGTGCCGGTGGTTTGACAGCCAAGTGTTGTGAACTGAGAGCTCCTAGAGAGAGGGGTCAGCTCTGAGGCAGCTCTTAGGGGAACTCTGTTTGCAGAGCTGCAGACAAGGGCAGCCAACCCCTCAGCTGCGCAGCTCTGCTGACCCTCCCTGTGGATTAAGCTGTTTTGTAAACCAGGGAGATGTTGCAATACTATAACTTCATTGCATTTGTACCTCTCAGAAAACTCTTCCAGAGACAGAACTAGAAAAAAAAAAAACCAACTGGATTACAATCATGTAATTAAAGGCTGAATCATAACAGAGAACAGTGAAAATTATGCTGGCATGTGGCTAACAGTGGCTTTTCTCTAGTTGTGAATGCTAAACTCTTTGCACGTTCACAATGCCACTGTTGTGTGCAACAGTGACTTTATTTGAGCGCTGTTGCCAGCACATCAAGCACCCTTTCAGCACCCCTTGAAGCCATCAGAGATGATATTTGTTCCCTGGTACTTTTTCAGTTAATGCCCAACTTCTACTTTATATACCAGAATGTTTTAATGATGTAGTCCTGCAGAAGATGAAGACAGAACATCACAGCACAACATCGTGGGTGACTGCAGTAGCTCAGTGCTAGCCCAGGGTCTGTGCACAGGCCAGGAGCGCTGCTGGATGTGTAAGGTGGGACAACTGTAAAGCATAGGCTGGGTCAAAAATCATGGGAATGGACACTCCAGTCTCTAGGTCTGGGTCTTTTCTAGCCTAGTGTGCAGTTCATACACCTGTATCAGGGTCAGTGACTCAGCCCCCTTGGGGGACCTACTGAGGATGCTCTGCCACTGAGCATGGACCTTGACATGCCCAGTGATTCTCTAACAGCTTGTGCCAGGAAGTTGTGAGCGCTGCCTATGTTAATTATCAGCTGGCACAGGTATTGCCCTCACTGGCACATGACTCCAATCTTTACATTTTAATTAATTCAATTCACTTCATACATGGTATCGTGCAGTAGTGTTCAAAGATGCCCAAGGTAATTTTGATCGTGCTAGGGTGGGCCTGGCATTCGGACGGCTGTCTGTATCCATCACTCTGCCCAGGAATTGCTCTGTGTTGATATATCCCCCTGTCTTGTGGCTTTGGGGATGAAATGGGGACAACTGGACTTTTATTGACCAATGGGATGTTACCAAAATTGCACTTAAGTAGCCACTGTGATCAGTTCTTGTCATGAGATGACCTTTGAAGTAAGAATCTGATGATTGTGCTTGAAGAGCAAGCTCAGCCAGTTTAGATCATCACCTTTTATCTGTGCAATGCAAAACTAACAGGAAATCCAACAGAAGCGTCCTGCCCTTGAATGCAACTGCACAACTGTCTAGTTGCTACCTGATCCCACCATAATTGTCCATATGGAAGGATGGGCACGACCTGTTTTCCCCTCCACAAGCAATGATGCAGTCAAGAGAACATCTGAGATCTTATATAAATGATGAATTCCTTTTCCACAGATAAAGCCCAGTAAGTTTTATGTCGCTACCTACAAAAATGTCAACAGCACGGTTTCTGACTGGGATTTAGCTGTTGTGTTTTACAGCGATGGTAAAGAATAGCAAAATGGTCAAAATTTCTCTTGTTAACATTCTGTGATTCTGTGATTCTGTAAAGCTGGGCAATAAATTACATGCTCTGCTTCATCCACAAAGAAATGTTTATCATCTGTTGCCAAAAAACACAGCACCCTGGTGTTTCCTCAGGCTTGCTTTCCATTTCCATTTCTACAGCCACCAAGGAGGCTGTTACCCTTGGGAAGTCTCATTTAAAATATAAACAGTTCTTTATGTTCATTATCATAATTCCCAGAGAAAGGACTGGAGGTAGCTAATTAGCAATTAAGCACCACTGGTCAGGCAGCCTGGAAGCACCAGGCTGGACACAGCTGATGTATGAGTGCATCTTCCAGGCTAAAGAGCCACAAAAAACCTTGTGACTCTTCCCCTGGCCTAGAGGACATCCAGGGTTTGAGCTGGTGAATTTCTGCTTTTTTTTGAGGTGACAAACAGTTCGCTGGAGGGAAGGGTGGAACCTAACAACAGTGGTGCTTTAGAAAGTGCTTTTAAGGAAAGAATAAGAACCCAGAGTGAACACCAGAGTATTTGAGCTCCTCACTGAGAAGCAGTGTTTGCATATCAGAAGTGACTGACTGCTTCTCAAATGCAAAAAGGAGACTGCAAACCCCCAAGCAGGATTGTTTTGTGGGAGCTCTTAACATTCGTTGATTTTTTTTCCCAGTTTAGCCTTTGAACCTCAGTTTGTTCCCACTTCCATGTCACCTCTGTACAATGGCATGGCCAGCTGGTCTCAGCAAGCTCAGAGCAGGTCACTGGCACTGCTCGGACATGAATGCCCAGCGATGCTCACAAACCCCAGCTGCACAGGTCGAGGTGTCTGGAGCAAGACTGGAGCTTGGTTTAGGCACAGCTGCCAGGGACTCGAACCCATCATCGCCTAGCTTGCCCTAGCACAGCAGGGGATCCTAGACCTGGTGGCTGTGGTTCATCATTCAACCAGTGAGAGGAAAACAGGTCTGATAAGCAACCCTTTTCAGAGCAGGTCTGTTTTAAACCCAAGCAAGACAAAGCATTTTGGCAGTTAGGGAATTACTTGTGGTGTTTTCCAGTGGTACTGACTTTTAGTTCAGCTTAATGACTTCACCCTAGATTTAGCTGAACTACTAATTATAGGGGTTAATCTCCTCTCGTCAATGTAGCTTATTAAAAGATCACAATAATCTCTCTATGGGTACAAAGTCTACAAGTTAAAAATGTATTAACAAACTCAAAGTGATGGCAAGAAATGATACTCATGCTGTTGCCTATCCGTAAGCTGGGGGCTGGATTTTGTCCTGCTGTTTGTACTACCTAAAATAGCTGTTTGCTAAAACACAACTTGATTGCTGTCTGATGTTTTGCAATAGTCACAGAGATTGTCTCACTTTTTAAATGTCTAAGATTTCAAAGCCCCACAAAAACAGTCTTCCAATTCCCACTGGCCTGCAGGAAATGCTTGTAACCCATGAGTTTGAATCAGAACAGTGCATTTTTATCAAATCTTGTTCAAGTTATTTTTTCCATTACCAGTTTCTCCCCACAAATCATTATTTACTTATACATTCTTTGCTACTTAGAAACACAGGAGGCGAGAACAAATGCATCAGCCAGCAATGCACTGAGGACCATCTCTGGAAACAGTAATGGCTTCTCACTCAGCAAACAGATTTTCGTGTAGACATGTCTACTTCAGAGAAGGAAGCCAAGAGAATGGCACCATTTCACATGAAAACACAGAGATGGCCAAAACCCTCATATAATATCATGGGATCATCAGTGCGGTTGAAAACAAAATCATCACTATGGTGCTGAGCTGCACTGTATACATGGTGTCCTACACCCCCGCCTATCCTGGCTTCAGCAGGGTGTTCAAATAGTTGTACTTTTTAAATAGAAGAGGAATTGTATCCAGATTTTCCTACGCGTCCACGGAGCCTGGGTTAGCCAATGTGCGTTGGACAGGGACAGAAAGCTTGGCAACAGCACCAAGCAGAGCATGTGCTGGATGGTCCTGTCTGCCTTCCCCACCTCAACCTGTATGGATTTGTCCCTGCGGGCCAGCAGGTGGAAAGGAAAGCAAGGAAATCACAGAATCACAGAACATTAGGGGTTGGAAGGGACCTCGAAAGATCATCTAGTCCAATCCCCCTGCCAGAGCAGGATCACCTAGATTAGGTCACACAGAAATGTGTTCAGATGGGTTTTGAATTTGTCCAGAGAAGGAGACTCCACAACCTCTCTAGTCAGCCTGTTCTAGTGCTCTGACACTGGAATAAGATCTGATTTGCCATCCCCACAGAAGAGGGGAATAATAATAATTTTAAAAAGAAACATATATGTTTCCTGTTGAAGTGAAAGCAGGGGAGTATATGAAGAATAAGCTAAAAAAAACAGGTCTTACCCACATGGAAATCCAGCATCTCCCTGCTGCATGACTGCACAAGCGTCCTACAAGGCACTAACTTACTTTCTTGGCTCCAGCAGGTCCAGTGTTGTTGTTCCGTGAAAGCAGGACAGCAATGAGGCAGACCTGCAGCTGAGGTGACAGCATGAAGTTGCTCCCTGGTCACAGTGACCAGATTCCCCTGCCACTAAAGTCTTTGGAGCCAGCAGTCCCACTCCTAGCCAGCTCAGAGGGCCGTTGTACAGGGGTGCCCGAAGAGCTGGGCAGAGCCTGAGTACCCCTTTCCTCACTCCTCAGCTAAATGTTGCATGCCCAGCACCCAGCATCGCCCAGAAACACCAGGCTCCAGCAGCTTCCGCTCTGCTACAGCCCCCAAAGCTGTTACGAGGTTGGCTGTTCTGTAACCCACCAGCTTGTAAGCAGGTGAAAAGGGCTCCCAGGATCTACAGCTCAGGGACAAAACCCCTGAAAGGAACTCTAGATCTAAAACAAATTGCATCCCCAGCTCTCAAGGAGTTTATGAGAGGAGACTTGTACAGGCACACTCTGGTGAGGATCTTCAGATGTAAAAAGTCTGGAGAAAAGGGACAGGGACGTTCAAAAACATGGAACAGTACTGGAAGGGAAGCTTGTAAATAAGGCAAGGTCTCTTAAGTGAAAAGAAAAGAAGGAACAGTGAAAGGAAGGTGTAAAAGAGGGCTGAAACACAAGAACAGTGGGGATCAGGCGGATAAGGAGCAGTGCTGTGCTGTGTGTGTCTCACTTCATCAAATCCAAGGAAGGCCCAATGAAATGATGCGGCAGCAGTCTTAAACCAGATAACAAGTACTTTTTCTTGCAACATTAAACAGCAATATTTGGAGACTAGAGGCCTCAGGAAGTTCACACAGGACTCAGATAAATTCACAAGGATTGGCTGTGGGTAGGTACCACAAGCAAAACTCTCCCTGTCTCCGTTGACACAGGCAGGCGTGGAGATGCTGTAGATGGGAGGCAAGCACAGCAGAAGTCCTCCCCAGTGCTGCTTTTACACTGCCATCATTGTTTTACCTAAGTTCATACTAAGTTACCACTGCCACACCATCTTAGCCTCTTAGAAGCTGAATATTGGGCTGGTGGCCCAAGGCTGCACAGTCCGCTTTGATTTGCTTCAATGCCTTTGTTGCAAACTGGAATGACAAGCAAGAGCAGCTTGCTTTCAGCCTGCTCAGCTACCTGGTCTCATTTGAAGGCAAGATAAAGCAGCCCCTCAAGTGTTATGACAAGAAGCCTTTTAGCAAAAATGAAACAGAGAGGCTATGTTTACAAGAACTGCTTGTAAATGGAAACCAAAACCCAAATCTGAAAGGAAAACCACATGGCCATAATCTCTCTCCCATGAAAGGAGTAGTAATTCCGATGTCACCCTGCAAGCTAAATGGTCTCTTCTAACCAAATGAGGATTACAACTGCATTCCTGGACCCAGAGAGTGCTCTGAAGTGAGGGGAGCAGAAAAGGCCTCCCCCCTTACTGCATTACAAGTCCCTGGCACAGCCGGACAAAAGGTTATGGATCAGCTCAGATAGTTTACAGAACAACTCAAATGATTTTCCTGGAATGAAACCTTGACATGGATATTTTCAGAGGGGATGGATACCAGCCTGCTTCTACTGCTACAGGAAACATGTGGAGTGTTCGGTGGGATTCACTGTATTTCATAATTCAACCTATAGATGCAAAATAAATGTGGATTGAGGAGGCTGTTGCAGTATTTACTTTGCCAGCAGATGTGTCATGCAAAGACATGGACTTCAGCTTGTACTGCATCCCAGCTGAATGTTATGCTAGGTTTGGATTTGCTCTGAGTGACTGTGCAAGATGGAGCTCACAGGGGGCCAGTATATGCCTATGGATGTACATATGGACAGAAAGATACATGAGCCAGCACTTCTACAAGCAACAAACCTTTATACCAGGGCTTTTCATGCTTTAGAGATACAGCAAGATTTCTTCTCCATTCTGGCCACTGCAATGTGAACCAGATCCAGAGCTGACCTTCTCCAAAACTGCACCTACCTCTGTCATGGCACCCACGGAAATGTAGAGCTGACAGAAAGTCTGAAAACCAGCCAGTAGTGGCAATGCAACTGACAAAAATATTGTCAGTTTTGTATTGTCTTTGCTAGCACTGTGTAATGTCAACAGGAAGTAAGAGACAGACAGCATTGAAAGGCCCAGACCAAAACCAGAGCCTTGGTTAGGTCTTTCTCAGCAGCTCTCAAAAGTAGGCAGCAGTGTACACTAACATAGGCCATTAAGTTAGCAGTATATAAATGTGTAAGAAAACAGGAAAGTCCTTGTACTCCTTGAGAAAAGTCAGGAGACAGAGGCTCTTGTACCCATATGGTTAAGCATTCTATCGCACAGCCATGCAACAACATTCTCGTGGGTTTTCACAAGGTGGACATGATGAAAAGGCTCACTGCAAAGCAGTAACATCAGCAGGGACCTCCCATGCTCCAGATCAGCACATACAAAAAAAAAAGAGGGCATTTGCATGAATTCTTTGCCCTCAAACACAACCATTCCCTCCTGACACCCAGAGTCACCTGATTTGGTACTCAGGGGAAGAAAACAGCACAGCAAGTAAGTAACCACACGCTGCTGAGCACTGCAATAGAGACAAAGGCAGCAGTGCCTGCATTTCACAGCATTCTCTCTGACCAGCACTTTGTGTGGCAATTGCTCACATGAAAGTGCCTGAAAAACCACTGCAATCAGTGCTTGCCCAACCCCAAATCCCAGTTAGCACAGATCCCCAAGCTACTACTGCTGTTCCCAAATAATTTGCAACTTTGGTCTTTCGCTTGAGAATGCAACGCACTGCAAATTCCAAGAAAAGTGCTGGTATTTTTATCAGCATCTAAAAAAAACCCTGACAAAATCACGGAACAATCCTTAAAACATCATCCAAATGTAAATCACTCAAGCATTAGAGGAACTAACAGCTATATGGATGCACACTTTTCTAGCTGAGCTCTAGTTATGTCCTGGTATACTTCTGCTAATTTAACAGAGGCATGTGGTGAGCTTTCCCTACCTCATAAATATGGCAGTCATTTTTCAAGATGTTTAATTTCACCAGTGGCCCTTGGTCATGGTGCTAACCATTACGATAGGCTGGCTTGTTGTAAAAGGGAGTTGTTTTCGTAGTCAATTATGCCATTATTTCCAAAAACATGCTTAACATGACAGGATATAAATCTTGGCAGGCCTCTCCTGAGCACACTCTGCCCCACATAAATATCAGTGGTGGAGGACCACTTTACAAAGGCATTACACCCAAAAGACGAACAGGGCTGGACTGTGGGAGAATGTTGGTGTGAAGCACAGCCCCCGATAGCACGGCAGCCAAAGCATACAGGGCTGCTCTAGAGCTGTCCTTTGTGCAGATGAAAAAAAAAGATAAAAAATGTTAACCCTTCAGGTAACGGCCATGCCACGACCGGCACATTTCTAATTCCAGGTAGTGTTTATTATTTCTCATCTTTCAAGGACTTGGAGCATCTTTAGATAGCCTAGCAGCTTTCAGGAGACACAGAGACATATGTACCACAATGTGATGTACGCTGAAAGTGCTGCGTGGGACAGGGAGAGGAGCATTGCTGGTTTTTTTTCTCAAAAATGAAAATATTTTGCAATATTGTGCTATAGGTCCTGCAATTTGAAAGTGCTCAAAAGTCAGACAGGGCAGGACAAACAAGATAGGATTGATTTGCACGAAGAAAGAGGGAGGTAGGAGTGCTGCTGGTTGCTGCTGGGTGCTAGGGCAGGCAGGTGCTTCACTGCTGGACCTACGTGACAAAAACAGCTTCTATGGGACGAACCCATAGAAAATAACCTTGTCCAGGACAGTGAACTGATGAGAAGGACCCCACAGGTGACCAAACATAGTGTTTGCTGAGCTCAAATGATTCATTAATTTTTTTTTTCAGTTATCTGCATGGTATTTAAAGACTTCTCCGTAGCATTTTACTGGAGATATGTGGTTTCACATTTTTGGAAAAGACATTTCACCTTTTGCAATAAATTTTTGACTAATGCAAGCACAAAGAGATGCAAAGGAAACACTGGAAATGATCTTACCGATGGGCTAAGAAAACACTTCAAAACTACATGTCAGCTAAGGACAGATTCATGTGCAGCACGTCCTTATCTGTGCTACAGAATTTTTTTAAAGTATTACTGCTATGAGAGATAATGAAAATTTACTAGTGTGCATACATTTCCAGCAACATGCTTACATTTACAAAAAGCATTATATAGGATACCAATTGGAGATCAGCAACTGAAGCCAAGAGGAAGGATTATAGGATTAAAAACACTGTGTTGAGTGCAAAAGACAAAACATGACTAACACAGTCAGAATCAGGATTTTACCCATTGAAAAAGAAAGATGAATGAGCTGTGCAAAAGCTATTTTCTAAAGACTAGGTATTTCTTTTCATATAGCTAATTTTGTGTAGTGAGCTAGGTACGCACTTGTATAGATACACACAAAAATAAACAGTTTCTGTGAAGTTAGTGGACAATTTCCTCCTTTCTTTGCCAGGTTGGGAGCTGAAACACAAGCAGATTAAAAGTCTCCACTTACTGTGGAGCAGTTGGTGATCACAAGAGGCTGAGTTTTCAGAGGTTTAGCATAATTTTGTTTGATGAAGGCTCGTTCCCACTGACTCTGCATGTAGCTGCTAATGCTCACTATCACTATAAATGCAAACCAAAATCTTCTGTCAGGTATCACCTGAGAAAAGGGCTTGTAACACTTTTGCTGCACCAGAAGGAGATACGAGTTGAGTTCCAGCTCTCCCCAGCCTTCCCTTTCTGCAGCACTTGCTTCATTTTTATACGTCTTTCTCCAGCATTCGTAGAACTAAATGTTCCTACAGATAAAAACCTCTTGATCTTGTATTCGAGGAGGGAAGGGCAGGAAGAGGGCCAAGGAGGAAGGGTAAGCAGATAAAAGAGGATTTCCTCTTCCACTCCACTTTCTCCCCTGGACAGACATGTCTCCTCAGGACACTGTTCAGGGGCAGAGATGTCCTGGCATGGCCTCAACCACCTGCCACCACCACAAAGGTCTTTCCTGTGCAATCATCATGTGTAGAGTCAGCAGCACCAGGTACCCCCTGGTGCATCTCAGACGATAAGTGGGTGATGCCTTTTTCTGCCTCTCTTCCTCACACACCTGCATGTAGGGGACTGCCAGGCATTGGCCCAATCTCCTTTCTTTTCATACTGTTGGACATAGGGGAACCAAAGACACAGGACAGTAACTTCTCACATTGGTGGAACGTTTTGCAAGGCAAAGCCAGCTTATGTTTTCTCTTTTGCTTTAAAAGCTCAATAAAATAGCCACTACCCCAAAGTGAATTTAAGTAAGATCCTGCTTTGAAGCTTATCAGTTGTGCTAGAATATTATTTAATTTCTTCCTCTTGAATCTGTGGCAGAGCCAGAAAGCCAACTATGCTATTAGATTTTTCTTTAGTTTTCTTTTTAAACATATTGCTGCAATGCGAAACGAATCCAGAGATTTTAATGAGCTCTTTTTTAAATGCAAAACATGTTTTGTAGCACTTAAAAATCAATCAAACTGGCAGAGATTGCTAAAATAGCTAGTATGAATTCCCTGCCATTTTCTACATGCGAAGGTCAAGCCTGGGAGATGAGCAGGCACTCTGAGTTTGCAGACTGGCTCCATCTGTTATGCATAAAGTTTGGGTTTGGCAGTGAAAACACTAAGGGGGAGAAAAAAACAAGTCTTATTGTCTGTGTTTACTAACTGCAAGGCCTGATCTTGCAGGGAGCTGAGCGTCTTGAGCCCGAGCAGGAAGGTGGGTACGTGTTGGTGCTCAGCCATCTTTGGGGACCTGCACAGAGCTCATCCTCTTCTTGTTTTTATTAAGTCACAGAAATGTATATCTTCACTGCAAACTCCCCACACAAACACTACAGAGACACACTGAGTGTTAACAGACTTTGCTTTTGTGTTTGAAGTTATTACCTGGGTTTTACGCTCGCCTGTACCACTGGCTGGGATACCCACAGCTGCTCTGGGGTAGGTCAAGTAGCTCCACCTGTGGAACCACTCATGGGGTTGTCCTCTGCACCCACAAATGAGAAATGAGAATAACGAAAGACTGAAGCTGTTTGCACCTCCGGGTGGCTGGTGCTGACCACAGCTGTACCCTGTCTGCAGACAGTGATAAAGAGGGAGTCATGTTTTTAATACCAGAGTGTGAGAAGACCTTGTATCAGCAAGGACACGAGAGAGGGAACTGCATAACAACTCCCTCCCTGGAATTCCTCCCAAGCAATGATTAATGAATGTAAACCATCAGCTGCATGGCCGTAATTGAGGACGACACGCCAGTGAGATTGTGTGTTTGTGAGAGAACGGAGGCAGACGACAGCCTCTTCACTGAAGAATAGTGAAGGGGAGCCCTGGGCTGGCAGGAGGGCAGGGGCAATCGCCTGCCCTTCAGATGCTCAGCATTCCCAGTACTACCAGGCTGTCCGCTTCAGCTTGGTTTAGATCACTACCATGGAAATGTGAGAAGAAAGACATCTCCTTTTGTCTTCATTTCTACCTTACTTTCTGATCCAAAGAGTTAGATGTCCCTGTAGAACTGGAAGTATTTTTCTCCTTCCCCAATTAACACTAACATATCAATATACGAGGTGAACCCCAAGTCCCAGAGAGGGTGCAAAGTGCTAGCAGCAGAGGGAACGCAAGGTACAAAAATACACCTTACCATGCCTTGGTGAGGCTGGAAAGCCACTGCCCACAGCAAGTAAAGCACACTCGGGACATTCTTCCAAGGTGAGTCACAGCGCAGGCCTGGAGCGCCAGGCTGCATTACCAGCTAAGCAACAACTAAAAACAACCCAATAAAAGGAACAATGTTATTGCATCTTGGAATTACTTTTGTGGTAAAATGAAAACCTTTGCAAGAAACACAAAAGTATGCCGGAGGAGAGCAGAGGGGAGGAGGAGGAGGGCTATTAAAATGGGAGCCAGATCTGAGCTTCTTGTCGGGCTGAATTCTTTGCTGTGAATAATAAGCTTTTACCACAAAGCGAAAAGAAAGTTTGTTCACTAGCTGGGATTTTTCCAGAACCTGCACAACATCTAAATCCTACAAGCTTTCTTATCCCAATGAAAAATAATTACTTTAAAGAATATTCTTCAATGAACCCTTAGGGGACAAATTACGATACTTCTCCGAAAACACGCTGTTCTTTTCCCCTTGCAAAAAAAAGTGTTCTCTTGCTTGTTTCCAGGAGGTAGGGAGGCGAGCATCACAGGCAGCAGGAAGACTCTTTGGTAATCCATTTAGCATCACATGCTTCATGGCAGCTTTCTTGCACCGTTCATGATGGAGCTACTTCAATTTTGTAAAATCCAGCAAAGTCACTTCCATGTAGTAGCATCCCTGTGGAAATCCCCAGCAAAGATACTTCACTATCCAGGCTCAAGCACTACAGACACTTAAGAGATGTGCATGCACATTAATCTGCATTTTTAAGTATAAATCTTCCTATAAGCACTGGGGAAAGTTGGCTGGCAAATTCAGTTTCAAGTATCCAGGAAATACGGCTTGTACACAGCAAAACAAGTATTTTAAACAGGATGCAATAAGATTTCCATGTACGATATTTATGTTTCTGTGATGCTTTATAAACAACAGAGCAAAAATAGTAAATAAAAAAAACCCTGGATTTCTGGTGAACACAGACTCTTTCAGTCATGTTGGAGAGTACCAGAAGTGCTACTTTCTTGCTCTGCTGTAGCTGCCAGCCATCCAGTGTTTCATATACACGTCGGAGACTAAGAGATGTGATACAGGCCGATGATGACGTGTATGATTTTTGTTTACAAAGACAATAGGGTACATTTTTAATATCTCTCCCTTTCTCATGTGAAGAACTCTTGACACAGGTGTCAGAGCCATAACTGCTTCCAAACATGTATTATCACTAATAAAGGAGAAAAAAAACCCACTATGCATACTCTGGAAGTTCACAACCCGGCAGGATGTTCAAAGACTGATTAATGCCTTATTTACTATGCAGCAATTAAAACTAAAAGTTAAATTCCACAGCTGTCCTTGATGTAATTAAATTATTGCCAGTGGAATTACAACAGGGAAGAGGTTACCCCTAATACCTCTATATTATCAATACGAGATTTTTGATTGAACAGCATTGACTAGAAAAGTGGTAGAGACAGTTCACATGGAGGGAAAAGCCCAAACTAGAGTATTTTTAAAAAGCAGCATTCCACAGATTGAGTATTTTAAAATAGCTACAATAGGAGTTATTTTATTTACTTTTCCTTTCATTATGTAGAACAATGGTGTGTTCCAGCCTCCCAGGAAAATTATTAATAGTACTTTCTTGATGCTGAGATTGTGTAATGTGCTGCGTGGAGCAGCCTCCTGCCCCAACTGCTTTACAACTGTGCTGTGCAAGATGCTGTACAATTTGCTTTATTCCAAACTAACCTCTCCTACCATATTACAGAGCCCACCCTTACCATCATGTTCGTCTTACTTGATCCCAACATGGTTATTCCCCACAACACCACTGGCTCATACTCATGTCATGAGAGGGCTCACAGGCAATAACTGAGAGGATGGGCCTGCTTGATGTATTTGCTGTAACTGTGCTCTACAAAGAAACGGGACTTTATGCTGTGCCGTATTGCAAAACAAATTAAATCAGCTTTATTAATTTTCAAAGTAATCTGATCCTAGTGCCGTATAAATATATCTATGCATGTATGCATTCATTGAAAGGATTAAATGATGATCTATAAACAGCTTACCAGATAAATTTTGCCTTCACATCATCACATGTAAACTACAGGGTCTGAAAATGAAAACCCACTTTTTTTTAACTACCTCACAGGAGTTCCCTGCTAAGTGTGTGCCTTGTCTCTGACTTGAAAAGGCCAGGTCAAAAACTCCAGGCGGATGCTTTTGGCACTGGAAAACGCTGAACAATCATAATTCAAATGTGTGCTGTGACAATGTCAATTTTGAAGACATTTTCAATACAAATAATCCCAGGTAATTTGAAGACCATTGAAAGTTTCCTGGCACAGAAATGTTTCAGGCAACAGAATATTTTTAAATTATTATTTTATACCTTAAATCAGGAGACAGCATTCCCCAAGTATTGTTATTCCATTTTCTGTCTATTTGTTTGTGAACTCTTAGGTACAATTAATTTCTGCTACTGACTTTTGGTGTACAACCAACCCCAAATCCCTTGGGTTTGCTCCCGACAGGAAGGATGGCAATTCTTGCTCTCCAAGGCACTGAGAACATGAAACTTCTACTAACTAACCATCAGCCAGGCTCCTGGTGTTCCCAAGTATCTCAGGTAATTCTGGTGGCAATGGTTAGAAGATGGATTTATGCTTAAATATCACATCCTTCCATTTAAAAATGTGTGTCTTTCATTTTACTTGCAAGAAGAACCTGAATAAAGCGAGCATTTGTTTTCCACAAACAATTCACTTAACTCTGTTTTTCTGCTAGTCACAGTGCCTGTAACTTAGCCATGAGCTCGCCTACTGATTCTGCAGCACTGATTTGGCCACTTTACTATGATTTACTTTTACGTACATGGTAAATAACAGTCTTCTGTTTCCATGGGTTATTTTTACCTAGTGATGCTTCATTTGCATATTGCAGTCACACTTTTCTCCATGTGCCTACTTCTGGTTTGGTTTGCAAACGTGGCACAATAGCAGCAGTGAATCACCAAAAAATGTTACTCATTCTGAACATCAACCAGATAACTTGATGGCACTGAAAACATGTCTCCATCTTTCAATCTTGTTTATGAAGGGACAACTTAATTTTGCTAAGTTCATATGGCAACAGTTCAGGTCACCCCATGCTTTGGGACATAATATGTAATATGGGCAAATACCGTGTGTTCAATGTGAGACCTGAAATTAAGTAGTTCTGTGAACATATTTGCATTAGAAAGGCATTAAGCAGCCCAGTGCCATCAGCTGCTGGTGCAGTTTGAAACTGAGCTGCCCTATCATCACTGTGCAGCTAACCCCGTCCTGCTCCAAGTGTGCAGCAGGGCAGTGCACATTTGCTCTCCAGCGGGCAGTGACTCAAGGTGCAAATAAACCAATAAATCTCTGGGTAAACAAGAACAGAATCTGAATATTAGAAAGGGGTTTCTGTAACTTGATAATGAATAAAGACATTTGGCAAGCCCTGACATGATCCTATTCTAATTGCAGTTAACTCCCCAAGCCACACCAGTTTGATCAGATGTTGGACAACCTCTCTTCTGAATAAGACAGTACCGAAATACCCAGTCGTTGTTGGGAAAGGGATTGTCTTCCTGTCCCCTCTGAAAAAAAGCAGGAGTTCTCAACACCCCAAACCCGGCAACAAGCTCCCAGCCTGCCCCTAGGAGGCACACGGCTTGGTATCCTATAGCCAGGTTTGCTATATTGTTTTCTTCTATTATTCATAAACCACAGCCTCCAGTTTTCATGTCAGAAGTTTTACCCAGTATTTGCAAAAGGAGCAGTTGAACCCTAAACATTTTCTCTTTTCCTCAGTTTTCATTCATAAAAGCAATAGAGCAGACAAGGCAGAACTGGTTTCTCCATGTTCAAGATGCCCAGGAGCTCAGAATGGGCCTTTTATTCCCAAATTAATTTTTTTTTTCTGAATCTGTGTATATTTTATTATCCGTGAAATTACCACCTGATGATTTTATTAGACATCTCATAAAATGCAGCTAGATTTTGCATTATGAAAAGCAGTACACGATTCACTCCTGACTTAGAGACTTCCTCCGTTTACTAATCCTCCTCTGTTGCATGATTTCAAAAATAAATCCTTGGGTGTTCATTCTCTCGATGTATGAAAACTGTTCCATATTTCTGATCAGAAAACTGATCAGAAAGTGAAAACCAACAAATATAAAGAGAAAGCAAAACCACTGATATGACTGAAAGCATCCATGCCAAGATACATGCAGCCATGTTAGACCATTTCCATTATATGTGGGAGAAATATTGAACAGTACAAGACAGCTGAAGGAATTCTTAGTTAAATGATCTCGAGATAACAAAAAAGGTGTCATACAGACACTGCATGTATTAGTATCAAAAAAGGTATCTTATCAACACCAGTGGCTCTCACAGATGAGAAACCTGATGCAACTCACTAGTAGGGAAATCTTGTACAATCTTGGTTTGAATCACCATGTTGGAACCTTGGGATGCAGTGGCTGCTGTTTAGTCTCTTGATTGCTTCTTTTCCTGTTGTATGCACCAAAGGCTTTGACGGAATTTGCTGATGATGTTCCACCAACACAATCACATGGCTTCCTTGCACTATCCCCAAAGTCCTTTATCTGCATCTTTCTGCCTTTTGATATAGACCCTAAAACACAAACATTTTGGCGCAGGGGCTGTTCCTCCTGCTCTGTGTTTCTGCAGTAACTAAAGCAATAGTGTCCTCCACTGAGGCTGGTAGTGCAGGGCTCTGGAGCAGCACAAAGAACAGCTATACAGACATCAATTTTTATTTCCTTAGCTTATGAAAGCTCAGGGGTGCACAAGTTGAGGAAGGAAGGATAATAATTAGCCCCTTCCCCATGGATTTGGACATTTTCCTAATTTTTACTGACCTCTGTTCATAACCAAAATGTAACAGAGCATCTCTGCATACCAACAAGTTATTTCTATCGTTGATTAGGTTTGGGGTTTTTTTATCATTTACAATATTAAATCAGACTCACAATCAGAGCATTGCTGTGTACAGTCCTGCTGAGGCAGTATTTTTATAGCTGTCAATAATTAGACAGGTTTTAAAAGCTGGAACCAATTGCAAGTTACAATGAAAGAGGAACCTCCACATAAATGGCTCAGGATTTCCTGTTATTGCAGATTGATTTTTGTGATGCAAGGCAAGATTCATTTTTTTTTTCCCCCAATAATTAAACACATGTGAAGTAGCATTCTTTCCAGTCCACAACAATGACTTTCCTGGAGATTGTTTTGACAGAGTTTTCATCTGAAATATTTTTCATTAATATAAATAAGTTTGTTTCTCAAAGTCATGACTCCACAATGATACCACACCACACCAATCTCCTTTTTGACGAAAGAAAGATGTTATTTTAAGAATGTTTGCAACACAATTCCTTGACAAAAATCTATTCATTCCATTTTCTTGAAAGTTTTGGGGTTTGCTTGCAAACGTGAGCCTGATGCAAAATGCTTTAGTATAAGGCAAAATATTTTGTAAGATAAGTTTTAAAACTATATTCCTGTTCTATACAAGAAAATTTAAACACGACTGTGATTTAAGTCCAATGATGTTTTTTTGCTATATAGCATTACAAAGGTAAACTTCTCAGCCAGTTTATTACAGTTCATCTGTGAAATAATTGCTTTTGATAGCAAAAATGTGCAGTGCTTATTACTGCCTGGAAGTGGACTATGGCCCCAGTCCAAAGCTTGTTGATGTTAGCAGGGATTCTTCCGCAGACTTTAAAATCTTAGTTAGCAGGAAATGCACCGTCAAGAAACTTGTTTTTCCAAATGCCATGATCTAATCACTGGAGATAACTCAAAATATTTCAAATGAGAGTTTAAAATTCTAGTGGGATAAGCAAAAATTATGACCAGGTTGTATTATTTCTACTCAAAAGGAACAGAAATTCTAGAATAGCTCTGCTCAGTGCTTTTAACAGCAAAGCCTGTGGTCATCACAGTCCTACAAAGCATCCCACTTATGCTGAAAGCTGTGTATTCTCCGCATCTCGCTGAGCCCAGACTCTGCTCACCTCATATTCTCCTTTCTACCTACACCTCAGGGTGAAGCACTTCCCAGTTTGCCCTGTCCTCAGCACATTTGGAGGTTCGTCCAGAAGCCTGTCTGCCACTCTGCAGAACCCTCTGCCACTGGAAAGATGAAAGTGGACCAGCAGCAGATTTAGCTATAGAACACCAAACAGGCAACTGGCCACACAGCCCACACTTCAAAGGGCAGTACACTTCTTGGGTCTCTGTCCTGGTAGAAAGGGCTGTGTGCAATAAACATCAGATAACTGAAGCCTGAAACAAGCTCTTTGTATTTTCACTGTTGCTTTTTATTAAATGTGGGATAGCATATCTTTATTACCTCCACTGAAGCAATTCATTTGTACCCACAATGGCTTTGGGTAAATACCTAACTTCATTTTCACCTTGACTAAGCTTTACCACTCCTTAACTCCCCCCCACTCTTCCCCCCTCCCATTCCCCCCCCCCCCCC
>VWZK01020992.1:24328-39032 GCA_013396935.1 Baryphthengus martii | reverse complement strand
CCCCCCCTCCTCCCCGCCTGCCCCCGCCGTTTCACCCTTGCTTTTTATGCCAAATGAATGAATGCTCACTCAGGCTTCAAAGTACATGGCAATTTAAAAGGACCTGTTTGTTAAGATCTCCCAGCCGTCTGCTGGGGAATTCCTCACAAAAGCAGATCTCCCCTTAGGGATTATTTCGCTACCTTTGAAGACTGTT
Organism: Baryphthengus martii; assembly: GCA_013396935.1. Classification (NCBI taxonomy): domain Eukaryota; kingdom Metazoa; phylum Chordata; class Aves; order Coraciiformes; family Momotidae; genus Baryphthengus; species Baryphthengus martii. Next base: position 38,836 of record VWZK01020992.1, on the reverse strand, counting down.
TGCCGTCATGGCTGCTTTTTAGTTGAAGAGGTATTTCAGCCTTGTGAAATGACGGAGTGCGAGTGTATTACACGTTATGGACAGTTATGTTAAAATCGCTTTAATGGCCAAGAGTCTAAATGTCGATTTGCCAATATCTAGCTTCCATGTAGGTTTTTTTTTGACTCAGCCCAGTCCTTTGCAAAGCATTTGGAGAGAAGAAACAACCTCCTCCCCGCCGAGCTTGAGATACAGTTAAGGCCTAAGCATGCAAGTTCAGCACCAATTCTGTCGTTGGCAACCCTGCTACTTGCCGTGGCCCCATAACTCTTCTGCTGGGGTATACAGCATGCTGAGACATGCAGGAGAAGGGCACCAGGGTCTTGCTCCTGCCATCACCAAAGCTCCTGTGCAAGGAGCACCTGAAGCAAAACTCCTACTATTAAGCAGGGTTCATTGCAAGAGCTGCTTTCCCCATGAATAAAGGTGCCTGCAATGCCTTGAGCACCCAGCCCCATTAGCCAGTGCTGCACCCTCCATCTCATGGGCTTTTGCAGTGCTCCCTCTTGCTGGCCTTTTGTTTTCCCTGGATGTGTCTGGCTTTGGGATCTGTACTGCTGTAGGTGGCTGGATGCCTAGAAGTCAGCCACTGCAATACCAAAATCCCTTTGGGCTTAGCCCAAAGCAACATGCCTGATGACACCCAGCAGCTGTAGCTAAGCCAAGAAAGATTCAAGATCATGATTGAAGGACCCATTCTTGAAACTAGTAGTCTCCTTTCTAAAGATGTATGCAGCACTTTCTTAAACAGGGCACAGATGCATCCCATCTTCTCAGCACTGAACACACACAGCTCTTTCTGAATCCAAACTGGGATTTAGGAGTGCTGAGAAGTTCTGAAAACTGAAATGCAAAGTCTGAGTCCAAAAAACCTCCCCAGCTGACTGAGTTAAATCTTGTGATCTGATAGATGGGGACCAGCACAGCATAATCAGGTGAGGTAAAAGATGGAGACCAAAAGATAGCCCAAGACACGTCCTCTGTGTACAGTCAGTGCAGGCAACTCATGCCTCGCTTTGCCAAGTTTGCTTAGTGTGTTAGAGTGAATAAATTATATTCGTAACACAGATCACGTTCTGTTCCAGAAAAACAGAGGGGAGGGGAAAAATAGAGGCAGAGAAGACACATGAAATAACCCTACTTTAAAAGATAAATTTGATTGTAAACACATGAGCTTAACATTTATTTTTAAATCAGTAAGAATTAGTTCTGAGTATGTACTGTAAAACATGAATGGGTTTTTTTTTATTCCGTAGTTATGGATAATGAAAAAACTTCACAGAACAGCTATAACTGGACCAATGTTCATTAATCATCCGTCTAAACCATTGCTCTAGTTGTCTTAACTTCATTTTTAGAAATTCACCAACTAAACCAAAACATATTTCTAAGACCAAACTGGAACGAATCAAAGGACTTCTCCCAGAAGTTAATCCCACAACAGAATACTGCTGCATCCTATACACAGAGCTATTACCCAAATATTGTCAAGCTGAAGTTTCAGCTCAAATTATTTGCGTATGTTCAACTGGAAAAGCATACAAGGAACAGCACGGATTAGCTGTACTTGCTGTTACTCATGGCACGGTGCGCACATGTTAGGCCCATCAGGGTGCAGATGACAAATACTCATATTCAAATAGCTGCACATTTAAGTAAAGGGTAGAAACCTCAAACTAGCCCAGAGACATAGCAAGATACTCATGCTTAAAAAAAAACGTAGGCCTTGGTGTAGCAAAGTTGAAAGACTAAGAAGCAGCAAACCATGCCTACCTTGTTATTTCGCATGCACTTCAATGTAGAAATTAATGATTCACTGTTATTAGTGGATATTACATGATGAGGTAAGTTCAAAAACAGAGAGAAAGATTCAGAAGGAAAATGAAAAATTCAGTTTCCAACATGAACGAAATGATATAGTAGGATGAAGACCTGCCTTGGCTGTTGATAATGATTAGTGCCCGTTAATTAACAGCTGCATAAAGTTGCCAGACCCTTAGTTGACAAAGTAGTCCGAAAAGCTAACATTCACATGAGTCCCAGAGACACCAGAAAGCCAACAGACATCCCAATGCCCTGGGAAACTCACTGGAAAGAAATGCAGTACATCCCAGAAGGAGCTTCTACACATTCATAAATTCTAACTGAATGTAAAACATCCAGGAAAGAGCATCCTCAGAGATGCGAGGAATCCAGTGAAAACATCTGTTCACTGCTCAGGAAGATGGGTTACATAGCCAAGAAAATATTATATTGCCGCAAGAAAGATAAACTAGTAGCATTAATATTCTAGCAATAGGTTTGAACTCCTAGAAATAATAAAAACTAACTCCTGCTTCTGTTTAGGGGAAAACATAATTCAACTGTGTGTACTGAAACCTGGCCCTGAAACTCTCAGAAAACCTGGTCTGCAGAGGGATATAATCGCAAAAGAGGATGAGAGAGAGACCCCTAATGTCTGGGCACATGATAAGACTTGCTCTGCAGGTGACAACCAGCCTTTGTCTGTGCCACTCAAGATAACAGGGATTGGGATAACAACCCATTGACAAGGTCAGTATTAGGCATTAGCAGAATTTAAGAGATGCTGCCTAGAGCTTAACAAATAGCAGTTTATGTCCATGACAGTTAAATACTCATAAGAAAGCGAAAGACTCTGTAAGAGCCGAACTGGTTTAAATCTTAGAAGAGACAAAGAAATAAAGCCCACAAACACTGAAGGAGCTTTGGCATTCATTGTAGGTATCCATCGTCTTAAAAACTCCCAGCTGGGCAACACAGGATCCATACTGACTGCGGGAAAATAACATCCCTCCTGCCAGCTGCTGAACTCATTAGCATCCAGCCTGTGTCCCTTCTCACAGTCATCCCAAGAACATCTTGGAAAGCACAGAAATAAGTCCTTTTCTTAGACTCCCAAGTCTCCCTTCCAAATGACACCCTCAGTTTACATTAAGCTAAGTAGTTAAATGAGAAGTCATTTACTGCCAGTTTGGTTAAAAAGCATGCAGATTCTTAGCATGCTTTATAGGCTTTACCTTTGCTTTTCAGGAACAGCCTCTCCATTAGTACTTGGTGAAAACTGTAATTTACATCCTGGGTTGCATGCCACATCACACAGAGATAAGAAGCCTTCATTTCACCAGCCCTTCCTTTTCCCATAGTTTATCAGTAAATCCCATGATCCCTGCTCTGTGTAAATAAGTCACTTAAGGAAAATGCTTGTGGGAGAGCCCACGTCTCCAGAGAGGCCACAGTGCTCAAAGGCTCTCCTTGTCTTTCCCAGTCCCCATGTGCACTCATCCCAGGGACAGCCATTGAACATCTAGCTCAACAATCAGCAGCTGCTTTGCTGGGTTCCCACCTCTCTGGAAAGATGACAAAGGGCAGAAGCGCCCATGTTCCCTTCTTCGCCCAGCACGGGGGCCTTAGAAAGGATGACTTGAACAACTGCTCCTTGGCATCAGCAGCATCAGGTCCACCAGTGGGGATGAGAATCAGGCAACCTGCAGGTTACCTGTGGCCACGTTTTGGGTAAAGAGGAGGGGAGGATGAGTTTGTTGCATGAGTCAAGTAGTAAAACAGTTTCCTGGGGTCTTTGAAAAGAGCCTGGCCAGGAGGTGCTTGCCTTGAGGGCTAGTCCCATACAGGGAGCTGGTCCCATTGGTGACCATATAGGCAGCACTGCCCCAGAGCTGGCAATTAAGTCCTGGAGCTGGGCTATTGGCATGCTAGAGCCCTTCACATGTCAACCCAAAGCAGGTGAGGCACTTTGGAAATCAAGGACAGTTTATAGCTCTTTCACAGAAAGCATCAGCAGGGCTGAAGAAACAGCTGTAGGAAGGAAATGCATCATCTCAGTAGTGTAAGGTGGCCCGAGTAAGTGTGGAAATCTGTGACAAATCCATGAATATGCCATAGAGGGCAGCTAAGGAGGTTTCAAAAAGTCACAGCAGTGGTCAACCATCTCTGTACCAGCAGAAACAAAATACATTCTAAGAGATTTAGATTTAAGCAATATGAGAGATTAGAAATAGAGACTTCATAGGAGTAACTTTTGGGCTGGAATAACTTTTACCAAATAAATGTCCATAAAACCTATTGGAGTCTGCCAAGCTGAAAACCCTCAAAGTGCATGACTACACTGTACCATCCCATATTATATCACTGGCAAGTTAAAAAAAGCAGGGAGCATCAGATGAAACTAGTAAGAATCAGGTATAAATAAAATAAACATAAGTTTTATCCACACAAGGGCTATTTGAACTGTGGAGGTACTTAACAAGAGATGATAAAGGGAAAACTGAACAAAGTTGCAAAAGAGAAACCCCTTAGTTTGACTAAATATATAAAAATTCTCTTCTTTTCTTTGAGTCTCTGTGTTGAAAATGGTTGAAAATTGAGTAAAAACTACAGGAGAGTATTGAGGAGAGTGACTTTGGGTAGTCATGAAGTTGACATATTGGGACTGTTGGATCATCAGCATCACCCAGCTCAGTGATTCGAGTGGTTTTAGGCAGTGCTTTAGGCTGTGGCATTGCAGCTTGGTGGACAGGAGATGCCAGAAGTGCTGTTAGTGAATACTATCATTGCACAGGGCTGTGTGGAGTAGCTACAGTCTGCTCACCCCAACCCCCTGAGTAACCACATCACATGCGTGTTTGTCTAGGAGAGGGAAGGATTCACCAGCAAACAGGCACAGACCATTTCTGTGTCTTTACCTGACAGTTCCCACAGATCCCACTGCTGAAGCCCATGCCCAAACATTTACTTCTACTCTTGTTGATATCACCTCTACTGCCCTTATCGGGATGAATTGCAGTGAGCCTCCACTGTTGCAACTTGTGAAGGTTTGGCTGTCTTGTAGTCTAAGTCGCAATATTCACAAATGTTTTTCACAATGGCTCGCATTGCAGCTCTCTTCTGTTTCATAAACTGACTCATAAAAAGCAAATAATTTTCTAACAAGTGTCTCTGGAGAAGTCATGGACATAGGACTACAATGCTGGCCCTACATGGCCAAATTATAGGAATGTGGTTAAACACAGGACCTAGATCGACCCCAGGACCAGCTGCAGCTGCAGGTAGAAAAGATTTTCAGCTGGCACTATGACAACAGCATTATTGAGGAAAATATCAGAAATTATATTACATAGAAAAGAGACATCTATAATGAGTTGACAAGAGACGTGCAGGCAACCAGCTGATACCGTTTGCTTTCCTGGATAGATGTTGTGCCAGAGCAGCCCATCCCTTTATCAATTCCATACCAATCTGCCACAATTCTGAATATTTGTCCCATACAAACTCACTAAACTACAAGCACAACTCTTAGTTGCATAATGTGGGACAGTGCAATGTTGTTTTGATCTTAAAATAACAGAGCATCTAAGGTCTTGCGTTTTTTTTCAGCACCACAGGGAGCACAGGGAGGCTATTCGAACTGTGAGCTAAAATGGAGGAGATAGGTGTCAAACAACAGCTTTGACAAATCCAAGACTAAATGTTGCTTTTTCTTCCCTCCTCACCAGAATGTGGTATTTTGACAGCTGAATGTGTCTTGCTCTCCCAAGAGATGAGAAGATACAGAATGGGACTTGACATCACCAGTTGCATCAATAAAAAGCAATAAACAGCTGCACACAAAGTCTGCTGTGGCTATTGCAACCAAAGTGCTCCTTTACAGAAAATTGTGGAGGTCATAAAGTATAGGCTAAAATCACAGTGGAAATGGAGGCTGCAGATTTCAGTCTATTCAGAGACTCAGTTCCTGATTACACAGCCTGGCATGCAAGGTCTGCCCTTGGCAGAGCAGCCTGGCATCCCCCTCCATCCTGAGGTATTGCAGTTTTCCTATTATTTCTCAAAAAAACCCCTTAATATAGGCTTCCTCTCTGCAGGAACACTCATACCCTGGCAGCTCACAAGCAGAGCTGCGTGCCTTGTCAGTGGCCCCGCAAAGATGGCTTTTCTGAGCCTGGAAGAGAAGTTGTTATGGAGAAATCTACTCCCTTAGAGAAGAGGAGGAATTTGGAGATAACACCAGCAGAGGATATAAACAATGGACACCCAGCAGACTTGCACACACGGAGGGAAATGCCCTTATACAATAGAAAAACGTATAAGGTACATTAAAATGCCCACCCAGGTTTGACAACACTGCAGACAGTCTCCTCTCTTTATCCTCTAGAGTCAAATACAAAACAAAGGCCTATTTTTTTAAGATTAAGACCAGAGACAGTGGGATTATATGAAAGATTTGACAAAGTGTATAATGGACAAACTCAGCATGCAAACGGGTTTGGGTGGGTGCCAAAGGCTCAGGTCACAAAAACGACATTGTTTCTTCTTTTATTCCCCTTTTAAAGTCTTTATAAATAAGCATTGTCAGACACAAGCTGGTTTTCTTCTTATTTTTAGATATTACAATGGTTTTTTTAAACTTAGGAAGTACTTCAGATTCAACTTTTTCTTGACAATCAGAAATTTGAAATTAAATATGGCTCTGATTGTAAAAATGATTTAATTCAATATGCACGTTTGCTATTTGATGTTAAGGGAGAACACTTCTTGGTATTAAGTTTAGTGACACAAAGAGCTGTGAGTTCATTCAGCTTCCAGAATGCCTTCTGGAGTTAGCATACAGTGTGCTAAGTGTATATACACATATACATCATCCCTAAATGCTTATTAATAACCTTGGTAGTTCCTACAATGAGATATACTTGTTGCTTTGCCACCCCAAAGGTAACATTCATATTTACACTAATAATTGGAATTAACTCAGCTGTCTCATGCTGTTCATGTCGGGACTGGGTAAGGAGGGTATAACTGGACATGCATCATTTAGGGGGGAACTTGCAAAGCTTCAGGACTCTCTTGTAGCCAGTGAATTTTTGGTGTGCTCCCTGCAACACTCCATTTGCTCGCAAACAAACAACATTGCAATTGCAGGTGATGTTGGAAGTGTAGGTTTGCTTGTGAACATTCTAAAATAATAAAAAAAGGTAGTTTAGGAATCCTTTTTGAAGGAACAAACATATGACTCCATGAGTAAGTGGCAGCAGTGACACCATAGGCACAGTCTCCCTGACAGCCCCACACCCATTATGGTGCTTCCCCAGCTCAGACACAGACCACTCCATTAGCCACATTAGGGACCTCTCTGGCTTAAAAAGAAACAGAAGGAGAAGGAGGAATAAATCCCTAGTCTAACAATAAAAAGGCAAGATCTGTTCCCTGACCCAGTTCTTGATGTCGGCTTGAAGCTGCCATGCAGTCAGAGCTGAGGCAGTGTGGTACAGGGATGGCACCAAAGGATGAGGAGACATGAGAAACTTGTAGTACCACCAAGCGTATCATGAAAATGCAAATGAAGCTATTTGAAGAACATCAATTTTTACAAGCAGAACAAATATGGCATTTCCAATGGGACATTCATGATGAAGCCATCAACGATGGAGTCATCTTTTTTTCTAACAAGTGAGGCCATTCTGTATGTCACATCAAGCAGGTCCAAAAATCGCTATGGAGAGGGAAGTGATCTTCAAGCACAGCTTCTCTCTGGAGCACGAACCTGCAAGGGCTGACCTGGTCTCACAAGGATGAGCTACTACCTGAGCCAGCAGAGCCCCACAGGTTTGATGGGTCTCTAGAAATCCACATGCACCGAGCAGACCTAGCAGCCCCTTCTAGTGAAATTATGTTTCCTCATTGATCTGGGATGAGAGGGGCTCATTCACATCCTCACAAGCAAGAACCATAAAACCACATTGACTGCTGCAAAGGCAGTGGCTCTGGGGGCTGCAGCTCCCTGAGGGAGAGGAATTCCACCAGAGGCAGATATCAACAGTGCAACACACCAAAGGGAAGCAACCTGCAGCAGGCACAGGGTACTGCACAGCATGGGGGATTGCTTCACTTGATGTTTGGGGCTTTGGAGTTCATCTTCTTGAGTCCCTCTGCAGACAACAGCCTAAAAAACCAGCTAATAACAACAAAAAAATCCATCCCTTCCCCCACTAAGCAGAAGTTTTTCCCAGAACAGCCAGGTATCAGCAGCTCAGGTGTTAAGCAAAGCCCTGGACACTGGATTCCCAATGAAACCATAATGTTGAGCAACTCTACCACAGCAGCCAAGAGTTCCTGTTGATAACTGCACAGGTTGAGAGTATTGTGCTGGCCTTTCTCTAACAAGCAAACTGGCCAGCTGTTTGATTCAAAGCTTCCCTCATCCTCCAGGAATCCAGATGCAGCTTTCGGCATGACCCCAGTTCAAATTATTTTTAAAGCCCCTCTGTGCACTTAAAATGACATGATAATTAAGATTATAAAACAACAATCAATCCAGAATTTGATAATAACACTGAAAGCCTAAGAAAGGAAAATAAGATTGATTTTAATCATGCAATCCATCTGTAGGATGAATTTGTTAGAGACAATCTGGATAAGAACCTTTTAAGTAAGCCAAGAAGTTTAGAAGGGATAAAAGGAATGTATCAGTGAATCCAAGCTTTTAAAGCAAATTTTACAGTGTTTTGCCATTTTTAAGTGTAGCGTTTTGGCTTTTTAAATCTTTCACGATTTTTAAAGAGGTATATTTTATTTTCAAGTTGCTGAGAAATTATATCAGACCATCACCTCACTAAACATATGCATGAGTTCTCCAAATGCCCAGAAAGATGAAATAAAACAAGTCTATTCTGGAAATTAATAGACACGAGAGCAGCATAAATAACCAGTGATGATAAGACTAGAAAGCTGCCATAGGTAGGTCAAAACAAAAGTTCATCTATCCCAACCCTATCTCCAGTAACTGCTTAGGAAAAGAGTATTAAAAATAGCCAAACACCGTATGGTTTTCCTTTGCATCCCTTTCCTCTTCCAGCAATAAGGAGGTGGTATTCCAAGAAAGTGGCAGCCATAATGTGGAGTCTAACAGCTACCACCAGAGCTCTCTTCTGCCATATGGGTGTTTTAAGATGACAAAACATGTAGAGCTGGAGCACGCCAGCAGACTCTGCTCCAGCCCCACATGCAGACCTTGGATGCTCTGCTCAGGTTCAGTGTTGTTTCTCAGGGAGTTGCTTCCCTGCATGCCTAAAGGTCCTTAAACTGCCTTTATGGTTGATGGCAAGCCAGCACACACAGCCACCAATAAACCCCTCGCCTGTGCCCAGTCATGCAGGAAATTACCCTCTTAGGAGGTCTAGCACTTAGCCGGCTACTCACCTGCTTGTGCAAAGAGTTTGGCTGGGGAACCAAGACATCTCTGTGTCATGGCTTCCATAGTCTGGGTTTCAAAATGTTTCCCATTCTATGCCTGAAGAGTCAGACTCCTGTCAGACAGTCATCACAGACCCAAAAAATAAAGTAAACAGGCTTAATTTGTGTTTGTAAAATCTTGGCTTCGCCAAAGCCAGTGAGACTCATCTCCCTTTACCACCCCCACACCCCCACACCCTCAGCTTCAAAAGTCCCGTAGCTTTTTCTGGCACAGCATTTACACAGTACTTGAACTGAACAGGACAATGAGGTAGACAATATCTTTTCTAAAAACTCTCAATTATGTAAACACCTCAACTATTTTTGGTAAATGACTGCTGGTTTAAAAATTGTGAAAAAGAAATCACATAGCAATTATTATTACAATTATTAACAAAATAATGACATTATCATTTTTTGATTAAACAATGCTGAACCCAGGGGATTACAGGAAAAGGTCAAACAAAGGCTTTGGTACATTAACAAAGCCATTCTGAAATCTTGGAAAGACCTCAAGTTTCTTAATAGTTTCATCCAGGATTTGGGAGTAAACTGCAGCTGCAAAGGTACACTGTGTCAGGGAGAAAAGTGCCTCTCATGGGGGTGCCTCTTCTGAACTGGAGTCTATATTTTCTGCTGTCCTGCCTCTTAAACTCCATGTTGTCCTCCTTCTTTATACTATGTCCCTATTCCTCTGCATCCTTCTTTGTAGGGATGCACCTGAATTGTATAATCCTGACACACACATAATCAATGCATCACGGCAGCAGTGAGAGGGACATACTTAGCTCAGAGAGCATTAATTTGAGCTGGTTAAAAGACTTCTTATTGCTGGGAACTAACGACAGCACAAGGTGCAGGGGAATGAAGGAGATGGTCCATGGAGCCAGAGTGACATGGACCAAAAGGAGCATCATACAGCTCCCTGGTCCACAGGGTGGATGGGGATTGTCCACATCACTGGCATTGTGCCTTGTCTATGCCAAGGGAAGCAGACCTGGCAAAATAAGAGGTGCACTCTGCAGCAATGTGTCTTTTTATAAACACAGAATGTTTCCCCGGACAAATTTTTCTTCCCAATTTTTTTTAACCTCCTCCAAAACCAAAATAGTGTTTGAAATTTTAACATGCTTAAAGCTTTTGGTAGGAAAGCCTATAGCAAGTTATCCTCAGATAAATTAGCCAACAGTCATTATTCCTCAGTGATACATCTTATCTTCAAGTCTGGCCATACATTTTATTGTTTCCAGACCCAACTCCACAGGACATCCACAGGATAACAAAAAGAAACCGAATAAGGAGAATTTGGTAAATCCACATACCATTGACTGCTTCAGGTTCAGGATTCAGACTTTCTTATTTCTAAATTATTATTCTTTTAAAGTTAAATGATTTCATATCATACCTTCACAGAACAACATTTTAGCTGCAGAAACATAGCAAAATAGTTCCGCTCTCCCAGGGGCTGCAATTTTAAAAAATATCTTGGTGTATTCCTCTGTTTTAAGAAAGGGTGAATCCACGGAGATGCTAGAAGCAGAACATCTGACATCTGCTGTGACCACTTGGGAAATCTCTCTATGCAAAAGCTTGAAAGCACAGGCTGCTTTTAAAGAATCTTTCCAGTGTTGAGTGATTTGGTGTATCCTGAATGAGATTTTTTCTGGCAGAGTTTATGTCACCTGGAAGTCAGAAGACTGGGACAGCAACATCAGGAGTCAATGTCCTGAAAAATGATCAAGGGCACGTACACGACAGCTCTGAATGGTCAAACCACAGGTGTCAGGGGTTTCTTCTGCGCCAGACTTAGCTAATAATATTTGACTTCCTTGGTGTTAGTCCTGGCAATCACGGTCTCATGGGGGTTGCTCTCACCCTCAGAGGTTTGGTACAAATCTGCAGTCAGGTCAGAGACCCATGTCTGTGTTGGCACTGGCACTGGTGGTTTTACAAACCCCCAAAGGAGGTGCCGGTGATAGACATCTCACAATCTCTAGTGTGGAACCTGTGCAATATGAACCTAAAACCTGCAGCTTCTATTAAGCACGGCTCACTAGTTCCCCTCTGTAGCCCACACATCATCAGCAGAGAGGGAAGGCTGCTGTGTGAGCACGAACTGAACTGCATATCTCACTTGGGCTTTTGCTTGGCCTCGACAAGCAATCTTATGAAACAAAATGGAGAAAATTTGTCCAGTGTCAGCCCTGACAACTCAATCCTTCTCCATTTAGCACCCCTCCTCCCCACAGCAGGGTTTGGGTTGGTTTTCCAGACACCTACGTTATTTGCTATCTACATGGAGCACCACAGAATAAAAAATAAAGAAAATAATAATAAAAAGCAGTGGGATATGACTGATCGGTAAAATCAAGCGTAGTGGAATCGAGATGTATTTGCAAAGCATTGCTCTAATATTTGTGTCAGGATTACACACCTCCACCTCCCAGGCAGTTCAGTCACTTAGCTGAGCTTAAAGTAGGGTGAGAAACACAGCCAGATTGAGAAGTTTAAGACTCCTTTAAAGGATTTTAGCCACAGAAAATGTGGCAGTGCTATGCCTTTCTTGAGAGATCTGGCCTCCAGCTCCAAACCGGTCAGTTAAAGATTTCAGGCAAAACATGCAAGTGATTAGTATGCATGAGAGCTCCTTTATTTCTTTGTTGATGTTCAACAGAAAGTACTTTGGAAATTCTGTAACTGAGTTTTAAAGGGGGAAAAACAAGGGATAACTGTAGCCAAATGAACCTTGACAAATGTTGTTCCCCAGCACTACTAGATGTGAACAGATTACATATCCACTTACAGAAACACACAGGTTTGCTATTATACTTCAGAAGGCATCTCCATAAGTAATTTCAAGTATTTGGAAAAGTTCATGCACTCCGGCTGAGGAATTTTTGATTAGGTAAAAGATTTGATTTTTTCTTGAGCCAAGTATGTATATTTGGCAGAACAACATGCACACGGTACAATACCAAAACTGTATTAACCTGAAGGCAATAGACCCTAAGTTTTTTCTGCTAGAAACCCCACTCAGAAAAAAAAGGACAGGAACACAGAAGAGAAATGGTATTGTTTTGAAGGAAGAAAAGAAAAGTTTCCATGAAGAGGATAAAGCGTGCCTCTGTCGCAGCAGAGGAGGTCATAGGGCAACAGGTGGAATGAAAGCCTCCAGCAAAAACCTCTTCAGAGGTTTCTTCAGACAGGTTTAAATCATGCTGTTTTCCATCATGCTGGCCTTTGACTCCTGCTATCGCTTGCCCTGGGGCACTTGGCCACACAAGCTTTCTGAAACGGGTTATGAGACGTTTAAAGCATCTTGCTGATTGGGGAGTATGGCAGACAAGCTTTGTGGCAGGGAAGGGCTGATTAACCGGCTGGATGAAGAGCGTGATTGGCAAAACACGGATCAAAAAGGCAGTGCAGATCAAGCCACACCAGAAGAGTCTCGTGGAAGAGATATGATTTGAATAAGGAACAGAGCTAATTAGGCTTTTGGAGAATAATTATGGATCATATGACGTACTGAAGAGTGCAATGCTTGTCAAATGTAGCTGGGATTTATTTAATCTTTTGTGATTAAATCCTCTTTATAATTCTAAGATTTGGTATTACTCCCTCAACACCAAAGCACAAATTAAACTCTCTAAATGGTGTTTAATTATACTCTGATGGCTGTCCCAAATCCCGCTAAATGCTGATAAAAGCCTTTGGTGAAAATAATACTACTTAACCACAACCAAAGCAAGGCTTATAAATTGTATTTGAATTTACTGTTCTTTTGATTTATTTCCTTTTCATTGGGTATGAAACACCAAAAAAATCCACAGCAGCAAGGATGCTGTGCCTACAGCCATCTTCTGAAGTCAGACTGCAACTTCCACACTGATGATACACAGCCCTGTAGTAAATAAGCAGGAAAAAAAGAGAGTAAAACTACTGAGGTCAAACACACTGTTCTGTCTCACCGTGCAAGCTAAAGATCTGTTCAGAACTTCACACTGAGCCTTTCTCTAAGCATCACATAAAGCCTTGAGGAACTAGATAAATTTGGAGATGCAAAAGTATTCATTTACCATTACCAAAAAACACCAAACAATTACAGCACATGTGATAGCTGAGTTCTCTCTTTGAGCTTTGAACTCCCAAGAGGTCAGTAATCAAGCACAAATGTCTTCCTCAATTAAAGAAGGAAAAAATTCCTCTGTTGTTCCTGATAAGCCACCCATAGTACTGCTGCCTAACTGCAAGAGTGCTGAAAACATATGGGGTTTATTTTGATTTACATGTGTAACTGCTTTCCTAAGTGAATCGTCAAACCTTAAGATAATTATCTCAGAAAATACTGTATCAATTAACTCATAGACCAAAGACAGGCCACAGGCGAGAGAAGTATGTAAGAAAACGGCTTGTAGGCATCTTTGTGGGCTTAAGGCAGCCACTGAATGGGCCGTATGTTTTGCTGTAGCGTCATTTTGCCAAGCATCATTGGCACTTGAGGCTAAAAATGTCTTTAAATATATAATCTGAATTTACATGAAAAATAACACTCAAGAGATCACTACTGCGTGAGGAATTGCCTCCTGTAGGAAAAATGTTATTAGACTGTGTAATGAACATAATTTTATCCAAAAATGGAAAGATAAACATCATTCACATAAGGCAAAATTAAAAAAAAGCAGCACTTCTGACAGGAGGATTATGGATCTGTTTGTAGCCTCAGTTAATTGTGTGGTATTAGCAAGCCCTTTGGGTAACAAGACAGCAACTGAAAGTTGGTGTTTCAGTATCCAGTGTGATCTCACGAAATAGTTTTTTACCCAATCTTGGCTAACATCTTCAGCACAAAACCAAAAGCAAGTGTTACAAAACACCCGCTATGCTTTGGTCAGAAATAAATAATCAAATCACACCCCCTTTAAACACCTATATTCAAAACACCGTGTAGACTGTAAAATTATTTGGCCTCCATCTTATAAAGAAATACAATTCCATAGAAAATCTCACATATAGCAAAGCATATTTCTAATCTGGAGAAAATGTGGCTGCATTATTAACACTTCAAGCACACACGAAATATTAGACCTGTACTAGCTCTCAGTCTTATTTTATTTACAGCCTGGGACAGTGCTTAGCTGGCTGGGGATGCCTTGTGGCTGTGCATGGTGTAAGTAGAGAAAAAGATTTTCTCCTGTTTCTGGGCAT
>VWZK01020992.1:0-24295 GCA_013396935.1 Baryphthengus martii | reverse complement strand
ATGCTGTGGAAACAGGAAATTACTCTAAACATTTCTTTAAAGTACTTTGGAATTGCATAACTTCAAACCATGAGTTTAGCGTTAAGTAGCCTATGCTTTCTTATTGATGAAAGATGAAAAAGTGTGTTTAAAAAGAGGTAAATGCAAAATGGTTCAAGGATGACAGTCTCATGCACAATTTTGTCATGATCTTTCAGGATGATGTTCAGAATCATGTTTAAAGATTTTTTTGATGTTTAATGCCATTTATCTTTCTACAGTTCAGGATAGTTTCGGGTTATTTTTAGTAACCAATGGTTTTGCAGCATTGCTGAAAACACATTGTATAAAATACACAATTTAATAGTAGATATGATATCAGTATTATAAGCAATCATGTCGAAAGAGCTCTGGTAAGATTGGTAAAATGCAGACTGCAGTCTGGTGACTGCAGAAGGACCTGTTCTGTCACATCTCCTTGTAAATACAAGGATAAAAGTTTCTTGTAATTTCTGTGACCTGTTTGGTGCTCTGTCTAATTTGATACCCCAACATTTTTCACAGTGCAGATGTAAATTAATAGAAACTTCTAAGAGAACTTTTGCAGTCCCTGTTGTATCTACGTGACCAAGCTCCTCTCTCTCTGATGTTGTGCGTTTGTGTTCTATGAGAAGCGGATAGCAGTGAGCTCTGAGAAATTTTAATTCAATGAATCGTGACTTCGACAAAACAAATTCCCTGAGTTCTGTGTTGTTTGGAGGAGAACTTTCCTTTAGTCAGTTTTTATGCAGTTGCCTGTATATTCATGCAATATCTCATTTGTTCTTAATAAAAATTTGTAGTTTGGGAAATCTTTTCCCAAGCACAAAACTTTGGAACAATTTCTTCTCTGCTGGTCAGTTATTTTATGTCCCTAAAAATAAGCCAGGCACTCTTGAAAGGTAATTATCTCCTGCTGGGCATCTGCACAGAAATTACAAACCAGTCTGTCAGCATTACCTGGAGGCTTATACGGAAACAAAGTAAAAACAAAAAATTTGTAATGTATTCCTTCTCTCTACTGTTTAAAATACATTTTAACAAGATGAAGTTGTAATATTGGCATTTGGTTTGGCTTCTTTATTTACAGTCTGTTACACATAACTACGCCTTTTCTTAGAGAGGATCTTAGAAGTATGGGAATGTGGTGGCAGTAGAAAAATAGTGTGGTTATCACCCATCTGCAGTCCATGCTGGTTTCCCAGGGGATGCGGAAATCTCATTAAGCTGTGTAACGAAAGAGAGTGTACATGGATATTTGTGACTTCCACAGCTATGGGGCAATTCACACTGAGCTGCAGACGCACAGCTAGACTGTGGGTATGGAAAATAGCTTAATGCCATCAAGGAGCAGGATGGTTTAATGCTTTAGGATACGTATTGTTTGAAGATTGTGACACTGTTAAATGTAAGCAGAGCCATGAAAACAGCTCTAGCTCACAACTTATCTCATATTTAGTCAATTAAATGGTCATTAGGATTTCAAAAGCTACAGCAGATGAGCCAAGCCGTTCTCATGAGGCCATGGGCCATTTACAAGAAATGCATGTTAGGGCCATTTTGAGGAATAAATCATAAGCTAAGTAGAGAAAATGTGAATCATGGGTTTTACTGAGAAAACTACCATCCTCAATAGAGCTCAGCTGAGATACCTGGCTGGTAGGAGGAGAATGTGGGTTTTAAGACAGTTCCCCACAGTGCAAGCCACCACGACTGCAGAAATTTGCAATGTGCAGATGAGGCATTCGACAACTCATCACCATGGAGTTTATGACAAAGTCATCCAAAATGCAGGCAACGACAACAGGCAGATCTGATGCAGGGAGCAGATGGAAAGAGTACTCTTGGTCTGCAAGTATATGTCTTTCCACAATCCACACATGACTCTTCTTGGATTACAGTCATGTGACATGCAGCATTGTTAATGAACACCAATAATACAGGTGTTAAAACTGTTAAAAAAAAATGCATCCCAAAACACATCTTTCTTTTTTTTTTTTTTTTTTTTTTTCCTTTTAAATTCATGATCTGTTATTTACTAACTGTTTACTGAAACTGTTGATATGAATTAAGTGCAAGGTCCCAACCACAGCACACTCCCGGGGCTGAGTGAACAAAGACGGGCAAAGTGAGCCAAAAGAAAAAAGAGAAAAAAACCAATAAAAACAGTGTTCCCAACCCCTCGGCAAACTCCATCTGCACGCAAACAGAAAGCTGCATAAATCTGTCTTGAAGCTGCCTCCTGGACAAGCACCTTCCAGCTTCGGTTTCCAGCAAAGGCCTTGCAGACATCTCTACAGTTTCTGGATTGGCAGAATTTACTTTCACAAATGAACGGAGATGTAGTAGTAAGGCATTATTTGTGAAACATTCCTATATACAGATAATTATTCTGGCAGCCGTTACCACCAATAGGACAGCTTGCTCTGCATGCTTTATCGCATGAGCACTTCGAAAAAAGAACATGCTTCTATTCACCTTGTTATTAAAAAAATAAAACAGAAAAAAGATTTTTTTTTAAATTAACGTTGATATACATTTACAATAATATATAAACAAAAAGGCGTAAATGACCACAAAGTAAAACTTGTTACAAAGTCAATGAAACTTACCTGCAATTTTCCGCTGTAACTATACTTTCAATTTCTCCCCTTTCTCCAGGATGTAGACATACTGAAATGCAGTAAGCTAAGAAAAATACTTAACTTCAACCTTAGCCAAAACTTAAAAATAATAAATCTTTCTAAAAGGAAGCTCAAAAATACCCCAAAAACCAAAAGAGTCATTTTCTGTTCTTTCTTGAGCCAACAAAGATGTAAAAGTAAGATACAATTAGAATGCAGAAATCATCAGTTTTCATCTACAGCAGAACAGGTCTTCCAGGTTTTACAGACTAGTACTAGATATCTGGTCTTCTCTCATCCAAAATACAACAATTTCAAATACATACACTGTAATCTGAATTTAAAAAATAATTTTCAAGTTGTTGCAGACTTCAAATTGTAATCTCACCTAAAGAAACTTTTGCTACGCTCACACGAATACAATGCTACAAAATTGTGCCTTAGGGAATGATAAAGAGATTTTATTTATATGTATATATAAATATCTGTCAAGAGATATAAGTATCTAAGACTACATATATATTATATAAAGCTTACTATGTACCTTATAGAGATTATACTACATATTTTAGCATATTTTCATATATTTATGCTAAAATTAAAGCTTGTCTCAGGGACATTTTCTAAAACTTCTTTGGAGTAATTCATAATGTAAGTTTTCGTATCTGAATGTGTAAAATCCCACTGAGTACAGCGATGCTATCAATATTCCTATCAGTTTCCAAGTAAACTCTGTTTGCCCAGACATTTATGGGGACCAGCAATGAAAAGCCCATTAAAAATTCCTGTGATCATCCTCTTTAAGCAGAGTTTAAAATCATGCCTTACCTATATCTTTAACAATATCTAACATATTTTTAATTTTCTTTCTCTTGAGGAGCTACATCAACCATTTGGATTTGTTCAGCTGTTTATACTCCACAAGCATGCTAATCACATAAGTGATAAATGCAGTCACTTGGGAATTTTGCATTTCTAATTGACTCTCAATAACTCTTACAATTATAAACATTAGGTCATAGTCTCAGAGTCTCTCTTTAAGGAGGCAATATATCCTAGAACACCATTTTCTTTGTGTGGTCTGAGCTCTAAAACAGCACTGGCAAATTGTCAGGGAAAGAGCAAGCAATTTAGGTTTTTGTCCCACAGTAAATATCACTTTGTGCCTCAAAACAGATCACTCTTAAGGCTTCACGGGCTCTTAATGTAACCTCCTACCCATATCTTCCCCACCCAGTGAGTTTTAATGCCAACTGATGGGAGACACTGATATCAGCAAGGGCTGGCTCCTATTATCAGGCACAAATATGATTTAGACTTGTTGCTTGAGAAATAAAACAATTGTGTTCTCAGCAAGATGCAGCCAGTCCCTGATGTGTGTCCTTGTTGCCAGCCCACAGCACCTTCCCGTGGGAAACGTGAAGAAGGATGTAGGGACAGCTAGTAGGCTCTGCACACCCACACCAGAAGTTGTATTTACGGATGCTCAGGACAGCTTTCCTCAGACTACAAGTTATGGTCTTCAGTGTCATTTTTAAAAGATTTACAGCTGCCCCAGCTTCCACCGAATACGAAACACCACTTGTGTCCTCAGGGCCCCTGTGGTGCTTCCTTTATTTCACCAGTGCTATGCAACAAAAATGAAAAATGCCAGCCTAGTTTTGGGGGAAAAAAAGCCCAACCCAATAAATGAACGAATGTCATAGAAGTGTCCAAAAATCTTTTACATGGACTAGATTGTGAGATGCTAAAAACTATTCTATGTTGCAGGAAAAAGTAATTTTTATACCACTTAGCAACGGAGTGATCTCTTCCTCCCCCAAAACCCGTGTTGCTTTGGGATTTAAGAAAATGTACCTAATTTCTATTTAGAGCACAATTTCCTGTGCTGATTTCATTCTGCTGTGTGCATTGAGATCACATTCAAGACAACCGGAACAGAGGTTCTTAAACCCACTAAAATTATTGCTCCTTCCTCACTTTATCTTTTCTTAAAAATTACAGCAATCTTATAGTTGTCACAGCTGAAAAATATTGTTTCACATTTCTCTTCAACCCAGGTATAAATTATGAATATCAGGGATTGTCAGATTCTAAAAAGTGCTTCCCAGCCTTGATTTTATGTTTGGCTTTTCATTTTGGTTGATAGATGTGAGAGATCATATATTGCCTGAGAAAACCTTACTTCTGATACCTCTCAAGAGATTGGAAATAATTTTTCTTCAAATCTATCCCATAATATTTGGTCATCTCAGACTTTTCCAGGAAAGTAAATGTTTCTTGAGATCTCCACCCAGTTTTGTTAAATTGTACCCCCTCTGGAGATCACTGTCAAAATAACAGCATGAGATATAGCTATTGGCTTTAGAATGGGAACTATATTTTCAAATCCTAAGCTAAAGACAGCAACTGCTCTTAGCTTGTAACAAGTAATTACTGCAAGAATAATTGGCTTATTTCTAGCTCTCTTTGGTAGGGGCCGCAAAACCCCCCACATATTACTATCTGTACTGGAAAACAGAATCAAGACAAAACAAAACAAAAAGGCAAAATTGGAGCATGAGACAAGGACAGAACAGTGGCAATTGTGGGAATTATTTCCAGCCATTTGATCCATCTGAAAAGGTGTCCTGGCTCCTTGCTCGGTGGCATTGAGGGGACAGCTGCTGTTGGTTCACATCCCCATGAAGTCCAGGGGCAGTTCCTGTTGAAATTCAGGGAGTTTAGGCATGGCATTTGATTTAGTTCACCACTGCATTTAGGAACACATTAACCCACAAGAAGTAACTTCATCATGTTGGCATCCTAATTTTTTTGGAAAAACACATGTGCAAACAAAAAAGACCTACAAGCTAAAGTCCACTAGTTTACTTATCTGTAAAATGTTTCATCTAGTTTATTTTACCTCCTGGCCTTAAACTAGTCAGCTTGTTAGAATTCATCAGAATCTGGAAAAAGTATTATTTACTTGTATTTTTTTCATTCTGTTTATTTTATATAAGAAGATACAAAACTGTCACCACGTGGCACGTGCCTAAACCAAGTACCCCTGAGCCCTACTTGCAGTTAATCACCACCTTGTGTGGTAGCTATTTCTAAAGAGCCATTCATGAGTGTATCTAGCACTGAATGTGTCAGAAACTCTCAAATATTTGGCAAGCTTGGGCTTCTTTCTATTAAGTGATCAAAGCGCCTTTGGAGATGGTCTGCTGTTGTGACTCATGACTGAGCTGTCCTTCACTCATGTCCCAAGGACTTCAAAAATAATAAAAAGGGCAGAATCTGCCCCCAAACCTCTGGTATTTCTGGTAATGACCCTTAAATACAGAAGGTCAGGAGAAAACAGCTCTAAATGTTGATTTGAAAGTTAAGTGGACAGTTGGGATGTGTTTGTCAAGATTTCATCTTGTAATTCGTCATTCCATAGTAAGATCCTACTCATGGTAAAAATCATCTAGATTGAGCAATTTCTACACAGAGAGGAAAGTACAGCCATAGCCTCTCTCTCTGGCCACGGAGTCATTTCAAGCTCAGTAGAAATTATTTTTTTCAAAGACTCTTCTGTTCTTCTTGGCTGAGAAATACACAGAAGTTCCATGAAGCAGAGAGCTCATTCTAATAATGCTAATTATCCTGTTTCAGATCCCTGTTTACAGTAGTATAGAAAGGATGTATTTTGTCTTCATGCGGCCTTAAGCAAACCCAGGGTCTGACCTTGCAGCCTCTGGAACACAGTCACGTCTGTTGGGGAGATAATATCGCTCATGTTGCTCCTGTATCAGCTTTCTGCTGGCATTGGTTCAGTTCTTCTTATAAGCAACAATCTCCCTTTTCTCAGCCCTCAGCTCATTTGAAGCTTTTATTGGTGCAACTGCTGCTTTCTCAGTTATTTCAACTTTAAGGGTCACTGGAGAGTTAACCTCCAGGTCAAGTCTTTTCTCTGTTACTATTCAGCAACAAGCATCTGTGAAAGTCACCTCAACAAGATGACCCACCTCTTCACTCTCCTAATGAAAGAAAGCAAAGCCAAAACATCCCAACCTGGGTACCTGCAGCCTCTGGATTGGATTTGAGCAGGCAGCATGCATACAGAAAGGTTGGTTTTTTATACATGTCTCGAGACATCCACTCCCAAAATTGTCACTTGGAACAACTTCATAGAGAGCAAAAGTTCTTGGAACAACACCATGGGCTATTCCCAAAAACTGTATCCCTGGAGATGCTATGTGATTGATGCTCAGATCTGTGGATCAGGTATAGAAAAAAGCATATCCAAACATTTGTCACCACCCTCAAAAATGACTACAGTAAAATACTGTTAACTAATTAAAAATCTGATTTTTTCAAGAATTCATGCACACTGATGACATTAAGGTGCTAACTCCATTTCAGGTTTTAAATTATTCTGTACAAAAGATTTATCATGATTTAGGTCCATGAAAGAGGCTCTGACATTTAAAAGACCTCATGTTATCCCACTAGGATTCAGAAGGAAACATCAGCATTCAGGGCTAGACAAACCATGGTCTGCTCTAGGTATGTACTAGTAAGCTCCTTGGGAAGGCACTCAATTTAAACACAGTTCTGTATTATAGAAAATATTTTCTATATTTCCTTGTTTTGTTTGTTTCCAGGGATATTTTTTCCATGATAATAATGACAAGACAGATGTTTATAAAGAGACAGCACCATCACAGGATGTTGAGCACAGCTATGGAAGTCATTCAGACAAGAGATAAGATTTCCCATATTGACCACTTTCAATAACAAGACTAAAAGCCCAGCCAAAACACCAGAGAGGAAGGAGCACCCGCTTTTAAGGCACCAGGCCATGATTTCTGAGACTGAGGATTTTCAGTCTGCAGAAGAAATCAAAACCACAGGTACTAGTGCAACTGCGATGGGTAGGGCTGGTGCCCCTAACAGCCCACTTGTACTTACCCTATACACCTCCAGGCTGGAGTAAGCATGCCCACTGCCTGGGACCTGCTGGTTTGTTAGATGTGAGGGTGCCGCTAGCACTTCCCACATGAACTGGGAGTACACTGGCTCAGCTTAACCAACTAGACAGTTGGTTACACGATGTACGTAAGGAAGAAAATTACTCTGCATGCAATTTTGCAAGCTAGTGAAAACATCTGAGCTATGCAGCAGAGGCAAGACAACTTCTCCAAGTTAAGTGCTTGCATATAGATTCCTGCAAGACCTCATTACCATGTTCAGCCTTGCCAGTGCAAACCAGTTCCACATCCAGAATCTGATCATATGAATATGGCCCTACACCTAATAAGATCATTGTCTTAAAGCTTGGTACTCATCATCACTCAAGTAGCTGTATAACTTAAACTAGGACTGGCTTGTACCTTTTTCAAGAGGTGTGTTGCTTCTTTCCATCTCTAAACCACTTCCCTCTTTCCAACACATGGACTGTCCCTATCTCTAAAAGCCTTGTCCAAGGTGTGACTCTTATCCTTGCAAGTTAACAAGCAGAACTGCACAAGATGTTCTAGCAGAAGTGTCACCAGTGGTTTGCATAGTAGTATGAAAATGTTCTCACTGCTACTCAAAGTACTCCACAGCATACACCATGGCACCACACTTGCCTTTCTCATTTCCAGTTCCTGGTTGTGCCATAACCAGACCTTTCCTCCCATGCCTTGGACAGCTGATGAGCCTCTCACTTCCAGCATCATCTCCTGATAGAGATAACTGCCCCAGTACTCCCACTGGGCCAGATAAATTTATTTAACCTACAATAAGCTGCCTCTTTAAATGATACATAGAACAGCAAAGGGTTTAGGTAATCCCTGTTGGGGATCAATTCCTGCCAAGTTTTGACCACTATTTATTTTCTCTCATTCCCAAACATCTGAGTACCAGAGGCGATGATCCACCAAGCAAGAGTGTTAGAAAAGCACAAATATTCCAATGATTGCATATGCTCCACTAGGAAAACACTGGAGAAAGTCTGATCAGAGTGACATCTCTAAAGCAGATAGAAAATGCAGAGGTTTCTCCCCTGAGATGCACACCCCTTGGCTCTTCTCAGACAACGGAACAAGTGGCATTTCAGACCCCCTCCTCACAGTTCTGGATGCCCCAAGGGAAATCCTGACCTCATTTTCTCTCTGAATTCTCACAAGAGGCCCAAAGTTTTCAAATATATATTTTTTCCCCTTATTTATTCAAGTTAATAGGCTTTTTGCTCTTCACCTCTGCAGCAAACTGAGAGTTTCTGGAATGCTCATCCTGCATCTCTGCATTTCCAACTCCAAATGCCCTGGAATGAAAATAATACAGGATTCATTCTCTGTTCAAAATCAGTGCATCTTTAACATTTGTGATCAGATCCATGTCTTTAATTTCCTCTCAGACACATCCTAAAGCACCATGTCACACAGCACAGGACAAGGACTGTGGGGAGGACAATGTAATCCTGCCATGCCCTGGTGCTGGTGGGAGCTTTTCCCTTCTGGGCATATCTGATTCCTGCTTTGGCAGACTTACACATTGCTCCTCAGCCTCCTGATAAGGCTGAAGTGTTTCCCATCTCTCTGCTTACTTGGAGTAATGTTAATAAAGCTAAAATATGTACAAGCAAATTAAAAAAAAGATAACTTTGAGTCAACTTTGTAGCTATCTCTACAGAATTACATGAGTTCAAGTCACAGATCTAGAAGGGAAAAAACGAAGCCCTGTAATTAAAACCACTGCTGAGACTCTTGGATGATTAACAAGGGAAAAGAGAAAGTATGTTCTGCCTTGGCATTTGGAAGCAGCACACATAACCTTAAAATTAAGCATCTTTTCTGCTCTCTGAAGTTCAGGGTTGTTGATAACTCAGGAGAATTCAGAGGACTGGGAGAGTAATCTGAGAGTGAGGGGATACAGGGCATCATCCTAATTAGCTTGTCAAAGATACTGAACACAGATTTGATCATATTCTAAAATGAGATTTTTAATCTCATTATGTTCGCAGTTTTTTTCATGACAGCGAAGTGTTACCATATATAGGAGTTAACTGAACTTTACTAATCTTTTATTCCATATACACGATATTCGAGAACAAGTCCTTGGCTAGTACATAGGCATCTGACTCCTACCAAAATTGATGGAGTGAAGCATTCAAATGGTTTGACAATTCATCTCTTAGGACATCACAGGGATGAGAATAAACTTATGCTGATCTTGACAACACAGGGCTATAAATACAAAGGCCTGCCTATAACTATTAGTGAAGATAACACCAGTCCATGGAAGATCTCCAACATTTTTTAAAATTGCACAAGTTTTATTTATTTATTTAGAAGCAACCCAAAACTGCTGACTATCCAAATAAATTATGCAAGAAACAAACTGGGATTTGTTGAGTTTTGTTGGTTGAGTGTCTGGGCTTTTTTTATTGAGTCGATTTTTTTTAAAAAAAAATCTTGATTTCCTTACAGTCAAAAATAACTTGAAAAACCTATGGTGAGACGGAAAAGTGCTAGAAAAGGAAAACTTAACTGCTCATAAGCAACAACTGCTGAGTTAAATGATTCCTTGTAAAATACAATCAAATCACTTCATCCTGAGGGAAAGTGGGAGACATTTCACAAAAGCTGAATTCCAGGGGCTTAATCTCATTTTTATCATCACTTAAAGCAGCATAAACCTAGAGAAGCTCAATCAAATCCAGTGGAGCTATGTCCAAATTGCACTGGTGCTGCAGAATAGGTTTTGACTCTAGCTAACTTTTTGTGTTCACAGGCACTAGAAAAAAAACACAAGGTTATCTTGGATGAGACAGTAATTTACGTAACATTTTAATGTGTATATGCTGTCATACCTCAACCTAAATTTCTTTTGAGAGAATCCATGCTCTGCCATTACAGACAGCTAAGGCATTACCAGAACCTTCCCAACTTCAACAGCAGAGATGCTACATTTATAATTTCCTTTTGTTCTGATTTTCAGCTGTATGCTGTAAAAAGAAAAAATAAGGGCTATATGGCTAATCCTCCATCTAAACATTGACTTTACAAAGGGAACGAGCAATCATCCAACTGTAGCCTATGAACTGCCTCAAGATATTTAATAGAAAAATGCGTTATGGAAAATTTACTTTTAAGTAAGAAGAAGAAAATAATAATATTTAAGAAGAAAATAATAATAATAATAAAAAGATTTTTTTAAATAGAAGTAACAAATTCTTAATATAAACAACGCTAGCAGAAAGCAGTAGGTGTCTGTGCCTCTCAAATTGTTTTAAAGATGGCGTATTTAGTCTGAGTAAAATAGGCAAATAAGCAGCCATGCTCTACCTGTCTTGGTATATTTACAGCTGCTACCAAATAATAAACAAACAAACAAGAAGTCTTGCATTTACTTGTAAAACTCATGCTTCAGTAAGAAGGGATGCCAAAAAAAAAAAAATTATTCCCTCCAAGAAAATAACAGTTGCACTTCATAAAGACATGAAATGTTTCAGGGAGTCTTTTTAATGGGGAATGTCATCCTGCTATGGGGTGAAATATGGAAAAGTATCTTCAAAGACAAGCAACTTCATTTGGTCTCCAGTAACAAGGAAAAACTTGAAATTAATCAATGTCTCTGGCAGTTTAGCTGTTTTTCAAATAAAAGCTATTTCTAACAGAAGCTAGTGTGCACTTATGTACTTATCAAGAATCTGCTCCTCCAAAGAAGCCTTCCTTATAAACAGACTCTTTCCATGCTGTGTAAATGGGCTTAGGAACTACATTTTCCTTACTAAATGAAAAAAAAAAAAAAAGAAGAGAAGAAAAAAAGTAAATGATCTTTAATTCAGGAATTAATATTCAGCTGCAGAACACCCATTTGACATGACTTCCAAATCCAAACTTTGGAAGCCTCTGCGTCTCTCTGCCATTATCATGGGGCAGCTTGGGATGATGTAAGGATTCCTGGAGTACTGTGTCCACTTCTGGAGTCCCCAACACAAGAAGAACTTGAGTCTATTGGAGAGGGTCTAGAGGAGGGCCACGAAGATGATCAGAGGACTGCAGCACCTCTTCTGTGAGGACAGGCTGAGGGAGTTGTGTCTGTTCAGACTGGAGAAGAGAAGGCTCCAGAGAGACCTTACAGCGGCCTCCATTATCTGAAGGGGGCCTACAGGAAAGCTGGGGAGGGACTTTTTGTAAGGGTGTGTGGTGATAGGACAAGGGATAATGGTTTTAAACCAGAGCGGGGTTCAATTCAGATTAGATACTAGGAAGAAGTTCTTTACTATGAAGGTGGTGAGACACTGGAACAGGTTGCCCAGAGAAGTTGTGGACACCTCATCCCTGGAAGTGTTTAACACTAGGCTAGATGAGGCTTTGAGCAACTTGGTCGAGTGGGAGGTGTCCCTGCCCATGGCAGGGGGTTTGGATCTTTAAAGTCCCTTCCATCTCAAGCCATTCTATGGTTCTGTGATTCTACGATTCTGCAATTCTACGATTCTATGATTTGTGGGCCAGGTATTCCATACAGAAACACTTTCTAGGTAACAGGGCAATCAGGGACAGTAGCATTTGATTAAGACCACTTCTGAAACTCTTGTTCGCAAGCATTTCCCATAAATACCAACCATATGCCTCAAGAGCGAGACATTGCACAAACTTCTCCAGTTCTTTGATATTGCTTTGCAGTTTTTTTCCACAAGCATCCCATTACAGCAGGCAGGATATTGAATCTTTTGAAACAGTTAATCTTCTCACAACGGAGACTGGATCTCAGTAATAAACACTTGCCGTAATTTTTCATCCTCTGGGCCATTATATTTCCAAGAAGCAAGGTCAAGATGGTATTTAATAGAAGGATTGCTATATTTGTTTGGTTCCTTCTTCCAAAAGAGAAGCCCTACAGAGAAAATCAACAAATCAGACAATATGGAATACAGCCAGAGTCTTCAGCTCTAACACACAATTAAGAAGAATCTGAACACAGGAAAGTTTCCTCTCTATTTCCATCCTGAAGATATATTTGTCCTGCATTAAACCTTCATCAAGTCCTTAAGGAAAATTTCTTGGAACAACTTTCTTCTCACTGGAACAACTTATAACTGTAATGGCCGTAAGGTCAGTGAAAATGTTTAAAGTGTCTTTTTTCCGGTACTTAAAAATATCCAGCAGTCCATATTGCAAGCAAGGACGTTTAAATAAATATATGTCTACATGAGGCATTCTTGCTACCGATTGCTTGTTTTTTGCTGCTCTTTTCACTGTGCCACAGCTATTTTCAATGGAGATGTTCCAGTGGTGTACCATTAGCTTACTCCCACTGTGAAAATATTCTGGATATTTTTGCAACATAAGAAAACATCACAAAAATCTAATTTGTCTCTTGGTGAATACGAAAATATATATTTTAAAAAAGGAGCATTTTTGTCTTCTTTTCTCAAACACTAGCATTTTGTTGAACTGGAATGACAGCAAGTATAAGTAAACAAAGTCCAGCAAGTTACTTGAAGATCTGATTTACGGTAACTTTCTTTGCTATAACAGGAACACTACATCTTCACCATAAATTATCAGGTTCTTTTTTAGTGTGAGGCATAAATTGGACTTTTCCCTCCATTTTATAGCTGGAGAAGTAGCTAATACTGACATCCCATAGTAAACCCTAGTGGGTAACTGAAGGCAGAATTTGGTATGATAAGGCTCCTTGGGGAGCATGGAAATTTAGTTCAGAATCTAGAGCTACCACTGAACTCCTGGCAAGTCCATGCTAAGGTTAAACAACACTGCCTCCCAGGATCGCAGTGCTCCTGTTGATGTAAATCTGGAGGGGCACTGTCAAGGGCCCTTCCAGGCACAATCAGTAAAAGCTCAACTCTGACATGGGTCAGTGCAAGGACAACAAACAGCACAAACAAGACTCTGGCCAATGAACTCAGCAGGAAAGTCAAGCAGAGAGCTCACTTCATTGGTAAGATGCATTCAATCTGCTTTAACAAGTCTTTGTGTTCCTTTTTCAATGGAATGCTATGAAGAATTATGAAGAAGAATTCCTAAACCGATGCACTTTGGTATAGAGCCAAGTGAATTCAGCAGGGCTGTGGAAATACAGCCCCTTGCAAATATTTTCACATAGCATCTTTAGAGCCCATGCAGGGGACTGAAAGAGCCATCCTCTAACAAAGGTGAGCTTCTAAGAATAATCAAGAAGGGATCAGTCCTGCAAACACATTCCTGCACGCCAGGTAGTTTCTTGAGCTCCTCTGTCACGCAGACATTTCTGCAGGAAAGGGACCTAATTTAAGATCAGATACAATGAGAAGGTTTGAATGCACTCTGAATCTACTTCAAACCCAGAAGAGATGCCAGGAATGCAGGCCTGTCCTTATAAAACTTCTGTGGGTAAAGCTATTCACTGAGCTTATATCAAAAAGAAATTTTCATTTCTCTTCGACAAATTCTAGAACTAAGAGGAAATAGGATGTGTTAACTTGGCCTGAAGAATAACTCTTTCCCTTTCTCCCTTCTGACTATATACAGAGAGAACAGACTGAGCCTGGATTTCTCAAGCACACTCTTAAGACAAGTCTGAAAACTGACAAGTGTCAAGTTGTCCTCTGTTTCCCTTCCTCATCCCTAATTTATTGGAGTTTGTCTGGAAGAAAGAAATGTGGTGAACTGAACGATAAGAGTGGGCGGGGAAACACGCTCAGAAGTAACATATTTAGTATTTTCAATCCTATTCTATTTTGTGTTTCTTGATTTTAAAACCAGAAAAGCTTGAAATAAGATATTTTCCATGAAAATTCTGCAAAAGAAAACAATGACCTATTTGGTATAGGCTGCTTATCTCTCAATTTTGAAATGTAAAGTAGTTTCATGAACTGCATTTGTAGCATCCAGGGAGTAGGAAATTCAGTGGAGCAGACATACTCTTTCTTCAGGAAAAACAAAACTCACCAAAAAATTCTAAGGGGCTTTTTAAATATATCAAAGAACCTTTCCACATCTGCCTAAGCAAATACACTCTTTTCCATATAAGCAGCATGTTATGTAATATACCCAGAAGCCAACATCAGAGGCACCAGAAGAGTCACAGTCTGAGACATCGCTTACCCATAGACTGTCTGGGCCACCACGCAGACCAACAGCCCAACCACGGCTGGACTGGTTGTGTCATTGCTTTCCAAGCAGTGGGCAGAGATCAGCCCAGACCACCAGAATGTCTGTCTGCCACTGTTCTTTGCTCCTGCCTTAAGAAGCTTCTGTTAAAAGCAGGTATCCCCAGGAGGATCAAGCATTTACCAAACAGTAGCTCTACTGACCCCTGACCCCACACATCTCTCACTCTCTGTTTCTTAACCAATAAAATCTACCAAAAATCCTCAACCCCATTTTCACCTGTTTTTTTTTTCTCTTCTCACAAATGCTACTAGAAAGATTAAATCATTTTCCCTTTGGCTATTTTTATTTTTATAACTCATTTCAACTCTCAAAGGCAATAATCTCTAAACTAAGGCATTTTTTCTAAATTCCAGAGAGCACTGTTTAGGAAACGACATCGCTTTTTTGATGCAGCTATGATAATAAACTCTATAATGAAAATTGAATATGATAATAACATCTTATTGAATGGGCAGGATGTCAGATTTACAGCATATATTAAATGTGTTGAATATGATCATAGAGAAATTAACATTCCACTGAGACATTGAAGGTTTCGGCAGGAAATTATTCACAATGAAATAATGCATCCAACGAAGTTATTTGCTCTCTCTTATAAAAAAGAATTCTGAGCATACTTTCTTTGGAGTGTTTTCACAGATTTCTAAATTGTCAGCATTTACTCATTGCTCACAAAATATTGTAATAATGCTTCATGTATTTCTTCATCCATTTTTCAGATTTTACCATATAACTTCTTTAACTTACGCATCTTGTTACAAAGAATTCGGTGGTCAACCTTCTCGCTCAAGGGAGAGAAAAGAGACTATGAAGCCAGCATGAACACTGCCATTTTACTTCCGAAGTTATGCACCACTAATTTCTCTGTAGGAAGACTATTATTTGTCATACACTTGCTAGCCCAGATGAATATTGTCCTATATTTCTCCAAACTCCCTCTCTAGTGTAACTTGCCTTTGACTTATAAGATGACTATTCATTCTCCAAGAACAATCCATTTAAAAACTCATATTATAGCTTTGATTTTATCTCTCTTTCCTGCTTAAAACATGATGTACTCACTGCTTTAGCGTCCAGACCATTTGAAATGGAAGGAGAAAAATTCTATTTGATGCACATTAGTACTGAATGGCTGCTAATACTGATACAGTGAATATAATAACTGTGCGTTTCACCTTATTTAAATTCCAGTACGGACCATCAATTCAAATGGTTATGGTTAGAAGCTTAACAAAAACCCCAGAAGTACACAGTTTTAATAGGTGATTGTATGCTAAATACTTTACAATCTCATACTTCATTTTTTGAACCTGGATCAACAATGAAATCAACACAACATGATGGAAAGCGCTCTTTAGGCGAGAAGGATTTTCCAAACGCAACTAAACTCTGAGACTAGTGTCTGCGATTGAAACTGTTTTTCTCTTCAACTGTTAAACAGCGCTACCCTCAAGTTGATGCAAACAAGTTGCTTTCTTTTCCTAGACCAAGAAGAAACTGAGTCAGCACTATATGGATTCTGTTTTCCACTGTTTCTGCTTGCAGTTGGTACAAACAGAAGAAACAGCAAAGTAGAAGAGTAAAGTGACATTTGCTACTGTTAGTTTACAAAAGAAGCCACCATTAGTTTGAAAATTGAAACTAAGCAAACAGAAAATGGACAATAGAGTGAAAAAAAATGTGAGCCGAATTTGAGGAAAGTGTTTTTTTACTGTAAATCAAAGTCAGCTCTATTTATTTGGATGGTAGGCACAAGTTTCAGGCTGTTAGTAAGTACAAATTTAAAAGTGAATAATCCTGGAATGACCCATATGGGTCTGTAGGATATACAAGCTACACAAGTGAAGGTCTCCAGAGCAGATCTTCTCCCTGTCACTGACTTAGCACAAAGCAATCCCTCTGTCATCCCCAACAGCTCCAGCTGAAGTGACACTGATACTGAACCCTCAGCAGTGATTCACACATTGAGAGAAAAGCCATCTCAGGACTCAGTGCACTGCAGAGGGGACAAAAACCAAAAGATTAAACTCAAGATTGTGAGAATTCAACACAATCTCAATGAAACCCAAAATCACACGTGCTCGAAATGACCAGCATTGCAAAAGAGTGAGCACAATCTGAAATGTGATACACGCCAGGTACGGTGTCTCTGCACATTTGTAAATGGGAGGGAAAGGAGAGAGAGAGGGAGGGAGAGGAGAGGTTATCAAGGGAAGATGCATCAACCTCCGTAGCTTAGCTCCAAGTCTTACTGGGAGAACAGACATCCTACTGGGATGCATGTGTGTGTGTGTATTTGTTTGGTTTTGGCTGATGTTTTGTTTTTCTGGGTTCTACTTAAATAGAATCCTAAAAATGTTTAAATTATACTTCTTTGGGCAGTGATTACTTCCCTTCTATCACACACACATCTGTCATACAAACCACTAGCAAGATGGAATTCTTCTCTTTTTATGTCTATACTATATTCTTTCCTGCTTGCTCCATGCCTTTGTTTGTTTTTTTCCCTTTTTCTTCCTTGCTGTTTCATGTATTTACCCTTTCATTCCTGCCTTTTCTGTCTTGCCTGTTTTGACTGCAATCCATACAGAACAACCCAGCTTTCACAATGGGAGCAGTAATACAAGTATTAATAACATCCTGCTGTTAGCAAGAGCAACTGCAATCATTTTTTTAAGGACAAAGCAGCCTGACCTTAGGGAGCATATACAATACTTAGCATAATTACAAAAGTCATATTCCCTTTGGCGGCCTATTTTTATTACATATTTTGTATCAGTCGTGGGAGGCCCTGGGGCTACTATTTTGTTTGCTTGGAATCTCTAAGCTAGACGACATGCTCAGGAAAGTCAGTTCATATTTAACCCTATATTCTATAGATGAAAACCATAATGCAATGCACCTGGATTTCATTATTGATAAAACCACCAAGGAGGGCACTTATCATTAAAGCTCTTGCTTGCTAGTTTTAAAATTCTCCAAACTGCTTTGATGTGAACATCAAAAACTTCTGGACTACATGAACAACTATTTACCCAACTTCATCCTTTATTTGTACCACATCCTACCTCAGTGCATCTCTCGCAGTATTAATGCAATGGTCTAAAAGATCATTAATTATATTGGTTCATCTTAGAGTGAACTGGCTGTACTGAGGAGACACTGCACCGTAAACTCACAGCACCACAGTATTTTGCTTCAGGAGGCTTTGCTCCAGCCAGTAGCATCCACATCTGCTGAGATCTCAAGTGTCCCTTACCTCATTAAAATTCAGTAAGAATTAAGATCGTCAGTCTTAGCAACCTGAGACAGCAAAGTAACTCAGAAAGTCATGGCCACCCAAAGGTGGTACAGAAACCTACAGACACATGTGTGGCATTGGTGTTACTCTTTACTGGCAGATATTTACAACATGTCTCAGTATCTGGTAGCAATCTGTTCCCTTGGCAATCACAGCAAAGGAAATTGAATTAAACTAAGGGCTGACTGAAATCAGAACCGTAACATTTAGAAGTGTTACTTTCAAAGCAATAGTGAGAAAAAAATTCTAAGAAAGCTGGCAAAAATGTCTTAGCATCATTGTAACATACCCTTCTTTTTGTAAAAAGGTAGCGTACTGAAGCAAAATTTTATTTATTCATATGTACACAATTCAACCTGTGATAACAATTTCTAGGAAGGTTTTTTCAAATGTATATATAAAACAGAAAACAAAAACTTTTTCACTAGGAGAACAGTTGAGTTTGTTGCATCTCTTCCCAAACACTGTGGTAGCGAATAAATTAGTAGAATAAGTAGTAGCAAGACCTGTAGAGTAGCACTCCTTCCACGCATGTGCCATGTCACAGAGCTGCTGAACGCATCATTTTCATGATGACGGTTTGATGTGGAGGCCCAATACAATATGCATATTCATAGGCTTCTTCATAGGATGAATAAATTAGTAAATTTTGACACCCCTCATTTTCAATCTGCTCACCAAGTACTGCAGCTCTTTTCCGTAGCACTTTACCAAAAAATACACATATGCATGTTTCAGATGCTGATGCTACCCTGAATGGCACACAGAACTAGCAGCCCGTAGCACTTCACCATTAGCTACATGCACAGGAAGGATTGCTAGTTTATTAAAATGTAAAGAAACTTTTGGCAGACGTGGAATTACAGCTGTTGTTTATGTTCAGTTTTCTAAAACCAAAACAAAATTCAAAATCATATCCTCTTTTAAATTTTCAGCAGAGTTCCACCATGGAGCGTATTT
This sequence comes from Baryphthengus martii, assembly GCA_013396935.1. Taxonomy (NCBI): domain Eukaryota; kingdom Metazoa; phylum Chordata; class Aves; order Coraciiformes; family Momotidae; genus Baryphthengus; species Baryphthengus martii. The sequence goes on along the minus strand of VWZK01020992.1, from coordinate 5,252 downwards.
CCCTGCAATGTAACTGGAGATTAGGCAGTGCTTTGCTCTAATCAGATAAATTTCTCGGTTTTCCTGTTATAATGTATCAACTGGGGCTCCTTTGATTCTATCAAAACTGCAATAGTAAGCAAAACTTCAGAGAGCAAACACAACAGCAACAATAATAAAAAGAAATCTCTAAGAAGAAAAGTAAAAACATAAGATGACAGACCGTCACCATTGCTTACTCCAGCTGAAAGGTTCAAAATTGTATGGAGCAATTTTTTTTTCCTGTTGGAAAGCTCTGTAACATGCTCGTCAAGTATCTGAGAACTAGGAATTGCGTATGGTCCCCAAGGGCCTATTAGTGAAAGTGCTGCTCTTCGTGAAACAGCTACAATCCAACTTACTTGCAGTTACTTTTATCTTTTAAGAATGTGCAAAACGATACAGCCTATAAAAATAGTAGTCTTCATCAGCAATATCAGCATTCAAGAGAGTAAAAAGAAATGCTTTTTGAGGCACGCAATCTCTGGTTAGCATCAGAATTCAGTAGGGTGTTAAGTATACATGCATTCTCTTCTGTAATACATTTGAATTGTCTTTTTGTTATGAAGTGTACAGCAGTCTTTCACAGCAAAATTTAAAACCTTAAATGTAGGGAGGGCCTCTGTAACATACTTGTAGCAGCTAATTATCATATGAAGAAGGTGACAATCTACATTGAAACGTGCTCATCCTAGTTAAAAGGCCTTTTGCTTGTGAAATATTACCAAAAAAAAAAATTACTGATTAAGTTCTAAGCCAGGATTTAAGCCCTACCACATGGGGCTTCTCCGTAGATATAACATGTAAAGATTTTGCCTCATCTTTACAAAGATATTGCCATCATTAGTGAGGACTATTCTGCCAAGCAGTTATTCTAAACCTCCTACTCCCTGCTGGTCCCACAGAAGGAAGGAGCAGTCTCTATCACCACACACACAGAATTAGGGTATAGTATGTTCCTTGAGGAGCTTGCACACTTCATTTTCGGCAAAAAATGTAGGAAACACAAAGCACTCACCATGATGTCAGAGAAAGACAGATTATTTCTCTCACCAGGTCAATCTATTTGTTTAAAAAAAAATCTGCTTTGTCAAGTAATTTAGTCAATTTTATTTGCAAGTTAAGAGGGAGTTAGACTCATAGTTTTAGTTGAAGTTGCCTGTGAAGGAAATGGCTAAAGTTTTATTTCAGGATACACAAATCCAGGTTGAAATTTTTAACTGCTTGAATCGTGCATGCTGCTTTCCTACATTTAGCCCTTTCATTTTACCAAAAATTTCTGAAAAGAACCAAAACTATTTATTTCAAGTCAATTTACAACAATATATAACATTTATTTTGCCATCAGGTAGATTTGAGTTCGATACTGTGTTTGTATATATTGTATATATTCCATTTTATTCTTATTCTTATTTTCCAATTTCTTTAAAGCTGTTCTAGTTTCCTTTTCTAATCGATAAGTCTCTCTCCCTTATTCCTTTTCTCTTCCTCTTTGGGGAGGGAGGGAGGTTAACAGAGAGCTTCTGTTATAGGTTTAGTGGGCTACCCGACCCTAAACCATGACAATAAAGCATGGAAGCACTGAAAGAAAACTGCAGCAACATTCACATAATTTAACATGCCAACATATTGTTTAAACATGTACCTGGGAGGAAAACAGGTTAACATCATATTCAAATAGCTGGAAAAGAGAGTAATGTGATTGAAGCCTCATGTTCTCCTGTTGACCAGATTTCATCAGTTTTGATTAATTTTGTATACAGTAGGAATTCAAAGTCTTACTTTGACTATTATATTATCAACAACTCTGCAGAATTTATTCTCTGTTCCTATACGATCAGGCCATTAGTACATGAGAGTTTAAAGGAGATTTACACTGAAAAGATATTGTACAATCTTCCACTGCTTTTTGCATCTGTTCCTCTGTACTTTTATGAAAATAAATACAGAGAACATCCAAAAAAAATACAAATTTAACTGAGCCAAGGGCCAGACTGCACACATTAAAAAGGAAAAATACATCTTATTATGTACAAGGTTGCTATGACCACAAGGAAAAATGCCAATATATTCTCAGTGCTTGGCCCCACTTTTGGCTTGGCCCTCTGTTTGGCTCATCTTTATTCATGAGTAAATCTGGTTAAAAAAAATAATTCAAGAAATATTTTTTGATGAAAAGATGCTATTTTTATTGAAGTACTGATTTTTGTGAAAAATTCCAGCAGGAGGAAGAAAAGGATGAAATTGCTTTCAGTCAAGAACTTATGCTTTGGAAAATTAATTTTGCTCAGGAATTTTGACATCTGACTGCAAATGTATTTATTTTCTTATTTAACTAATTGCACAGCAGATCATTAGTAGTGGTGAATGCTGCCTTATCCCTGACATGTTATGACATGAGATAAATTTTGTGTCAGTTTGTTTCATTTATACACAAAAGGTACTTTGACCTAAAAAAAGAAATTACCTGTGTATGCTAATAGTAAATACTAGTTGATATTAACTATTCTTTTAAACTACTGCTAACAATGTATATAAATTACTATATTACTCATAACTGTTGTCATTATGAAATACTATGAAAAAAACCTGTCTAGGAAGATATAATTGAAATTTTGTAAGAATAGATGTTAGAACACCAAAATGAAGTTTCTCAGAAACCTGAAATGAAAGTTCCTAAAGCCACAGCTGAGTTTCTGTCCAGTTGAAGTTTTTCAAATGTTCACTGTCCTTTCAATTGGGAAAACTGAATCCTAAAGTGCTTAATGTCCTACAAAACAAAATCGACCTCGAGGCACCAGAGGATTAGTCAACACATGCAAGTTCCCTATTATCTTGTTAACAGCCTCAACCTCAAAATATTAATGAATCTTAAATTAAAACATGTTCTGCTAAGGCTAACCCCATATGGCTGCTGGAAGCACAACTTGCTACCAGAAGCAACAGGGATGTTGCCCTTCCCTTAGGGTTCACCATCACAGGTGACCGATGCTGCTGGTCCACATCAGAGCATGGTTATGTTCTCCAAGCAGAGATGCTGTGCTTATCCACACGCCTCTGTTTCAGAGATGCTGCTCTGCTCTTGTTCATGTGGACATCACAAAAGGGAGATTGCAGGGTAGGGGATGGAGCCCTCCTCACCCAACCCTAAAGGTTAGAGCTTGAAAACACTTATTTACAAGAAAATTTATTTTTCTTTTTTAAAGCAAGGTAGCCCAAGCAGCCATAGATATAGAAAAGATTTGAAAACATAAATCAAAACAACTTAGAGTGCAATGCAGCTATTTGGAAATGCTCATTCATAGTCTGTGATGGTTTAGGATGGTGAATAGTGCTTGGGACTGTGCAGGGGGAGAGCTGGAGGGACGGCTCGGCACAACGAGAGACCAAAGGTCAGAAATACCTCAGCAAGGATTAAAGAAAGTACAAGTGGGACTTGGCAGCCAGACAGAGTCCTGCTTTCTTTGCATGGTGGCCCTCAGCAGCCAGTAGAGCCTGTGAAGCCCTCATCCATTACACACAAAGCAGAAATATTTTGCTCAGATGGATTTGGGCACAGGCAGTAACTAGCAGATGGTCATGTGTGCACTGCTTTGTGCAGCTCCTACTCTGCCTTTTTCTTTCAGTAACTCCCCAATCAGCACTATATTGTTCACCCTAGCGCTTTGCTCTCAAACCAGAGAAATGCTGCAGGTTCAACCAAGTACTCTCCTTCCCTGCAAAACTCACACATTGTCTCTGTCCAAGAAGTGCTGCACGCTGCTGCATGTTACAGAGCTGCTTATAAGTAGTCTCTGCCTCGCCTTCACAGGGAGAAGACAGAAAGGGAAGCACAGAAAGGTGACCTCCAATCCCCACAGAATGCTTCCCAGAGGCTGTAAGGATGCTAGTGCTGCTGAGAACTGGCTTGATATCTTCCCCAGTGGCTGTGGCTGTTGGAGGGCATGAACAAACCTCAGGAGCTTGAGTAAGGGACAACACTGCTGCACCATGTTTCTGCAGCTCTCTGCTCTTTCTGCCAAACAGAAAACAGCCTGGGAAGAAATGGACGATCTCTCTAACACTCTTCGCAAGTATTAATGTGTCTTACCATATTTTTGTTATCCATAAATGGCTCCCTACCACATGCAGGCATACACACACAGGCAGACCACAGTTGCCTCCACAAAGTAACCTCTCACAAGAAGCAGGTTTCCTAGGTGAAATATCTCGTTTGTGGGGATGGGACTAATCAGAGGACATCAGTAAAGGGATGCGTGTGTGCTTGTACCTTGTGTGTATTTCTCCAAAAGCACATCTACTGTCAACTACTTTTGGTGTTTATCATTATTAAAACAACTTTGAAACTCTTCTGAAAAGCCGATGATGTTTCTCAGCTGAAAAATGAAAACTCAAGGTTGGATTCATTTTACTTAATTTGAGAGGCCTGTGCTGAAGTCTCCCCCAGAGCTGGTTGCTGAAGAAGTTACTCATTCTGAGCGTATGATTCATCTACCTAAATGTAAACGGTTTTCGGGTAACATGAATCCCGTTGATCTCACTGATCATCCTGCAACTGATGCAGCTTCAGTTCCAATGCACTTCTAGACATCCAGGTCAGAGGAAGCCTCTCTTACTCCATCAATGACTGACAGCCAGGATACAGCAATCAAAACCGCACGTACCCTCCCCAGCGATGCCTTTGGGGTGACGTTTGCCGCAACTCACTAAAACCTTTCACTGGGCAACAGCAGGGCTTGCCAGGGGAGATGCCAAAACGCCAGAGGGATGTAACCAAGTTACCTGTTCCTCAGTGCGTGGGGTGGTAGAAATGCTGGGCTGGGTTAGCACAGAGCAGAGGGAAGGCAAAGAGATGCTGCTGACACTAACACGCGTGTGTCCCCCGCATTACTCCTAGGTCGGCGAGCCCCGAGCCGTGGCCACGCGCGTGCCCCGCGGCTTCGCGACTCTCCCCGCCCGCCCTCCGTTCACCTGAAGCAGGTGGTGAGCTCGCCCGTCGATTTCAGGCAGGGGTATCGGGTAGTGGCGATCTTGTTCTCGGAGCAAACCTCCCTGCAAGGCAAGGAGTCGGATTATTTAAAAAAAAAAAAAAAGAAAAAGAGAGAGTCGGAAAAATAGATAAAAAAGGAGGGTGGGAACGCACAGAAACAGGGACACGGGGGTCCGCGGCTGGGGGACACCCACCTGTCGCCGTCCTGTGGCTCCTCCCGGTAGGTCCAGGCGTGTCCCAGCGC
>VWZK01020981.1:58342-82373 GCA_013396935.1 Baryphthengus martii | reverse complement strand
CCCCCCTCCCCAGATGTCTGTACGTTGTCAAGTTTAGTTTTCGATCACCCAGAAATACAAATGCTAGCTGCAAGCTGTAATCTGACTGTGTGGAGCTAAATGATCTTTTAAACAGAATAGACTCACAGACCTTAAATAATTCCTTTTCTTCTTTGTCAGCATCCACACAATGCACTTACTACAAGTAATGACATCAGCCACGTACGTCGTGCTCCAAGCACAGTCACACGCCCGTACCGTCACCGTGTCCTGATTGTGTTCATTTATATTGTTTTAACAAAGGCCATTCCACCTCTCTTCATTTTATACCTGGCTGCATCTTCTCCCTTAGTCAAGGGGAGCTTGAGGCCTGAATCATTGATAAGGAATCATTTATAAAGTATGTATTGGTGCTTTCGGTTAGTTACCCTAGGCTTCGCCAGCTGCCTATAGGAGCGTGCAGTGTGTATCGGTTCAGGAGCTTGTGGTGAATTTATTACACTGGGAAATATTCCCAAGCATATTTGGTAGAATGCTCTGAATATTAATGTGGATTCTGAGCCAGTGCTCCCCGGTCTGTTGTTCCTGCTGGCTTTGAAATGAAGTCAACAGTCTCCGATACCAAAATAACGGAAATATGTGCACTTATCTTCAGGCTATTAAAATCCTACAGCTGTGTTTACCTTCCTTTTCGTGCAAGGAATGAGTAAAAAGCTTTCAATCAAATGCAGTTAAAAAAGAGGAAGGAGAGGGGAACTCCCTGGCAGGGATGAGACGCTGCCACCTCCCTGGCACTTATTGCAGAGCAGAAACATCCTGTATAGTGTGAGCTGTCCTTTTCATTCCGATCCGAGCAGTGGCAGAGATTTAGCACTCGCTGCTTCATGAGTAAGGGGCCCGTGGGTCCGATTCTTCAATCAAATCATTTCAGGTAATTTGCCCTGGGGGTGATTGGGTTAAGGCAAAGAGGTCTAGAGACTTGAATTCATTTCAACCCATGCTCGTTGTCACAACTGGAATGAGATTCATGTTTGAATCTTAAATTTTTGTCCATATGTATTAATGATTCTTCTCTCCCACCTCCCATACCACGTGCGAAGGAAAATGATACACATTTGTTGTTTTAATTTCAATTTGATTGGTGAAATAAGGCCGGGAATGTAATGCATGAATGAGACAGGAGAGAAACAGCTCTCTAGACTGCTTGTCTCTTTGGAGTGAGTATCTCTCTAATCCTGCAAAAGCACATGCTTCCCATGCTTGTGTTTTTTTCAAAAAGAGCTATGGTTGTCATTTTTCTAGAAACATTATATGCTCCTTTTAGTACAGGAATGATTTTGATCTAGGTATAGAATTTTTTTCATCACCTTGTCTTTATGCAAACAGATTTTATATAAACTGACTCAAACACACATTTTGAAAAGTGAATCAAAGAAATGACATCCCTTCTCCCTGCCTTTCTTACCAGAGGAATCAACTATGGGAAAACGGAATAATTTTTGATAACTAAAGTCTTCCCTCCTCTCTCTTACTTCCCCCAGAAAACAACAGAAAGGCCTAACTTCTCACTGAGCAATTTTGGGAAGGTAGAAAAGGTCACCCATTTCTCTTTTCATTTTCAAATCCCAAGAGGTGATTTTCAAGGATACTAAGGGCTGTTAAGCACCCAATTCCCACTGAGAATCAGAGAGAATTGGACGACTGGCTGCCCTTTGTGTCTTTGATTTATTTCCCTCTTTGGTCTTTACTAACAACAATTTTTTCTCATTTGGAACACACTGATTGAAAACATCCAAGGTCAAATTCATTTTGCGGAATTCTACTGAAGTCAACAAAGACACTCACCAAGATGGAGTTGAGTCCATAGCTGTACTTTTAGCCTCTCATTAGGACCAAATCTTCAGGTTTTATCTCAGTTGGAGCCACTGGAGAAAGAGAGGAAAAGTCAAATTAATGAGTGCTTAAAAAAAGAAATAAGTGGTTGAAAAAGAAATTGAAATATTTTTTACAAAGTTCAATTTTGAAAAATCTGATCCTGAAAAATATTTTGCTATTTGCAGGTTTATGTTTTGGTCAAAATTCTCCTCTGAAAACTTTACAAGAAAAGACATGGGCTTCTAACGTGACCAGTTTTTTGGTTTTTTTTTTCTTTTTAATCCCTTTTTCTGCATAACTTCTGGTTGGTTGTTACGAGTGAAATTCGTGTCACATCACTTTAGAAGTCTGCAATCTAGCTGTCTACATGGGAACGGCTTTCCCTAGGCCCTGTTTACAGTCTAAAGGAAGACAAAGGCACTGCAGGACGTAATTAATCTGACCTATCCTAAATAAGATGCGAGGAATAACAAACCCTCTGTGTGTCCTTGCTTTCTCCACCAGCAAGAAGGGCAATCCAACTGCCTAGATCACATTAGCACCCTAGGAGTCTACATTTGATCAGATGAATCCTCCCCTGCCATCCTTCCGAGGCTGACGTTGTTCAGTCTGGTGTGATTGCAGTTTGGTTGTGGGATAAAGGGTGAATCTTCCTATGTTCCATCTTTTTGATGTTTGTGTGTTAAAAAAGACAAATTTCGCGTTCAGAAATAGGATGAGTCTGGTGGTGTAAAATCTGATGCATTGGTCTAACATTATATGGTCTTTTGTCATGATAATATATGAACACTTCGGCCATCCTTGTTCATTAAAAATCATTGTTCTTTATTCAAGTGTTGTAGCATTGTCTGGATGTGATCTAGAGTTATCCAGGTCAAACCGAAATACATTTTCATTCCTACCAAGAATATTGAGAGAGATAAGCGGTAGGATTATGGTTCAGGAACTTGTAGCATCTGTCATGGTGATGAGTAGATGTTCCAACTGACTGAAGCCCAGTGCTTCACATCAGACTCCTGCGATCTCCCTGAATAATTCCTTCAGAAATGTCATTACCTGGGATTTGGTACTTCCGAATTTCCAAGTGAGGTCACTGAAGGGGCTGTTCAGCATTAGTAGCTCCTTTAGACACAGCTCCATAATTTTCTGACAGTTTCTCAGAATGATATAACACTGCAGCCGATGTTTCATTCTCCATGATCTGTTGTTGCTCTGGTACCTTTCTGCTTATAGAGTTCTCATGCTTAATCCTTGCATTAGTATTTGAAAATATGGGTGGACATGTTCAGTGAAAGCTGTTCTCCGATTATGATCATAAGTGCAGACGGGTTAGGGAAATATATTTGTCTGAAGCTCTCACACAACCAAATACAGTTTAGATTTTAATAACTTGGGCCTATCTTAACTGGACAAGCAGTGCTTAAAACACTGTGTGTGTTCACTGACTGCACTTGTGGCTGAAAATGAGAAATACCAACGCGATTCATCTAGTTTCTTGAGGATATCACTTCATGGCTGGGAAAATGGAAGATGTACACGACTACTCTGCTGTTTACTTGATGTCTCGTTTCACTCTGCAGTTACTGCTGAGCTGGAAAGGAACAGTCTGGTTGGGTCTATAAAGTCACAAGGAGAATTGAGAAGAACTCTGGTTTTGTTTTGTTTTGTTGTTGTTGAGCAAAAATATATATCCTGAACATTTTAGTTTCAGATACTGCCTCCATCATCTATTAAATTATGTTTCCTAAGTAGAATGGTGGGAATGAAAGGTTGTTCACAAAACCATAGCCCTAGAAGGCAGTTTGTCGGATTTCCTCATCAATAACTCAAGCATCATCAGTTTTACTTACATCCTTCCTGGTGATGCCTTGTTTATGCAGTATCAGAGACCTCCAATTAGGGAGATTCCACAACTTCCCCAGCTAATCTCTTGCAAGGCTTCATTTTCTTTTACTGTTATCTTGATATCTAACCCAAATCATATTTTCTGCCCCCTAAACTTTTCCACCTTAAGCTTAGAAAACAGACTATTCTCATCTTTGATATTTTCAGGACCATGTCATCATGCTCTCACTTTGAACTTCTCTTCTTCAGTGTAAACAGCTAAATATCTCCAATCTTTCCTCATAGGTACAATTGTCTATATACCTACTCATTCTCTTACAGTTTCCACTTGGTCCACACCTTCCCTCAAGTGCAGAGACACCAACTATGACTTACCGATTCTGAATTGACTTAAAGAATTGATTTTTTGAGCTTTTTTTTGCATGTTGCAATTCTGTTTATCATTTTTGAAGCAGGATGACATTGTTGACACGTGCTGAATGTGTTACCCACTTTGTGTATTTGCTTCTTTCTGCTGCTCTTGTTATTGACACAGTTTTTCAGGCCAGACCTCCTGTTTCTCAAGATGAGTTTTGATTCTTACCCTGTGCTTCAGAGTCCTGGCTGTCCTTCCTGTCTTCTTTCTTATCTGAAAATGTAATTATCTGCACATTTAATAAGCATACTCTTTATTCTCTCATCCAGGTCAATGGGTACCAGAACTGGAGCAGACCCCCATGGATACTCACACGGTATGTTCTTCTATTTTGACAATGAGCCATTGATAACTAGTTCGAGAACAATTACAGTACTGAGTAAAAAGCAATTCACTGAAAATGAGACCAATGAAGTAGAAACAATTACTGATTAATATTTTGGCAGCTTCTGTTGCAAGTTAGTTTCTTATCTTCATGCTTAGTGTCTTTTTCTTTCTTTCTTTCTTTTTTTTTTTTTCAAATAAAAGACCAATCAAAAGAACCAAACTGCTTGCTCTGTGAAAAAGGGCTCGTGTATGAGAGGAATCACTGTGATGATCTGTGATATTTCTGCTTTTCAAGGCAAATTTCCAGCTTCAAGTAAGCTAATTCATATATTGATCAGCAGAACTTAACACTTGAAGGAAGAGCATGTTCCTTGCTAGAGATCTAAAACAAGGGACTCACAGAAATTCTAAATTAACAATGGAATGAAGTTTAATGAAGATTCTGAGGAGACTGATAGACCTGTTCTCTTCCTGGGTACGCAGTGTTACTGAGAGTATCTGGTATGCAGCATTGCCCAGGTATAAGACCCAGTGCTTATGATCCTCTTTGGCTTGCATTGTGAGTTTCTGGTTTTTAATGTTTAACATTCTGGTTCAGTTCATGGTTTAGATGAGAATTCTCATGTATGTTTATACACAGACTCAGAAATGAGTGCACATACACTGAGTTCTTCCCAGGACCCAAATTCTGCCTTTTATCATAGGGATAAAACTCCACGCAAATCTTTATAGGGTTACACAATTGTAAAATTCAAGGTGAAGTTTACCTTTCAATCTATCAATAAATATATTAGTCTACAAATAAACAAAATACAAAGTAAAACCTATGAAAAGCTGTCAGATGAAGCTGAGCAAAGAAGACCATCTCCTCTACTGCTTGTGGAAACCAGAGTGCAGATGTTCAGTGCTGACTGCTTATTTGCAATGTTATTGTTCAGGTCATGGGTGACCATCTGTTTCCTTTCACTCCCTGACGCAGCGCTTGTCCTCCATGAATCTTTCTGAGTTTCCTTCTGATATAATGGTAATAGAGGAATGAAATAAACACTTATTTGGACAAGAGGCAGAGAAGCTTGAATGAATAATATTATTGTAGTAAAACAGCGTGACTCTTCTCTTGAGTTTCCAAGCATCTCTAATGGTGCCATTAACTACTCTTCAAACAGGGAGAAGAGAGACATACACAGCCCTAGAGTTGACTTTAGCCCTTGTAGGGCTCTGTTTCTTCCCATGGACTCCATTGGCAACCTTTGGAAACTGATCAACAGAGTAGGGTAAGTACTGAAATTAGCCACTGTACTATGAGCACCTCTCTTAATATCTGGCCTAATGGTTAGAGGGAGCAAATGTTTGTCTAAACTTTGCAACAGTAAAACATCAGCACTTTCAGGAGGCTGAACTGACATTCAGTAGAGCTTCATGAATCAGAGGTCTTGTCTGTAACACAGCTAGGCATTTTTTAGATTAATTCTAACCCTATATTATGAATAGTTCTTTTCATGAGCGGACCTGGGTTTATTTCTACAGGGAAATAGTATCTTTTCTGTTTTGAACAAGATACTTCTAAGCACAAGGGGAGAGAACAATGAGACAATGTTGAAAAGAAAAAAACAAAATGCAAAGTTAACCACAAATTTCCATAATGAGGAAACAAACCGCAGTGTACTCTGAGATGGTGCCAGCCAGTCCCTCACTGGTTTTCAATATAAAACAGAGGGCAATATAGGAGAAGTTAAGGGAATTTCAAATTATATTCATGTCCGGTTGATTTTCCCTAAGAGCCAGCTTCTCTTGTCCAATGTATATATGCAGTCCTGTTCATTTGAAAGAAATGACAACAAAATTATGCCCAATGTATACTGAATGCAGGGAAGCTGCCTCTAATCCCAGTGACTTTGAAAAGCCTGTGTAAAAACCCAAACGCAGCAACTGACTGGAAAGATGGGTTTTATTTTTTGTCTCTTCAGGAATCACATTATAAAATGTTAAGTTTATAGTACAGCCACTGTGCTGAAAAGCTTGGTATTTTTAGTATTTTGAGTGAGATTTATATCAGTATAACTACTTGTATTCTGACAATGTACAGGAGCAGAAGTTAACCTATTCTTTCCTACAAATACTTGTTCTAGTGAAAAATGTTTCAGATATGAAATATCAAATTTAAGTAGATGAGTACAAACTCTCAGAGCTCTAGCTTAGCTGCAAGCAATTTTGGGTCGTTATTTGACTACACTCACTGTCAACTGAGTGAAATGCACTCAGATTTGAAACCATTTCATTCCACACCAAGTCTTACTATGTTTAAGTCAACTCTAGAACCTACAGACTTAAACAGAATGAGCGCTTTGAGTTGCTTTTGCCAATCTACACGAAGAGTAGACCTAAGCAAATATCAAAGTGGACTGCATGCAACAGTGTGCTCTACCAGCATGTACTGGGACTCGATATATTTCTAATGTGCACTGTTGCAAGGGAGAAGTCCAGCCAGGGCTTCCATATTTCTATATCCAGACTTGAACTACTGCACATGACTTTTCTTTTAAATAAAGAAGCAATGGAGAAGAATCAACAATTCCTTTTCTTTCCTGCGTACTTAAATATTCCAGAGCTGGATGCAGTGGTCCAGATGGGGTCTCAGCAGAGCAATGGAGAAGAATCAACAATTCCTTTTCTTTCCTGCGTACTTAAATATTCCAGAGCTGGATGCAGTGGTCCAGATGGGGTCTCAGCAGAGCAGAGTAGAGTAGAGGGGCAGAATCACCTCCCTTGACCCGCTGGCCACACTTCTATTGATGCAGCATTCACATTGGCTTTTCTTGCTGTGGTACCAACTTAGGTGAAAGCAGCAGCACACAGTTGTGCATGGGCAGGCTGAATTAATTCATCCATTAAATTAAATGGAATTACTCCTCAGGAAATACACAGGAAGCAGAATGACAGGCACTAGAGGGCTCTAGAGCTCTATAGACATGACACGTTTTATATGAACGTCTAGTAGAAAACTTAAAACCTTTGCAAATGAAACACAGCTAGCTTTGGTAGTAGGCAAAGGTAGGGAGGAGTTTCTGGACTTCAGAGGAAACCGTCCAGTCCCTTCATGAAAATAGGGATTACTTCATGGTAAGCAGCCCCAACTTTTAGCTTTCTTAAAGCTATTCCAGTGCTTAAACAAATAAAAATCCAGTTGTTTTGGAAATTTTGGAAAGTGCAAAAAAAAAATCACTCAAAAAACCCAGAAAATAACCTTACACACAAAGTAATGACTCACTTTTTCTTGCCCATCAGCTCCTTAAATTAGATTTTATCATTGAAAATGGCTCACCTAAAAATAATGAAATAATAACAACCTTATAGGAAAAGTCATCCCCACACCCCCTACCTTACAATTGGCTATTTATTTTCGTTCAGTTGTATTAAAAATTCCCATGGGAACATAGATCCATTTTTGATTTCAGGCAGGAAATATAATTCTGTCAATTTGCTTGTCTAGCATACAGTAAGTCATATTTTGTCCAAATAGGTGACATTTTAACATCACGTTTCAGTTACACAAAGACTACAATATTAAGAAAGCTTAATGTAATAATTTTTCCTGTAAGTGTAAGAATCTGGATACTGGTCTGGATTGAATTTTTTCCTGCAGTATTAAAAGGAATAATGCTTAGCTTTCTGATGGCTGACGCTTAAGTTTTGGGCTTGTCCACTTGTGGTTGTTCAGCTTCTCATTTAGCTGTGGGTAGCTTTGTTTTTTCTACTTGATATTGTAAGTTTAGTGAGGACTCAATCTAACAAGGCTCATAAGTAAAACTTAAGTGGTTTTGTTACAGAATCATGTTTGTCATGGTGATGTGTGTGTTTTATTAAACTCCAGCATCATATGCGTAATATTCTCATACCCAGCTTCATGGTGAAAAAGAAGCTGTTAGGGACCTGGTTTTTTTGCACAGAAAGGTTTTGTGGCAGGAAAAAAACCCCACATATTGCAGCTTTAGATTTCTAGTATTTATTTACACTGAAAAGATACGTATGGAAATTGAAACAAAAGCAAATTGATCCACCTAAAGTGGAAAGCTTTGCTTTCCTCCAGGACTTGTCATCATAGTCAGACCATGGCTACTTTATACATCATGCCACCTTCAAGAGCAGTTTGCTTAAAAACAGTTTATTTGTAAGGAAGCTTGACGGCACTATGCTGTCCTACATGATGCACCACATGAGCGTTCATTTTGTGAATTATAATATTATTTAAAAGCATTATAAAAAGATCAACTGCCTCCTTTTGTTCTCTCTTGACTGGTAATTTCGTACTGTCTGCTGAAATGGCAGCATTGGTGGCTGATTACAATGCTGATGTCAAAGAAAGAGATGTCAAAGAGATGCTGCATCTTCTTCAAAATGCTGCCTTCATTACAGAGCTCCTTGGTCCTGTAGATTGCAAAGTCTTTCTGAGCATTAAATGGCATTGTCCAAGAATTGTGCTTTTTTTTTTTCATTTANGCCTTCATTACAGAGCTCCTTGGTCCTGTAGATTGCAAAGTCTTTCTGAGCATTAAATGGCATTGTCCAAGAATTGTGCTTTTTTTTTTTCATTTAGTGTTTTTTTTTCCCTAGTTATTTCTTCTTGTAGAGAATGACTGAAATATTTCAATGCTAATAATAATAATAACCATTTACCTCACAAAAACCCCACTGTTCTTCCAGTCTCTCAACAGTGAGTGAATAATCTTGAGCTTGAACTGGAAGAAACTGCATTGAGATATATATATATATTGCTGTTGTTCTCTTACCTCTCTTTTTAGAAATCAACCATTGCAATGAACCCAGAATTTCAGGGGTCACATATTTCATATAACACTTTATCAGCCTTAAACCTATTAAAACAATAGAAATGTTGCAAAATGTAGCTTCCTTATCTCATGTGACTCTGCTGTGCCCAGTAATTCAATGCTGATTATAGAAGTTTAACTAAGCTCACCTGTCCTGCAATGGTGAACAGCAGCTAAACAAAATAAAATTGTTGAAACATGCACAGATAATATAAAAATATTTTGGCTAAAAGAAAGGAAAATAAGAATTCTTCAGTATTTTTTCTTTACTTCATTGTGTCAGATTGTTCCTATAATTTGAAGTAATAATTTAAAAAAGAATAGTTCTAACCAGGGCCACACTCTGGAGGTGCTTTATCCTACACATTGTAGAAGTGTTTGGAGATAGTCAGTCAACAGACTGGAGAGTTTAAAATATTTAAGGAAGTGTGTGTGGGTGCAGGGGTGAGAATAAACAGGCACTTAGAGAGGACAGGATGGATCATTTGCACATGTCTCTACAGCAGCAGAACTAAAACCTGTGCCCTACCTTGTTTAGTCTGATGAACTGCGTTGTGTATCTGGCTTCATAATTAGGTACTTAAAGAAAACTTAACATTTTGCTTCGGTGTGCTGAGTGACAGGCTCATCAGAGGTAAGCAAGGGCCGGTATCTTCCTCATGGTTGATGCTTTCGGTAATTTCCATGGCACATCAGTGCCCACAAAACAAACAAACAACAAGAAAAAGCCAAACAACAGCAAGCCTCACCGGCACATCTAATACTATGTTAAATTTTATTTGGTGGTTTCATCAGAAATGACCAATTGTGGGAGAACACAGGTAATTTTTTACCCTCTTCACATTACAAATTACTCTTTTTATTTGGAGGTGAGGCAACACATGGAAATCAATCCTTTATCCATTCATGGACACTCACAACTCTATTTCCCCAAATGTCAATTAATATTATTAATACAAACAACTTGTTGGAGCAGAAATAAAAAAGAAAAAAAAAAAAGTAGAGCTATACCCGTGCAAATAAAAAAAACCCAAAAAACTAAGAAATACATCTTGTCCAATCATTCATATGCAGAGACATTTCAGATAATAAATAATAATTGTATTGTTTGAAGTTTATTCAGGGCAAAAACAACTGCTGTTTCTGTAGGACTATACTTTTAAAGCTATATTGCTCCATTTCTCAGATATGCATGATTCTCTCATGTGTAAATTTTGTTAACTACCCTATTTCAGTAAGAATGGAGTTTCTCCCTAGCTCTGTTGGAACCACTGGTGAAACCCACAGTGCCTGTATCGAGGCTATAGCTTTTCTCTCATCACTGCTACTTTCACCAAAGTAAATGATGTCATGTTTTGTCACTGAAAAGAAAGAGCACATACAGTTGTGTCAAATATATCCCATTTATAGTTTGAAATCCTGGCTGCTGAAAGCTCTGCTGAGGTCTAAACAGAAACCTTTATCCCCCCTTCCTCCATATGCACACACACAATTTCCTACACCTCCTGTTTACCACCCACAGAGCAGGATCCTATTTCCACTCCTCCCCTGTTCAGAAAGTATTTCAGAAGCTTTTTTAGAAACTCTTGACCTCACACATACGGACTATTACTGCAGAAAGCTCCTTTAGTTCTCCTCTGACACCTACTTTTGAGTCGTCTCATACAGAGCTATAATTAGGACAAATAAAGAACACTGTCTTTAGAGATTTATTATTTTTCTTCAGATATTCTTGAGAATGGTTATTAACAAATGTTTTAAGTAAAGTGCCCTCTGTCCATCCAGAACAGGAGTTCTGGACTTCCCTGCTGCATCTGAAGCAGCTTGCTTCTCCACAGTAGCCAGACTGTTCTGGACGATGTGAGCAGTGCTGAACACCTTGTTTTCTGAGTGTAGGCAGTTTGATAAATTTGTGCGTGTTTTGGGGGTACTTAGGAGTACCAGCTATTCTGGGAGGTCATTTGGAGGAGGTAGTTGATGTAAGGACCTCCAGCACTGCAAATATGCGATATTGCTAGAAATTCCACTTGTATTCAGGGGAAAGGGCATCCATAAGCCCAGATAGACCACTGCTCTTAAGAGGTTGGTGCATTCCAGTTTTGGCAGCAGCAGCACACAGGAGAGTACTGTAGCTGGTAATACAATCTAGTCGTGTTCAACTATCCAGCCTGAGTTGTTTTAAAAACTGTTTAAAATGTCCCAATAAGCACTGACCTGATAGGTTGAGAATTTCATGGGAGTCATCTTATACAGCAGAACAACAGAAACACCCAAGCTAGTTGCTTCCAGTTTCTGACCTGATGTCCCTTTATGCATTTGAGTATTTTCTCTAGTCCCCCCTACTACAGGAATATCCCAGATTCCTTTTCCTCCTGAGTTTATGCCTTCTGGATATTTTTGCTCTTTTTGAGAAAATATGTATTGTACTTAATGGTATTTTTCCTTTATATTCTTAAAAATAAGAGATTTCTTATCCACTAAGGCCTGAAGAATAATTCTTTCCAGAGACGATGTGGCCGAGCATTTTACTACTTCAAAATGGCTGTAGCTTTCTATTCTCAGTAGGTCCAAGGCTTCAGGCTGCCCTTAGAGAAGATGGTGACCCCTGCTTGAACGTGGTCACCTCACTCCTTATCCTCGGGAAGCCTGACAGCCCTCCTCTAGGTGGAATTTCCACTAAGCTTCTCCAAGCCCATATACATCCAGGATGCTGACCGCTGACCGACAACACGCTCATCTGCCTACACAGAAGGGAGGCATTCCAGCCTTGGACAACTCTGATTGATTGAATAGACCCTGAGGGCAGGACCCTATTACCAAGCCAGTGCTCAGAACTGATTAACCCCTTAGCCAGTGTCAAATACAGTACATTGCTGTAAGAAGACTATAAATCACAGGATAACTGTCAGGGCAGGCCTACTGTGGCCCTCTCCTGTGTCTTGCCTGAAGCCCACTGTTGATTTTCCTAAGCAGAGTATGTTAGTGCTGTTCTGGCAGAGGGAAGACAGTTCAGGAGCTTTCCATCTAGATTTATATTAATCAGAACATTTTGTAGCTTGTTCACTTTTGTTTCTTCTGATCATGGAGGAAAATGCAATACATAGGAGAACAAGGTGTATTTACATTTTGGGGCAGTTGTAGGCGAGGTTTTGAAATGACACCAATAGTCTTGTACCTTTGGGAAGTTGTTGCCTGTACCCCAGCAGTGGTAGCCGTTTAGCTCAACTTTCTTTCAGGATTGTTCTGGGAATCTTCACGTTTCTTTCTTGGAGTTTGTTCACATTTGGAAAGGGCAGCTATGTTACATCATGTCTTACAAATGAATCCAACAATGGATTTAGGTATTTTAAAAGCTAAGTGCAATTTCAGCCATGCCCTCACACCATCTTATTGAACAGAGCCCCCTCAGGGCTCATTTCATGTCGGCTGTCAGCAGCATTTCCATTCCCTCAAACTGGGAATCAAAAAGTTGACTAATTTAGCAAGGATACACCTGCAGTTAGCAACAGCTGACAGGAAGCAATGAAAAATATCCTGTAAAAAGAGTACATTTTTTCCTGTTCTAAAGGGTTAGGAGCCTTGCTCAGATCTTCTTGATGATCTTGATAATCTTGAAGGTCGTTTCCAACCTTTATGATTCTATGATATTTGGAATTCATGGAGTGTTACCCTCTCCTGAAAGCAGATGTTCCAGCTTGTTCTTTCAGAGAAAGAGCAGGATCTGCACACATGAACAAAGGAGCAGAGGAGGCCCTTGTGACTGTGCTGCTCCTATATCCTGGTTGGCAATGGCTCTACAGAGCCGCCTGATGACTAAGGCACTATCCTGGTGAGCCAGTGAGACTCCTGCTCCCACATTCATAGCTAAATTTGCCATAAGATATCAGTAACATGGATGAAGAATGAACTGAAGCAAGGAGGAGGGTTCATGTTGTCTCTTCTCTGAGCGTGTGCCATGTTTCTGCTTATTTATTTTTTTTTTTCTTGTGAGAAACATGGCAGTCGTGCAAAAGCCAGCGGATAACGCACCCTTTCCTGAATAGTGTAGAATACAGCTGAGCAGAGGTTGCTGCTTAGGGCGTCGTCTTGGGAGGCAGAAGATATAATTAGAATATCCTCGGAGAGAGGAGAGGGCTGATTCCAAGTCATCCACTTCCTGGATGAAAGCTTACGGACAAGTGCCTGCATTATCACCTCTTCTGAAGGGAAATGAAAATGGCCCCTCATCTCACTGCACCTATCTTTATCAAGAGAGACATAAAGGGCAGATTTTTCAAAAATGGGTTAGGCCCTGGTCCTCAAAGACATTTAGGCGTTTGATTTTCTTTGATTGTAAGGGGAATTATCTTCTGAAGTGCCTTTGAGGATCTGGACCTTAGAGATTTAAGATACTCAATGTCATTTATCAAATGTGGAATCGGTAGGAGTCGGGCATCTAACGAGAACCCCACAGTCTATATGTTTCTAAATTATGTATGTGCTTTGAAAATGCTAGTCCTTTGTCGTGCTGGAAATCAGAATAGATGACTGATGATCCTTTCTCATCTTAACACCCCTTGTAAAGCTGGCTAAGATCATGTGAGCACTATGATGGACATATCACAGTTACACATATGTCATGTATACTGAGATATTTTATATCTATATACACTTCTGATGGACAGTTTCCTTCCAATATGGCACGTCTTTTGATAGGTTGCTTTTTAATTATTTAAATTATATCTCATTTTATCTGATGCTTTGATTTTTTCAGTTATATATATTTAATTTTAAAAAGAAAATGCCATATATCTTTACCTCGATTGCCTGTTTTTTTCTAAAAGTGCAGTATTTCAGTATTGATTTATCTTCGTGGAACCAATTCTGTGAATGATGTCTGTGTAGTTGATTGTGCTGTTTACGCTGAATTTTCATTTCTTAAGACTGATATATAAACTTCCCAATCCTTGCTGGGAGTTCTGGTTATTTGGGTTCTTTTGGGTTTTTTTTTTTTGACTGGTACTGACAGAAAAAATGCTTCTGGCTTTTTGACAATATAGCTTTTAAAGTAATGTCCAACATTTAAGGGCTTTATGTTAAACATTTGCTTTCTCACGCAGTGTAGGTAGAAAGCTACTGACTATAATTATGTGCTGAGTATTTCCAGGGGGGTGAGAGGGTTAGTGTTTGGGTTTTTTTTCTGTTAGGTTACATTTTAGCTAAAGTGCTCTTACAATTTAGAAATTAGAATGGTAACTTGGGAATTTTTTGAGATCCTTTGCTACATTATCAATATAACACCAATAACCTTCACCACCTGCTCCATGTTAGCCTGCCTTTCAGTGATAAAGAGAATTCAACATCTTAGAAACTCAAATAAACTGCATATCTCCTACCAAAAGCAAGATTGTATCTTCACTATTCTACTCATGCTTGATCCTTTTGCTTTTTCCTTTTTTTCCTTTTCCTTTATCCTTTTTCTTTTTTCTCTCTTCTCTTCTCTTCTCTTCTCTTCTCTTCTCTTCTCTTCTCCTTTCTCTTCTCTTCTCTTCTCCTTTCTCTTCTCTTCTCTTCTCTTCTCCTTTCTCTTCTCTTCTCTTCTCCTTTCTCTTCTCTTCTCCTTTCTCTTTTTCCCTTCCCCTTCTTTTTTCCTCTCTGCTCTTCTCCTCTCTTTTCTCTGCTCTTCTCCTCTCTTTTCTCTGCTCTTCTCCTCTCTTTTCTCTGCTCTTCTCCTCTCTTTTCTCTGCTCTTCCTAACCTGAAGTACTCCCAACTTCTACCGTACTGACTACCACTCATAGGAGAGAAAGGGAGAACCCGCTGCCGTGTCTCTTGGTGCAGGATATGATGCATAGGTGAGAACGTGTGTTCTTCATAAACAAACCAGCAGCTATTCTATGAAATCTTGAAAAACATTAATAAGTGCTGAAAAGATCATTTATTTTAGATTCAAAACACGGAGAGTAATTTAAAAGCTGTATAAAATAGGAAGGAACTAATTTAAAAATAATTTGAAACACATGTATATGTGTGTGATAAATAATTGGTTTGTGTGAAATATGGAAAATATGTGCAATTGTAAGGAAATAACACTCATAACTCATGAGATTTCAACTGGCCAAAACAGTATTACAAGGCCAGCAAAACCACTCACAAGGGGAAAGCGCAAAATTCCAGTAACAGTTAAATGAACTATTTTATTCATTTATGACTCAAAAAAACCCTGTACTAAATATGACAAACTACATCCAAGTAGCAAAATAATTCAGTGTACTATAGAAAAAGAAAATTATCCACCCTGTAGGTTAATTTTTCTAAGCTTTTTCCCCCTCCGAAAGAAGGGAAGAAAGAGAGAAAGAAAGAAACAATTTAAAAGGAAAATGGAATATCCCTCATAGCAGACATTATATGATTTGTAAACAAGTGCCCCAAGGCCACAAAAGCTATAGATTTGTTCCATTAAAAAATTTCATAAGTTTCTCAATAGTAAGTCGCTCAGAATTTGTGAATATAATATTACTGCTGACATATCAAGATAACCCTTTATATTTCATTCAGCGTGCATCTGAATTAGGCAAGTGTCTGTCTTTGTAGTTTTTCCATTTCTTAAAAAAAACCAACCAAACAAAATGGAGTAGTCTAATTTAGAGTGTGTTTCAGGATATATTCAATCCATAATCGCCATTACAAAAGTCTGTGACCTGGACTGGTCGGCAGAGCTTCTATTTCGGATGCAAGCCTCGATTCTTAGCTCCCTATCCCTACATCGCAAAGCTCTCCGTGCCATCTAGAGAAAGAACATTCTCAGAGAAGCTTGATTTTATTTATCTGAATTCTTTGTGTGTATATATATATATGTGTTTTTTTCACTACAGTGTTACCCTCAGTGTTGGCACACACCTTGATACTAACTCTCCAGATTGAAATGGATGGCTGAGAAAACTCTTGACAGAAAGCATCTAGGCACATCCCAGATTCTTGCCAGTTAACATAAAAAATATTATAATTTTTTGTTGTAATCTGAGAAGAAAGATAAACCTGTGTTGTGGACTGAAGTGCTTTTTGTATTACAGGTTATCTGCACCGGAACAATCATTTATTTTGGACAGAAAATTCACACTCAAGTGTAGTGATTTTTGTCTGGATAAGCATTCCTACATTTTAAAAAGCACTGGAAAAATGAATGGCTTCTCTAATTAGTGAGCTTGATCAATGTATGCATTAAAGACACATTTCCTAAAGTATTATGAATCCAGACAAGTAAGAGAAAAGTGGGCTTAAACAGCTTCTTAAAGTAGCCCAGAATCCTTTGTAATTTCCCCCTCCTCACCAATTCTGCATGCCAATGGGAACATAATCTAATATTCTTCTTCAGTTTTCTACTAAGAGAAAACCATAGAAGAGATGGTTTAATTAAAAAAAAAAATTGCTAGCTCCAGTTGCTTACAAAATGGTAGAGAAAAAGTGTCTTAAGCAATGTTGATGTTTGTTTTGTCTTCTGCAACTCTTCACTCGGGTTTTATGTGAAGATTAATTCCAATGGTGGAGATGTAAAGGAAGGATTATTACTTAGTCTCAGGGAAGACTGAAATTATTAAAGCAGAGCAGCCACTAACCTGCAGGTCTCTGAATCTTCCGGAGTATGAGATGATGATTGATAACCTGACCTACACTTCTTGGATCACTTGGCAGGTAGAAATATAGAGTCTGCTCTATTGTTAATGCAATAAATTAAATGACTTTCAAACATTATTTCAATAAATTAAGGCCATAGATTTGTAGTAGTTTGCATAAACTATGTAAATAAGCACTGTGGCTTACGTGTTGCTACTTGGTCATAAATTCAGTCTACTTCTTTTAAAAGGCAGAAGTTCGGTATGGATATTTAAGATGGCTTGTGCAATCATATTAATCTTTCTACTTCATATTTCACATTTTTATGAGAACTTTATTACTAAATAATATATCTCCATGTTCCCTTTTGTAGCTGTGCTGTCCATTACTTGCCTAAACTACTCGCTGCCATTAGTTATAGCAGTTTTATGCTTCATATACTACATCGTCTCTGATGGCTGTCTCCCTAATAAATTCTTCATCACCTTCAACATGACCATCTGCATTGCAGCTTCATTAATATCCTTTCATTCCAATTTCCAGGTGGGCTATGTCTTGCTTAGTTAAAGCTTTTTGTAAATTATTAATTATTGCAACCAAGAAGCCTCCTCCCTGGGCTCTCGCCGGTATCATGAAATAGTGATTTCATGGATATTACAGAAGTGTGGCTCGTTGCTGCCTTTATCTGTTAGGTTAATGAGGATCATTCTGCTTGAACACAATGGATCAAAATCTGGCCTTCGGTGCACACAGATGATTTTCCATTGATTTCACGGAGCTCATTGCACCTGGAGCTTCAGGCTTCGTAGCCCATTAAAGTAGCACAGAAGAGTGCAAAGCGCAGATAGAAAAGTTTACCCTGGTAAAGCAGGTGAAGCAGAAACTGAAGGAGTCTGAGGCTTGAAAGAATCTCAACTAGTACAATCAAAAAGTGAAAAAACCTTATGCCACCAGGCAAGAGATCTGAGTGATCTCAATTTCCTGACTGCACAGAAGGTTAAACACAACTCTTCAGCAGACAAGACCCTATGTTTCTTGATACCTTAGGGAGACTTCCTGTTGCTTATAGTATTGAGTCGATTCAAACATGAACACCAAAACCCACAACACATTTGTTTCATAGCAAACAGCAAATGCTTATCATGGCATCTTGTAGCTTAAAGCTTTCGAGCGTTCCCGTCACTGTATTCTGCAGTGAGACTGTTCTGCTGACGGTCAAGACAGCACAACTTCTTTTCATCCCTCACTTTGGAGTCAGTCTGGTGAGCTCCACCAACCAAGGAAAGGCATTTGGGCAGACGATCAAGTTCAGCTGAATATGACCTAGCATATAGTGGATGTATAGTGGGTGATACCATTCTTCACCGTGTGGTTCAGATGAGCTGTGTGATCACAAAGGAGGTAGACACAATTTATCCTACAACTTTACTTTGCATCACCCTTTCTCATCCATTTAATTTGTACGTCTGCGCGTACCTTTGTGTACAGGCATTGATTCTCCATATGCAGTTACATTTACTTTTCTTGTATAAATGTATTAGATGTATCCAATTTTATGGTAAAAAAATTATGAAATGAAGTTTTAAAGCTGTCTATAACTCCATCCTCCTTACTTGTGCATGTAATTTGTAATAATATCCTTTAAATAACTATTCATGTATAGTGATTTTACTTTCTGGCTGTCCTTCTAATTATTCAGACTGTGACCTAGTGCCTTATTCACTATACTTCTCAAACCTCGCCCCCTTGGCAGAATTTTTCCTCATATACTGTTTTTCATACTGTTACAACTGTGATAATACTCACAAGATTCACAAACATTAATTTATCTTTGCAACACGCAGTCCAGTATCAAATAAGAGATCAACTCTGTGGAGTGGCAGAATATGCACTTTATCTCTATAAAGTGTGGAAGTCGGAGGATGCTCGGTGGGGTTGAAAGCTGTAGAAATTTTGGCTGATGAGAAGGAGAAATGAAAGTAGGCAAATGGAGATTCTTCAGAGGCTTGGCTGTGTTTGTCCGGATTTTGCAGCAGAAACCATATCCTTGTTAGAATGGTTAAAAATGGTGCTGAATTTTACATCTCTGATTCAGAGTCTTTGAAAGAAAGAAAAGATCATCAGATGATTATTTTTTTTTGTTGATGAAACAAATTATTCTTTTACCTTACACATGGAAATTGTTGGTCTAGTATGGCTGGATTTTTACCTTTCTTTCATTTCATGATTAATTTTCACACCCATATGGAAAACTGTTAAAGTTTAACAAAACTAAAAGCAATATTGAGTTTTTAATAAAAAGTGCCAGGGAGTCTTCTCTCTCTAAAAATAAACTTAGATACTCTTTTAAAACTCTTGTTTGATCCTTGGATTGCACTGTCTCTATTTTAGTGCATTTAAACTTTATTTTTTCCTTCAAATTCTCTTCTCTTTGTCTTCTCTCCTCCTGCAGATATTTTTGTCTCTCCAACCCAAGTGTCATTTAGACACTCTTAATGTATATTAAAATTTGAGCACTCAGGGAAGTGGCCAAAACAGACATTCTTTCTCGAGGTGCCATCTCAAAGATCCCAAAGTGATGCTGGCTGATAGGTAAGAGCAGAAAGCAAAGCAGAGTTTATCCACAAGCCCAGAAACTGTCTTCTGAGTGAATACCTTGTAAATGGACCAGTAAGAAACCCTTCTTTTGCCTTAGAAATGAAAAGGAATAGGAAGAACTTGGTTTTGTTTGGAGAGAAGATCCTCCTGAGGTGATGAGAGGAGTAGGGATTTTTTGAGTTGAATATGAACAATTCCTGCTGCAAACCAAGAGGACCTCGTCCTTGGAACAGGTCACTCAAGGATCACAGTAGGACAGAGGGAGCTTTTGATAGGAGCACACACCTGCCTGGGATTTTGACCAGCTCTGCTGTCAAAACCTCACATTATTCTTGAAGCAACAAGTAGAGTTTGCTTGAACCATTAATTAAAGACCACTTCAACTGGTGGGATCTGGCCAACACAGAGAGTAACAGATTCATCTAAGTTTCACTGTATTGAATGTATTCATTTCCTTTCCTTAATTTATCTAATGAAGTAACCTAATTCTGTACACACCCCAAACCAAACTTGCACTTCTTAAGGGTCCCTTGCTTTTTCCCCTCTGGTTATTTTTATTTTTCTATATTGCTAATCCATGGTTTAGACAGACTGTGGGGCCCACCTACCGTGGAAACCTTTTCCCCAATATAATTGTTAACGGATGCTCCAGCAGTTCGAAAGAAATGAAAACAAAACCTTATTATCCAATAAAGGGTTGTTAAAAATTCAGCAGCTAACAGTTTTTGGCTGACAAAATTGTGGAACAGCCCAAAAAGCAGAAAGAAAAATTGGCTATTTTCTGATCACAAACCTAATTAGAAATGAACGGCTTAACAGTACCATTATGTACCAGTGACTGTGCCCTGAATGGTATTTTCATTTCTGAATCTCTTTATATAAAGAATTTCCTGTGAGATTTGGTTACTCTGTAAATGTCTCTATATGGTATTGACTACAACTGAGGGCCAGGTTTTGCTAAAAGAAAATGTCTGACTTTAATGGTGTGGAAGTTGAATGCACATATATATTTTTTTTATTGGATCAGGCTCGAAGACTGGATATTCCAATGCAATAGTCTTGTGGGGTTTTTTTGGTTGTTTGTTTTTTTTGGTTGGTTGGTCTTTTTAATTAATTTTTACAATTTACAGCAGCCAGTTGAAAAATAAGACAATAAAGTTTATGTGAGAATTGTGGGACTTCCTGCAGTCTACCTCAGGAACTGAAAGGCTGCCCTGGCAGACTCCGTTGCCTCTCTGAGACCGTACTCAGCATAAAACAGGGCAGAATTGGATTTTATGGGCTGGATTCCTTCTTATGTTAAGTCCTCTGAAATCAATAGGATTTTTTAAAGAATAAAAGTGAACGAGCCTGTTTAGCGCTTCTGCTTCAGAAGTCTACAGTTACCGGAGTTTCATGATCAATTGCCCCATTCCATTCCCTCTATGAGCCTGAGACAAAGGTCTTACTCAATAAAGCTTCATAAGATCACAGAAATATCATAAATAATTTAGCAGAGTTTACCATAATTGAAGGTTTCTTCTCCCAAGGGGATTAAGATGACCTGGGGGCAGAATTAATTCCCACCTCTGGAGACAGTCAAGTGCCAGATCAAGTTTAAGGCCTTTGGAAAGTCCTTATTCTGGAAGTGTATCCCGCTGGACTCCCACATTCCAGCCAGGCATCCCAACTTCAGTCAGTGTTGAATTGTGCCAAGGAGGATTTATGCCCATTGGAACCTGGGGTGTTAAGAAAACTGCCTTTCTCATGCAGTTTGGTTTGGTGTTCCATTTCTGGAAAAACACATTGATCTTAAGTAGGCCCCTAGGTATACTGAAATTATTATTAATGGTTTATTTCACAACAGATGCTCCATAATTACTGAAATTACAGAACCAGAGCAACCGTAGCAAAAATTATTGGAGTTGTAAAAAGGTAGAAAATGAGAAGTGTTCTTGGACCAGCTTTAAAACCGAGCATTGCTGAGTTTCTTCTCTTGTTCATTCAGGTGTAAGCAATGATTCACCTCCTTAAAGTCTGCCCACCCACTATGGATTTCTGTCACAGAATAAATTGCAGAATTGGATGATTCTGACCCAATAGTGCAGGCTCGTCATATAATAGTTTGGTATTACATTTATGTAACTAGAGAATGCCACTTCTTGTATTGTAGAGCCACCAAATCACAACATAAGTGACAAACCTGGTTATTCTTCTATACACCTGATATAGTCCATAGTAAGGCCCAGTTTTGTAGCTGCTCTGACACACAAATCATCCGAACACTGAGGTAGCCCCACCGTGTTCCATCAGACAACTTCTACGAGCAATGACAGTTGGGTGAGTAACTTTTCTACATGTTGATATCCCATGTATGGTTGGAATAGACCGTTACTGCAGTCAAGACATCATTCCTTTTGGCAGATGTTACCCATGGAGCTGCTGCTTGTTCTTAGTTTGTTTTTTTTTGGCTGCAGGATTCAAGTTTATTGTGCTACTCTTCTCTGTTATCTCGCAGCTAAAAAATAATCATGAAACAGGTCAGGTACCATTGTTCGTGCACGCTCAAGGTGATGTGAAGCGATAGAACGTTGTGATCCTCTGTTTTATTAAGAGCCAGCTACTTGGGGTCATTTATGACAAATTAAATTGCAGTCTACTTTGACTTTAGTCAAGCTCTAGCAGAGATTTATTTGTGTCCTTTAAACAACTAAACAGAAATTTTTCTTTTGACCCTATTCTAAAGAACTATGTTGCTAGAAAATGTGGACTAAAGAGGGGATAGAAATCTATTGGTTACAGAACTTGTATCACCAGCTCAGGTGGCTTGGATGTCACCCTTATGGTCTTCTGATGTTACTTCAGAAAGATTGTACTGTCAGCAGGAAAATGGGTCTTTTTGAAAAGATTTTCTCCTTTACCAAAAGCGTCTTATGAGATGTTAAGCTCATTAGGAAACCAGAAGAAAATCCAGCCGAACTTTTAAGTCTTTTTTTTTTCCGCCTTTTTTTTTTTTTTCTTTATTTTTTTTAACTTTTGGTCATTAAGAATCTGAAAAGGGGCTTAGCTTTTTGAGCAGCTCCAGGGAAAGATGGGGAGGGGAAAAATGTTGAGATCTTATGACTACAGTTAATATACACTGGTGATACTATTCAAGCTGCGATAAAGGCCTGTCAGCACTTCCATTTGAAACCTGGCCTTTTTAACGTTTATTTTTCCAAAAAGAAGTCCAGTGTTAGTTGAATTTTAGCATACAAGAATGCATCCTGGGAGAAAATTTCCTTTGTGACATTTCAAATAGATGTTTTTCATTGTACATGTTAGAAATAATTCAAAGTGTCCCAGCCTGAGACGTATTTTTGCATTTGTATCCAGCTGTCAGCCATTTACTTGTGTGTGTATTCACATAGAGAGATCTAGGAGAGTGTGTTTGTACGTAAATGTGCGAGGGTATTTTGTCGTACGCCCTGCAAGAGGACTACATTTTTGCTTAAGTGTTAACATAGGCCTGATCTTTCCACAGGTTAACAGCACCTTGCAGGACAAAGTCTTTATATCTACTCAATCAACAGGATGGAGATCCAACTCTTCTCTGGCCAAGTCAAGCAAGTGGCCCATGTTTTGCACAGAAGTCCCAGTTTTAAGATTAAATTTTGCCTTCTGTGGTATAAAATGCACTGTGCAGATAGAAAGAGCAGGAAAGTTTTCCTTAAAAGCCACACTGGTACCATGAAGGAGCAGGATTCCTTCAAGAAGAAGGAAAGAAATGGATCCATCCCTATATTCTCAGCTGCAGGCAGAGAATGGGAAGAAGAATACTTAGAATTGCTGTTGTTCTTCATTTTTACAGAACAATTAAATTCACTAATTGTTCATTTACTAAACATTCTTAGATATGTCGAAAATTATTTTTCCCATTTTAGAAAAGCAAACACTGAAATGGGGTAGATGACACATATCAAAGAGAGAGAATCTCATTGTCTTATCATCTAGTCACTCATCTTATCTTCTTCCATATCTACCAAGTGATTTTTCCAACCTGGTTTACTTACTACTTGTTAGAATTATGTCAGAGTTCAGCCAACATAATAATGACAGGGAATAAAGGCAAGTGAATTTTAACTCTGGGCTCAGAGCTGCAGGTAAGAAATATTTGTCTGTGTTTCCTGTACAGGGCGACCCGTCGGCCTTGCAGGAACCTTTGCAACCCATCAGCCTTGCTGCTGGTGGTCTTCTTCTCCCTTTATATCCCCTTTCCTCCAACCCCCCAAAGAAAGGCAGAGAAAGATCTTTTACTCTGTGGAGGTTTTGCAGCACATCTTGTGGGCAGAGAACACGTGGAAACCCATGAGCACTAATGTTTTACATATAGCCCCAGCAGCAGTAATTGGGTCCTTTATTCCAACAGTTGCCGTTACACTGGAGAGAGGAATTGTCTGGCATCCCTAGAGCAGCTTGAAAACTTACTCCGCAGTCTGCAAGTGACCCGTGGTGTGAGGTAATGGGAAGAGAGGCAAACTTTAAACAGTTTTTATTTGGATTCAGTTGAATGCCAGGTGAAGATTCAGGCTGGTGCTTTTTCTTTTTTCTTTTTT
>VWZK01020981.1:14836-58316 GCA_013396935.1 Baryphthengus martii | reverse complement strand
TTTTTTTTTTTTTTTTTTTTTTTTGTCCCAAATATTTCTCTCAGCCCAAGATGAGAAGCAAAGTCTTATACATCATTGTTCCTTTTTCTTCCCCACAGCAGCATATTTTAAAGATGGAAATTCAGCTATCTGTATTTCCTTACTTTTGTCAGTTTGGGTCATAGCCTTAATGTTACTTAAACAGTTTCTTTAAAGTAATGGAGCCCTTAATATAGACTTAATAAAGCAATGTAAGGCGGTGTGGATTTCCTTCTGTCTAAGGTTCAGAGGCCTTTATCTGAATAATACATTAGATACTTTTATTCACTGGTGAGGCTTCGTAACAGGGAAAACTTTGAAGGGAACATCTATCCTATCATTAAATTGATAATAGACATGTTCTTTACTTTTTATCCCTTTTGTAGCACGCCTTTTACCTCTGACAGGTTTCTCTAGGAATTAAACAGGGACCATAGGATACTTTTACCAGCATATAGCAATGTGATCTCCTCACTTGTTGCAAGCATAAATAACTGTGGCGAGGAAAACCTTATCAAAAGGTTCTTTGATACTTGCATGCTACTTGTATTGTTATATAAAGTGCTATAATGTAAAGTAGAATACTATCTTAATATTTTTTTTTCAGTCTAAGAGGGATACATAAAAGTAGATTCACTTTAAGGTTTAATATAAAATTGCTTCTATGAAATGTATGTTGACATTCCTATAACAAATTTGTATTCAGCGATACCTGTATAACTAATCTTTTTTTGTTGTTTTTCCCCTGAGTTGAATATCTGTGTGCTTCACTCAAAACCAGAAGGCATTTAAATGAGTTTTAATATGCCAAAAATGTGGAAATATTTCCAACACATGTATAACAAAGACTATAAGTGCAACCGTTTCACCCAGAATGCTGTCCTGTGTATCTTGTTTTCTTTTGTATGTGTATGCAATCCCAGATTTAGGGATCTTGCAAAGATCCACCAAACTTCCGATTAATTGCTAACAACTCTGGTTAACCAGTTTATGCTGTTGGAGAAAAGTGAGAATGGCTTGGTTTGCCTTGTATTCATAACCCATTTCCCCTATTTATTCTGTGTTCAGCTTTTCTACTTCTCTGTAAACCATCTCGCAAAGATATTTCAAATGAAGATTTGCCAAAAAATGCATTAACTTCTGGACATAGTTGTAAACAGTGGCTTTGTTAAACATTTAAAATCAAAATCTTAGCTGGTGTAGACCAAAACAACTTCAACTTCAGTAAGCTGTTGGGGGTTTGCTATCCAATCTGTCCTAAAAGGCCTAGTGGAAGTGAATATCTGGTTCTTCTGGTTGTATCTTAGCACTTAAAAAAAAGTAAAAAAGAACACAATGTGAAAAAAGAGTGTAAGAACTGGTTCAAATTCCTTATTCATTCAATCTCAGATCATCACGTAGCAAGAAGTGAGAATATGTCTTCCAAACGCTAGGAATACACAGGAGTCTGTAAACCTCTATCTTTCTATATGTAATGAATAATTGCTTTTTGCTTTTGAAAATTATCTTTGAGCTTTAAATAGAATTATTTTATTGGATATATCATGTTAATGTAATTTAATCGCTTCTTATTTCAGTTTTGATTAGTTCCCTTCTTTTAACTCAATAGAATTTTTATAATTCAAACAGAAGTGTTTCTAGAACTGATGTTGACACTACACTTTAGCAACTAACTTTTTTTCCAAGGAAATTAATAGCGAAGGAAACTGGAGGTGAAATGGGCTATTATTGATTTCAAAGGTAATAAGCTTGATTATTTACTTTAGTCTTAAGTTTGCGCCAGCTAACTTAATCACATCACTAATTTTACAGTGGATTCATAACCATATATTGAGATGGAAAAGTTCACAGCTTGTTGTATGTTGTGTGAATGGACTTCCAGGGTAGCCAGAAAACATTATTAACATTTTTTTCAGCTAAAACCCTAAAGCTAACAAAAATATTGGGCTGATTGCAAAGAGATAAGGCAGAAAGGGGATTGGGAGTATAGAAAGCGATTCCCTTCTTGGAGATCTCCCTACTTTGTGAATCGGAGGAAGCCAGACTCATCTGGGATGTGAAAATGAGATACAAGAAAAACAACATGGCTGCACTGGAGTATATTGCTGAGCTGCTCAGTACTTCCTGAAGAATGAGACTATTATTCTCACAGTTCATAACAAAAAGCCCTCCCTTTGTTGACGAGGGAACTTTTTTTTTGGTTGAACATTCATATTGCGATATATCAAAAAACTAGTTGGCCAGCTGATGCTTGGCTTGTCAGTAGGGAATAACTTTTGATCGTGATGTGGATAAGATCTGGCTGACACGCAGTCCTTCTGGGAAATAATACCTTTATTCAAACAGAAGACCGAGCTTTCTGGAAGAATCGTTTAGACAAAGCCTTGTAAACCTGACCCTCTAAGGGCTTCTGCTCTCTAGCCCCTCTTGCTGCAGCCCTGACCTCCCGAATACTGGTGAATGTGGCAACACATTGAGGACATGTCAGAGGGGTTAATTTTGCACCCGTACAGGGCCAGGAGTTCTCAATACAGTTGAACAGGTAACCACTAAAACGCACATAGAAATACTGTAGAAACACTGAAATCCCAGAATCTGATTCTTTGTACGTTACAATAGTGGAAGGGAAGACAATATTAAAAGCCAAGGAACTCAGGTTCTCCCATACCCAGATCAAGGAATATATTTGACTTTTCTGCCGTGCTGCCACGTTTTCTGTCCCTTGTGTCATCCACAAAAGGACATGACCATTCTCAGCACAGTAACACCACCAAGCCTGGATGGGATTCTGGGAGAGAAAGACAAGGGATTTTCCTCATCGCAGGAAGTTTTTCCTACTACATGACAAAAGATTTTCTTCAAGTAATGACGATGTCTCATGGATCTAGTGGGAAATCTGAGATGCTGTAAATCTAGCAGGAGTTAATGCCTGTTTCCTCTATGTTTTTTCTGTTTCTAATGCATAATAAATATTAACTTTCACTCAGCAGTGGAAGTTTCTGCACCGTAAAGTCTCCTGTGACCAAAATTTTGCAAATTCCATCTCAATCTAAACAACTGAACCCAGTTAACTATTTTACAGTTATATGAAGCATGTGGGCTCATTTAAACTTTGTGCTCATTTAAATGGCTGAAGAGAGAAACTTGGCTTAGCTTTTCATCCTTGAAGGAAAACCAAATTACAAACATGGAAAACAATGGTTGTTTCAAAAGTATGAGCTGTCTGCATTTTTGCATATTGATGTTAACTTCCTAGAGTTGTTTTTTTTTTCGGTGTGTTTTAAAGCTTGCGTTGAAAATTTTTATACAGCAAAAAAAAGGAATGCTTTTTATGGTATTTCTAGTTCTGCAGGCACTTATTAGAAACTCCCTTAATTGGAGAAGCAGTAGTTAACAATTTACGTTATTGACCCTTAAGTTAAAACTGAGTTAATTACGTCCATCTTATTAATAAGTCAAATAAAGAGAGCTCAGTAAAACCTTGTTATTTAAGGAACAAATCTTTCCTTTCATTTTACTCTGCTGTAGATCACAGAGCTTTCCTTTACGTGGCTTTCTGTTTCTAAGATAGGGAGAGCACTGCAAAAAAATAAGTGTCACTTTAGGACAGATAATTTCTCTTTGCTGCAACTTTAGCGGCATTTTTTCCTGTTGTATTTGCTTTTCTCTCTTTTCAGAGAGAAAAAGAAAATCTTTTCCTTGCTCCATTCTTCAGAGTTATTTAATGATCACAGGAAGCTTGACATTTATTAGGAATGCAAGATTACCTGTTAAATACACACTTAGGTGGGGTATGAAGCCCTAGTTTTTAGAATTTCTCTGCTATTAAATACCTCATTATTTAATTGTAATGTATATGGCTTTTAGGCCATACTCACACATTGGTTTTACTTCCAGATTTCGCTTTGTGACCTGGGGCAAATCACTTAACCTCTCTGTGCTCCCACTTACTCATCTACAAAATGGGCAAAATAGAATTAACCTAATAAAGCTTCTCATTTGTCTTGCGCATTATCGTTAATGGGGATGTGAATCATACTGGTGGAGTGCTTTGATGTCCCCAGATGATGCCGTAATCAAGGAACTATTATTTTGTATTTGGGCAAAAGAGCTGAAAATGGATCTGCATACATTATGCAGGAATAAACTATACATCTAAATAATTGCATGCAGTTGTTAAGCTGCTAGTGGCCCATGGAGAGGTTTGTGAAGCTGTTCCTCTGTTGGCTCCTATGCTTGGCTCTTGCTGAGTTCGGCTGTTCCGCCAAAGGGTTTTATATTAATAGGGCTGAAACTTTTGTTCCTCGTCATTGATTTTCTTTAGCGGCATTTAAATGTTTTCAGTTTATCCCATTTGGAAATAGACCCATGATTGGGTCAAGGGCCAGAGGGAAAGGGCAGTGTGGTTTCAGGAGGGTACAGCAGCAAGAAGGATCACGTGAACATCTTGAGAGGTGTTGGGCACCCTGCTGAGGGGCCAGAGAGGACATTTGAGAGACGTCCTTCTTTCCTTCCCCTATCAGGACAATAATTAGTATTATATTAATTAATATTATTCTCACTTACTCCTGGCAAATCAGTCAGTAGTATATAGCCAGAGGGTTAATCTTGGTAAAAGAATGTGGAATATTCAGATTGTCTTGCAGCCCTCCCATCTCTACACTTCATCACTTTTGCTTTTTCATGAGAAACCTGTTTTTTTCTAACTGACCAAGATAACAACCAAGCTAAGGCTGTCAGTAGAAAGTAAGTAATATGCAATTAGCTCTTCGGCTTGTGTAGTTCTGTTTTCTTGTCAATTACCTGCAAACTTCTGGCTATAGAAAATTTCCAGTGGGTAGTTATGGAATAGGATGATAGAGAATTGGGATGGTAGGCACGGAAGTAAAAGTCGTCAAGTTCATCCTCTGGATTCAGGACAACAGCAGTGACAATTCCAGTCCTGAGAAATGCCTATCTGTTCCTAAATTTTCCAGTAGCAGAGTTTCTTCTACTTCTCCAGGCAATCTGTTCTCAGTTAGCCGCTATCCAGTCCTTAGAAAGGTCGTCTTAATATTTAATATCAGATTATTTATTTTTGGTCATGCCATTCATTACATTGAAGTGTTGTCTGGCTAAGAAACATTCTCTGTTTCTTAGCATCCTGACAGAATCAGTGAAGGAGTTTTTTGGCATTAGCTGGGTATCAGGAGCTTATGTTATGTGTTTCTAACCTAGAATATACTTTGAAGAAGAAATCCTTGATGTGCAAGTCTGAGTCCCTGTCAGCTGTGCTGACAGAGATGTCGTCTGCTTCCAGGCATCGCTTTGCTGCTGCTGAGACTTGTGTTTCTCCTTTCAAAGCTGAGACCTTTGCCACGTGCTGAATTCCTTACAGTCCCAGCTACACAGAGGGCAATTCTTTTCCATAAAGATACCATTATGTTGTAGTCTGGAGTCATTCTGGGGATCAGGAGTGTAAGTTCACATCAGATGAGTGAATCCCTCAGGAGCTCCTCCAAAGTCAGTGAGACTGCTTCCATGTGCAATATCTAAAATCTCTCTTTGGATGCAAATTCCACTTGTCCATAATAATCTTGAGTTCTCTTTGGAAGTGAGTTGAACCAGAAATAGAAAGTGAAAATAAGAATGTGTTGGTCCATCTGCTGAAACTTAGATCCATTTTTGAGTGATGTAACTCAGATGTAAGAATTTGTTTCTTCTTTTTCTCTCACACTTCTTTTTCTCTCACTCTTGAATTGCTGTTCTGTTTGGTTGCATTCTGTTCTGTTTAAGGAATACAAATATTTTTTCTGGTAATATGGGCTTCACAGGGCTGCCCCATAGCAATGATTATAATTTGTTGAGTTTTTTCAAATTATTACAGTCTGTGTAATGCTTTTACATTTGATGCTTTCTGACTAGCACAGACTAAAACTTAAGATGTACCCCTGTAATACTGTTAGGAGCAACATTTTTCATTGATGTTTTACGCATTTCAAAAGCCAGCGTGACCTATCTTTTCCCGAGCACAAATATACCACACATTCCACTCCTGAAAAAAAAAATAAAGAAGCCTCCAAAAAGAAGCCAAATTGTCTCCTTGTTGTCATGATTGACTAATCCTCATCTCCATGTGAGTACAAACAGCCCTCTCCTCCAAGGCTCTGTTGCCTTTACCCAGAGCAGTAAATAGCAGGGCTTTTTAGCTGGGGAAGCCCCAAAATGCTGGTAGGATTTCTACTGTTCAATTTACTGAAATACTCTTCTGGGAGAGACAGGCCTTTCAGCTTATGCAGAAGAGGAGCAAGGTCTAAGCATCCAGTGTTATGACTGATGATCTTTCCAGAGGCACTATATTCAAAGAGGATTACAATACAATTTGCCGAGGAAGCGCTGGGTTTGCTGAGAACCAAAGATCTGAAGCACTGTTTCGTTCCCCTGATGAACACAAGAGCTGTTTTGGTGATTGTGGATCGAGGTGTGTGATTCGTTTTCAAACAAGGCAACTGTGGAAGGAGGGGCAAATCTTTACAGCCAGTTTCCTTTAATATATTTGAATGCATATGTGAATGTGCAAACCTCAGGATTTTGAGAGCAGCTCTTCCATCAAAACAAGTCCTATGAAATATACCCCTCTTTATTTTCCTTTCATTACTTTTCAGTATTCTTTTTTATCCCACAGAGAATACTCTGCATCTCTTCTCGAAATAGTGCTGCAAAGCATAGCGAAGGAAATAACTGGACATCACCAAAGAAGGCAGATGAAGTAATTGGGTCTGGAATAAAAATGCATGTTTTGGGTATTACTTTAATACCTTCACCAACTACTTTCCCCTCTCGGCTGAACTGAGGCAAGCCAGTGATGTCTATGCTTGCTTAATTGTAAAGTTTCATTATTTCCTATACCAAGAAGTCTGCCTTTTGTTTTTATAAGGGCTCGGCATAATCCCTTTTTGTAAATGCCAAGAACAATGCCAATTATTCTGTGGGTAATAGTCAGTTGTAGCAGAAAGAAGTCAAGTTTCAAGTCCTACAGCTGTTTGTGCACCTCTGGCTTTGCCTTGTACAGATCTGGGCTAAATTGTCCACAAACAATTGTCTGATGAACCTTAATACACCAAAATCCCTCTAAGTGACCAGAAGGAGAACATTCAGCTCTCTTGCGTAGGCAGAGGTGTGATACAGGCACGTGTATAGAGAGCTCACACTTTGCAACCTGGAGATACACAGAGTGTGCATCAGCAAGATGATTTTTACCCTTCTCAGTCCTGGCTGGCACTTTCTGAATGGAAAGTTTAACACACACGCACGTGCACACGCACACGCACACATACTCTTCCAAGCAGCACAACCACAAAGCAGTTTATTTCTGCAGCAAGTATTTTTGGAAACAGAGCCCTTCCCTTTCGCATTCCTTATGGTAACCTTCTTTAAACAGGAGTTTAAATGCATATTGCCACTGACTCCTGCTCTTAATTAAACCTCCAGCATTTCTAGACAATGTCCTACACTTCCCTTGCTGTGCTACACATTCTTGGATCAGACATTTGTACCCTTACTGGACCAGTCTGCTTGCTCCAGCATTATCTGGCAGTCCTGCATCGGGCTATTTATTCCATCACATGATTTTTTTAGTGTTGTTTGAAGCACTATTTTGGAGCCAGACATAATCACATTATACAGTTCCTCACCTTATTAACTGACAGAGAACTGTTCCCCATTAGACAATTGATCCTGGGCAGATGAAGCCATTAAAAACAGTACTAATTAGCTGAAGAGTGGAGACAGTAATAAAGGCTGCATCACTTCCTTTCATGCTTAGGGAAGTTCATGTTCCAGACAAATAATAATTGATATCTAGTCTTCCTTAATTGTGGTTGTTAACAGCCAGTATAATAATGACAGGCTGACAATCTCTGTCTAGCCTATTGTATGTATTTCTGAATCCAAGAACCATTGAATAACATTTTGGGTTTAACTCAGACTTCATAGAATATACATTAAATGTCAATGTAATGAGAGCTGGGTGGTTAACTTTAACTTAGGAGTTATTCCTTACATGTCTCCAGGTGTCAGCTGTTTGTCTTGGAAGACTGGATGCCGGTAATTACAGGGAATTATAGCATGATACATTAGTATAAAATAAACAGAATGGGAATCAAAAAAATACTGCATTAGATCCCTAAGCAGGAACACTAGACATCTAGACACAATAATGCTTTGATTTCCTCCTCCAAAGATGTATGCTATTTTTAAAAATCTACATGCATATGTGCCATGTATATATGTAAGCACGTGTGTGCATATGTAATTCAAATGTTACAGGAAGTTGGTAGTATTCTCTGTAATTTAGTTTGTAAAAACATGTTCACTGTTTTCCTCTATCTTCACTCATAATGATCCAAATAATTATTTACTCCTGAGCTAAAAATCCTAGTTTCAAGGCGATGTTTTGGGTTTTTTTTCCTTCTGGTGCTCTGACCAATATGTCCTACAGTTCAACAAGCTGGAAGAAAGCACAGCAAATGCAGAAAACTTAGTTTCAGCAAAAAGAATTAACATCTGAAACAGTAAGCATTAAAAGTCTTTAGATGATTTGATAAAATTGCTTTTGATATTAAATAGAGTATTAGCCATTTTAAAACTGGATTGAACTTCAAAACCTTTTTTCTCTTTTTCCAGCTGTTTTCTTTAAAAGAAAATGAACTGAAAAATAGAAACCAAATCAAAGTAATATGCGAGAGAGAGATTAAAAGATGACAGAGATTGAAGTTCTAAATATGACAGCTCTGACAATAACTAACTAAATATATTTAGTTCCTCACCATTTCATTTGCTGTCTCTCTACTTACTGCTCTTCTGCTATCAAAACGACCTGTATTTTTGGTTTTGGGAGAGGAAGTTTGCGGTTTCAGAATAGCATTCTGAGTTAGTCGATGTGGATTTTATTGCTGACTGTGACATCTTGCATAGGTCACTGGCAGCCAAATCCCCCTTGCTTCATTTATTTAGAGAGTCAGTCCTATTAAAGCCTGTCAATGAAATGTGGGCCTCACTGAAGCCAGTGGCAAGACTCCCATTAACTTGAAGGGAATGAGAATTTTCTGTTAAGTAAGGCTGGTCCCATCTTGCTCCTGGAGATGAAGTATGCTGTTCACACTGCCAGTGTCCACACACAAGGGGAACGACAACTTCAGCACCCTGTACAGATTTCAAGGAGAGGAAGAGCTTGACTCTCGTTAGCATCTTGACGTGTCTCAGCTTCTCATTCAGATGATCTTGATGGTTCCAGCCCCTGCAGGGAGGGTGCATACTTTCTCAATATCCAGTTTTTCCTCTTTGCCAGTCTTAAGCTTTCTGTTGTATAATAGTCTCCTGTCTGACCCAAATCAATTGAAACGAATGAACAAACATGGTTCTGGAAACAAGAAAAAAAGGCCATTTGTCAAAAAAGATGGTCACTGGTTTTAGGCCTTTCCCCCTCCCTGTGTTGATGGTGTTGTTGGTATTGATGGTGTTATCAAGCTGTCTATCAAATTGGTCTGAGTCTTTTAACGTGCCATTTCTCACTCTGTCCCCCACTATTTCTCCTGATTGTCATTCAAATTGTTCCACTAAGAGAACAAATAAATGCATGCCATGAAAACTAGCAAGATGATATAATGAATGAGGTACAATAAATGCCCCTAGCATAAAACAATTATGTACCTGATATTGTCAAAAACATTCAACATTCCCTTTGTTGAAAAGGAAACAGCTATAAATTATTCACTGGGGCACTGAAACACTTTTCTTTTTTTTCTTCTCCTTTTTTTTTTTTTTTTTGGTTGCTTCCAATTAATTCTTCCCTGAACATCCCATGGTATTTAGCTGAGGGTAGAAAATTACATGCAGAAAATTTTAGCTGTTTCTTGGGATCGTCAGACTGAGTGTCCAAATTAAACACACTAACAATTTCTAAAGTTTACCATATTTTCCTGTGTATAATCAGAGCTTAGTTACAAAAAATGTCATTCAGGAGCAGGACAGGTTATATGGGTCCAGGGGTAAATATAAGTGGTCTTTTAACGCAGAGCTTCTCATTCCCAGTAACTCCCCACCCTCCATTACCCTCAAGTCTCATTCTCTTCTCAGAATTGGCTTCTTCCTAAAGTCTGTACCCCAACCTCACGCTATCCTTCTTTCCTTAATGACATTATTTTGTGGTTTATCAAAAGGTATAGATTTCCTGCAGGTTTTCAAAAAACAGTGGTTTTAAAGAGGCTCACAGAGGGTGCAGGCTGTACAGTTGTGAAAATGAAAAAGAAGTGCATTTTTAAATATACCACCCCAAGTAAGAAGCTTCCTGCCAAACTGCCTTCGTGCACTGAGTCCCAAAGTAACATCAAAATGCAAAGCTGGTGTTCTGTCCTCACTCAGCAAGCTGTGGGGTGAGATCCAAATGGGGTCCTTGTTCCTTTTTATTTTCAAAAACAAAGCAAAGAACTGAGGAGGCTGCTCCGTCTATTTGGTCGCTGTTTGTTTAAAGATATTTTAAAAAGAAAGAAGTACGGATGATGTTTACTGTGAGGTAGGTTTTTTTCTTATTTCCTAACAATCCTAAATATTTTGTGGATTTTTTTTCTGTTAAAAAGTGCAGCTTAAAATGGATTTTTTTGTTTCATGAGATTTGACCAAATCAAAAGAAATGAAAAGCTACATTGACAATGAGCGTTCTCCTTCAGTTGAAAATGATGTTCTATGTCCTCTTGTGGAACCATCCTGAAAACTCAAAATGCTTAGAAATGGGAAAATGAATTGTTGATATTTCCCTTTTTCCATACTTCGAGCATATTTTACTTTACTCCACAGATAATTTTTGATTGCCTAGCCTCACATTCTTCAGCAAATGAATTATTACCAGAAAATTATTGGTTTAGTCGTACTCACTGACACTTCTAACCATCACAATACAGAGTAACAGCTGCAGGCACTAAAAATTAGGAATAAATAATTTGAATGCTATTCTGTGAATGCACATTTTTTTCCGTGACTATTAGAATACATGATTTTCAGAAGGACCACAAGTATGTGGAAGGTCAAATGGGTGAATATTTTGTGCTAACAACAAAAGACATTGTAGGACCTCCATTTAAAATAATTTTATTTCTTAGATTATGTGAGAATAAACATGAAATCAATGGACAGATATACTGCTTACCGACCTAGACTCAAATATGGAATTAAAAAGTTGGTATTTCCAGAAATGTGATAGTGTTAAACTTTTACTTGCTTAAATCACTATTCAGTGCTTTTAAAAGTATATGCTGCAAGTGGTAAGCAGATTAATCAAACCTACGTTGTAGGACGCTTCTCAGATTCCTCACCAGTTGTGCGCAGCCTCAGTAAGAAAAGATAAATCAGAACAGGAGGCGCTTTCCTGGGGTTTGGGCGGTGTTGAACAGAACTTTTTGTGTAAGCAAGACAGCTCTGGCAGCTTTGCACATTTTCATTCAAAAGCTGGTGCCCTGCTTAGTTGCGTGTCGGCTCCTCGGCCCTTCGCTTCTTTATTTCTTCATAAGGACGCCTACATGGGAGTTTTGTAACCATTAAATGTAATTAATAGCAGAACATTGCTAGGAAGTCAGATGTAATTGATTTCTTATTTTTTTCTGTGCTAAAAGATCAAGGGGCTATATCCTTCTCCCGCCATTATGAAGGCAGAGCTATAAGAGAATAGACCTTCTGGGACAAGTCTAATATCCGGTGCACCGCTGCCTACCTTATTATAAAAAGCTTTCTACTCCAGCCAAGCTGTGAAAAAGCTTGTGCTGCACTGCCTGCAAAATGAGCAACTTGGATTATGTAGTCCCCATCAAGAGTAAGGTTATAAGTTAGCAAATTGAATTCCTGCGCCAGGCCTATTCATCAAATACATCTGAATAGCAACTATTTTCAAGGAGATTCCAACTCGTTTTGGGGCAGTAAGAGAAGATGATGTTTCTGATGGATAGTTTCTTCTTGACTATCTCTGTTACTTGTAAAAATTAGAGCTAGGTTAATTCTTCCCTGCATATTAAATCAAATGAATTTCAGAAGGACCACAAGTATTTAGGAACTCAAATGGACAAACGTTTTGTGCCATAAAGAGAAGGTGTTTCCTTTTAAAGCTTTCAAACAGGCAAAAATTAAATTATTCGTTTTGAAAGCATCAGAACAAACCCCATTTGCTTTCTTATCAAAATGAACCTTTTGACTTTAGCTCTGAGCTGCAAGTAAATAGAAAGTCACAGGCCTCATTTTAGGGGACTCCAAGGCACAGAAAAATCCTGCTGCAGTCCATGTGCACACATTGTTATGACATTGCTACATCTTGATCTGTTCATAATAACTAAATATAAATACTTTTATCTGCCTGTAATTAAGAAGAAGCCACTCTTCCTTTTGTCCTAACCCATTTGAAAGAACCTGCTACTCCATCATTTTCTTCAGTGTCACAATTTTAAAATGTTGCATTTTCTGATAGCAAAGCAAAGCAGATTTTGTCGCTAAGCATAAAGATGAAGAAACAGTGCATTTTCAGTGGGCTGTTTCAGTTGTATTTAGCCTTTTTAGGCACCAATGTCCCAGATGATAATCAGGATTCCGGATGGAATGATTTTGAAAAAAGAAGCTATACGATGAAAAATACAAAACTTAAGATCGAGGGGTTGTCCACTTCATCTCTGTCATTCTATTAACTAAAATGGTTCAAATTCACATATCTTTTACTGCAGTTTTATCATTCTCTTCTCTGGACAGAGCTTTAATTTTAAACATCTGCAAGACTGATCTCCTGTCTGACAGTGAAGAAGGCTTTTTGCAAGCACTTTAGCCACTCTCTAAGAGCTCATTAAACTCTTAATTGAATCCAATTCATAATATAAAAATCCTCTGGTTTGACTTCTGTTTCAGTCAAATAGAAATTCAGCTTTTCCTGCTTTCAGATTAAAAACTGTCTAGTCACTGAGGAAAAGAGAGGCAACAAGGAGGGTACAGCTTTCCATTTTGTCCTGTGGACTGTGCTGGAAGGAACAGTAGCTTCAGATCCTAAAATCTTTTGACTACCTTTGGAGAGGTAAGTGCAGAAAGAATATAAAGGCAAGCTATTCCTGAGGCAATGGAGCTATTTGTTTGTGGAAAGGTTGAAATAATACGGTACATGATGCAGCAGGGCCTTAATTGATACGCAGAGGCAATCTATCTCCGTGCCACAATTCCATCTCACCCTCTAATCCCAGCTGATGTGGTTTATTTGGGGGTTATTTATGTAGTGAGCTTTCTCAGAGCACGGTATTGAAATATGACTTTGAGAACAAAAAGTTTGACAGTAACTTTGGGAGTGAATTAAAAGGGACAAATCAAAATCTCTTGAAGTTTTATTCAGCAGTGAATTGCTTATGAACAATTTTAATGCTCCTGCCTGGCATCTCTTCATATTTTTTAATTTATGGCTTTTTTAATACAACTCCTGTCTCATGTTTTAATAGTGTGTTAGTGAATTTCTGGTTTGCTATTTACTCGCATAGCGGAAATCTCTTTGCATGGAAGATTTTGTTGTCTGATTTGGGGAGGCAGCCCATGATCCCAGGATAATTCTTCCTAGTTTTCTTTTACCTCATCCTTTCATCACAGAAAAGGAAAAAAAAAATACTATCTTAGTATCTTTTGGATGACTTATCTTTCTTCATAAATTATATGTAAGGATAATTTTCCATTTTTTTTCTGCAGTGTTTATGCCAGGATATTCAGCAAAGGTTATTCACAATAGTATCAAAAATGAATAGTTTTATATTAGTACTGCATTATTCATTATTCAGGTGGTTTACTGGGAGAATGAATGCTGGCCACAACAAAGTATTTTTTCTTTGCTTTGAAAGCAAATACTCATTTCAGTTTTGACTAAAGTAGGCAAGAACAGTTTACAAGCATTAGAATTTTTTTATAGTCTTAGCATTTTTTCAACACTGCAGCTCAGCTCATAGTATGGATCTCTAAATCTCAGAATTACAGGGCAACACCAGGAGATCACCTTGTTATGGTGGTTTTCTTCAAAACAAATACATCTCATCAAGGCAACTGATGATAGCAGGGCCAAAACAGTATGCAGTTTCCAGATTTCGATCAATTTTATAGGAGAAGAGAGAGCAAATGCAGAGCTTTTGTATGAAACTGCTGATTTCAACAGATAGGATGTGACAACTGATGAGTTTTAGCCATCAGAGGTGATTTGGTAAAAATGATCCAGCTGGTAACGTCGGTGTCAAGAAACTGAGAAAATAAGGTCTAACTTGTAATCTCTTTCCCTGATATGACTGCTGAGGTATGTCTGGAGTAGCAGTTTTGTCAGATTAAAATGCATCTAGGTTGCAAATATTTTAATTGAGACAAATCTCAGGGTTTTCATACGATTGCTCAAAATCTTGCTGGACATCATTTGCAGGATGAGAATAATGACCAATGTGTGCATTGGCTGGTAACAGTTACTGGCAGGGATAGACTCGGGGCAGGGGTGAGAAGCACACCTTCCAAATTGTCACTGTACAATCTCTAAGTACTGCTGATAGGGGAGAAACATTAAAAAAACAAAACCCTGTGCTTTGCGTTTTACTTACCCAGTCGTTTCTACACTAAAATTATCTGCGCTCTGAAAATAAACACATATACAATTGATTCAAGCTCTAATTTACATCCAGGTAGCTCTGCTGGTGTTGAAAATAGTTTCCTGTTCTTACCAGAGAAAACATTTCTATACCAAAGGAAACATGATTGTAGCAGAGAAAATAAAAGAAACTGTATTCCATTATGGGTGATTAACAGAAGGTTTATTTTTTTTAAAAAATGGCAGTAGTCTCCAGATTTATTCACATTTTAAGTGCTTCTTAGCAGAAAAAAAATACACTAAATTCTTTTATATGTGTCTGCAAAGCTATTGTGATCTGTTACACAGCAAGACTTACTCTGCTGTAGTTTTCTGGGATGCAAATGAAGTTAACAGAATTAGACCAAAATAAAAACTGCAATTAAACCAAGGAAAAGTAATTGTAGGAGATAGTGTTGCAACATTGCCATAACAATTCCAGAAATCTCAATGAGAAACTTTATAGAAGCAGCAGATGATTTTATTTTAAAATGAAATGGAAATAAAAATGGCTGTGCTCATCTCAGGTCCTGCTCTCATACTCATATGTTCTCAAACACCAAAATGTTGGTATCCAGGTCACTTGTCTAGGAGAACATGGGAGAACAGAGACACCAGGTTTTGGG
Source organism: Baryphthengus martii (assembly GCA_013396935.1). Lineage (NCBI taxonomy): Eukaryota > Metazoa > Chordata > Aves > Coraciiformes > Momotidae > Baryphthengus > Baryphthengus martii. The sequence continues at coordinate 43,031 of VWZK01020981.1, read as the reverse complement.
TTCTCCTCTTGATGGGCTTGGACTCTCCTTAGGTTAGTAAACATACACTTTCCTTGGATGGGGATTTGTGTCTCTTTAGGTACTGACCACAATAACTCTTTCCACCCTATCCCACCTCTGTGAGGAATGCTACAATTTCTCTAGAAAGAGAAAGGATAAATTCTGGAAACTTAGATTCAAGGCAACTCTTCATAGAAATCGAAGCCTCAGAAGGACCCAGCTAATGCACTCAGATAACCTTAACTCTGCCCATTAGTGATCCTTTTAAACAATCAGGAAATTATTTTCCTGTCATTATTTTTGCACAGTATGATTAGATGAAACTATTCCTGTTAGATTGGTTTCATTTTTATTTTCTCTTCTAGTGGTACTACAGTGTGAAATTAATTTTTTTCCTGGACCATTCTGCATCTTAAGCCTTGTTTACACATGGGAATGTTTGAAAAAAACCCAAAATCTCTCTATTGATGACACCAATTCAACTGAACAATGCTGGCAGCACTGACACAAGTCTTAGACAGCTTGCTGAGTGCCAACATCATTTCAGCACTGCCTCAGTTGGGCGTCTCCCAGCACAGCCTTGAAAAGGGTGTTTATTGTCTAGATCAGAGCTCTCTACTCTGCTGCATTTAATTGCTGCAAGATGTCCCTTCTAGATAGGTGTCTTCAAAGTTCTTGTCAGACTAGTGATAGACAGCGATGGGTATGAGGCAATTTTAACAGTTTGGGCAACCTAAGGAAGAAAAACCTTTGTTTTTATGAGTCTTTTATGTACACCAATAATGGAAGGTATTAGGCTCATCAAAATCTTTTTGATATTTAGTAGTAATCACCTTAGAAACCACTACACTGTCTCCCGGAAGCAGTTTGGCTAAACTGTTCCCTGAACATCCCATTATAACCTATTTCCTACCCACACTTCTTCCCTCAGCTCATCAGCTCCAGCCAGGAGTGGAGCATCCTCAGCATGGTTTGGCCGTGGCCTGCTTACTCATTCTTCTTCATTCCTCTGTCCACTCAAGGTACCAGCAGGAGTTCTTCTCTCTCTGAAACAAAAACCCCAATCTGTACTTGCTGCTTGCCCTTCGTTCTGCCCCAAAACAGAAGACAGAGAAAGGAGAGTGTGCTTTTATCCATATGTCAGCCTTTCCGAAATGAACTAGGAATGATTCTGTAAATAAAGGAAAAGAGACGAGCGGAAGCTGTTGACCTTTTTTAGGATGCAATTACATATACGCTTGTGTATTTTCCTTTTCTGTCCTTGCACTTGCATATCTTTGCTCCTTGAGTTGGTGTGGCACGGGAACACGTGTCTCATCGCTACAAGATGAATGCCAGTTTTCCTTCTGATATTCCCAGTGCTTCTCCAAGCTTTCCAGTTGTTTGAGATTTCCCAATTACTATCCATTTCATGATGTGGATTAGGTTTTGACATCATTAACTATACCAAGAAACCTGTCATTCCACAATTTGTCTCCTACAGACTTTAATTTGTCTGCTCATGGAATGATGTAAGTAGATATGCTGTAATAAAACTGACTATAAAAATTCCTTCAACTGTTTTAAAGTTCACTTTCCTAAACAAAAGTACGAGATTGAATAAATTTTTTTCCAGTGCCTAGAATTAATGAGTATAATTTAACAAAATTTTCCATGAGTAATAGATGCAATTACGTGGACTTGTGTTCTACTACATGTACTTTGGCCATACTCGTCTTGGTTTCTCCTCGTGTCCTATATGACCTCAGTTCTCTTTACTAAGGAGAACCTCCAGCTTTGCTCCATGTCTCAAGCAGTCTCCCACAGCATCCTGGTCTCCCTGGAATGTTGCTGTTTATACAAGAAGGAAAACAATGCCAAGCTGATCTTGAGTGTCTCCTGTTGATTGCCCAGTTGTGCTGATTGTTCAAAGACAACGGCAATACTTGAGTTCCTCGAAATGAAGTTTTGGAAATGATCATCTCATACTGAGCTCTTGAAGTCTGCTCTCCTCTCACTCCTCCCTTCTCCCCAGAAATACAGCTATAGCCAGAGGTGTGCATGCACACATATACACGGGGATCGCATCGGTAGGAATTGATAATCGGTCTAAAATGGTAAGAGGGTTTTTTTTGTCTTATGAAGGGGCAAAAAAAAACCCCGCTCGTCTTTTCTGAACGGATTCATCGCTGTTGCAACCAACAGAGAGAACAGTGAGGCTCCCGTCCGGTAAAAATGCTCCTCCCGCCCGAACGTCGAGACGCCACCGGGCCCGCGCGCCGGAAGCCGCGGCTCCGGCACCGGGAACCAGCCCTGCCCGGGGAGGCGGGAGCGGGAAGAGGGAGCTGTGCTCAAGGGCAGCCCGCCGCCAGCCAGCGTTCTGTTCTTGCTGGTGCTCCCCGGGAGAGGGAGAGCCGCCGGGGCTGGGCGACGGGCGACGCCGAGGGTAAGAGCAGGCGGGAGGAGGAAACCTCCCCCAGAGCCCGAAGGGCCCCCCACAGAACCGACCGGCGGCTCTGCAGAGCCCTGAGGAGGAGCTGCTGCCGGTGAGTCCTCGGAGCTGAGGAAGGTGCCAGAGCGGCCCCTGCGACGGGTGCTGGGAGTGCGGGACGCTCTGCCGGGCTGCATCCAAAGCGGCGAGGCCAGCAGGGCTCTGCTCTGGAGTATTGCGGCCACTTCTGGGGTCCCCGGCACAAGGAGGACATGGATCTGTTGGAGAGGGTCCAGGGGAGGCCATGAAGTTGATCCAAGGGCTGGAGCATCTCTCCTATGAGAACAGACTGAGGGAGTTGGGTCTGTTCAGCCTGGAGAACAAGAGGCTCCGGAGAGACCTTATAGCGGCCTCCAGGACTTGAAGGGGCTACAGGAAAGATGTGGAAGGGCTTTAGTAAAGGACTTGTAGTGATAGGATGAGGGATAGTGGCTTTAAACTGGATGAGGGTAGATTTAAATTAGCCATTAGGAAGAAGTTCTTTACTCTCAGGGTGATGAGACACTGAAATAGGCTGCCCAGGGAAGCTGTGGTTGCTCTGTCTCTGAAAGTGTCCAAGACCAGGCTGGATGAGGCTCTGAGCAACCTGCTCTACTGGGAGGTGTCCCTGCCCATGGCAGAGGGTTGGAACTGGATGATTTTAAGCTCCCTTCCAACCCAAACCATTCTATGATATGCCTAAGTAAATCCTCTCTTTTGGTTTGATAAATACATTTTGATACGGTATAATAGAAAAGTAACTGTCGTTAGTGCTGCATAAAGAACAGTGCTTGTTTCTGATACTGGGGATGAAATACGCAAAAGAAATAAATTCCCTTGTGTGACTGACTGTTTTAAAGCTCCTTTTTAGGTAGGCTGGTGGTGCAGTGTGTCATGTCCTGGCTGTGTCCTTGCAAAGCGTGTGACGACTGCACAGGATAGATACGCACCCCAGCTCATATTGGCCAGGGTTATTCGTAACTGCACCGAGCATTGTGAAATGATGTTTGGTTTTGTAAAGGAGGTTGAGATCCGTCTCTTTTCTCTTCTTTTTTTTTTTGCTCATGCCTCTTTTTCCCTATGGAAAGATCTGTGTTGGTTTATTTTGTGACTCAGGTTTTCTTTAGTGGTGGCAATCAAAAGGTAGAAAGAGAGGAGAAGGTAATGGGCACCTCCCCTTAGCTGCACCTGTTTCATATTTTACTGTGTTAAGAAATATTGAAAGTTAACCTCTTTTTTTTTTTTTTTTTTTTTTTTAAACCTGGAAATAAAGTTTCCTTGTACAAGGAGAATAAACATTAATTGACTGTATCATAAATTAATAGACTATCTCCGGATTGTTGCTATTAAACACCTCTCCAGCTCCCCTCCTCTCGTATCTTAACAAGCTGCTTAAGGTCTCGGAGGAATTTATTTGATCTTTTGAGGAATTTTGTATATAATTTGAAAACACCTGCATCTTAAGAAGGTGTTCCGAATTTCCTGAAAGCATTTGGAATAATGTTTTCAGGACGTGCAGTGCTTAGCAGGTGCCAGGTGAGGCGAGTTCTCCAGGTATTAGTTGGAACAGTGTTCACCTTGTTTGTGCTTTAAAGTAACTCATTATAAACCAAGGAGCACGGGCTGCGTGCTGCTTAATTTGGAGTTAAGGCCTGACGACCTGTACATATGCAGAACATCCTACACATTTTTCCGTCTAATCTCTGCTCCAGCCAATGCCTTGCAGATGTTTTACATGATCCTCTCGTATTTGGAAGCCAAAAGTAACTGCTTTGTGTTGATGTAATTCCAAAGTTAGACCTTTCCCTTGCTTGCAGTGCTGTTAAATCTAAAGGGAGAGCATGTAAAGAGATTTGCTAAAAGTTATTTTAGCATAAATACTTTAAAAAAATACACCTATTATGAATGGCAAAGGAAGATACCTGTTCTGCTGACACAAAGCTGCCAACACGTGAATATCTTGACCGTATGGATTTGAAGCTTAAATTTGTGGGTTATCAAGAAATACATTAAAAAGGCGTATGTACTTGAGATTGCCTTGGCCACATCACTTCTTCCCATGGTGTGAGGATTAAATTATTAAGAGAAATTTATGTAAAGATCTGTTACAACATCCCTCAATGCCTCTGCTTCCCTTCCTGATGTTCCTGTGTGACGTAATCTAGGCGATCCTGCTCTGACAGGGGGGTTGGACTAGATGATCTTTTGAGGTCCCTTCCAATCCCTAACATTCTGTGATTCTGTGAAATGTGACATTTCGTTTCTTTCAAAGTAATTTGAGATCTGCAGATCAGGCATGGTTGTGAAGGCATTGCTGTTTCTGGGGAGTTCAGGGGAGTCCAACCTCTCTCTCTGAATAGGTCAATAAAACCACTTGCTCAGCCAGCCAGGCCATTTTCAGCTCAGATTGACCCTTGAGATGTTTTGGTGGTGCCTGTTACACTTTTCAGGGCCTTCGTCAGCACAGTGTGACATCTGCTGCCAGCGGTGGCAAGATATTTGGGGGTTCCTCTGTGTCAGTGCTGGTTTATGTTCTGAGCCAGGTTTTTACCAGTCTAATAAAGCTTTCAGTGGACTTTTATTGTCATTCGTAGCTTTATTAGTCTTTTATCTGACTGCTGCTTTGGCCTTTCCCTTGATTGACTGTGCCTATAGTAGGAGTGCTACGTCAGCTGAAATACACTTCACTCTTTAATTGCAGTGCTGCCTTTCAGGGAATAGAGCTTCCAGAGAATAAGTCAGCTGCTGTGATAGCCAAGCTTCCTGCTTTGCTATAAACAGCTCCGTGTCAAAATGGTCTCAGATTCTGTAGGGTATTCGTGTGTCAGACTGCTGCGCTTTTGTTTGTTGATGCAGGTATTTATTATAACTGTCTTGCAATGTCTTTGCTTTCCAGGAGCATGGGGTTACCATGGTCCATGGCCTGGTGGAAGCACGTTCATGGCTTTAGGTAAGTAATGCAGAGTTTGCGGTTATCTTGGGTCAGAAATGTGGGTCTGGTTGTTCTGGATCCTTTCTAGGGCCTGCCACACCACGTACACCGTTCCTGACCACGTGCTCCTAAACACTGGCAGGATAGTCCCATCACCCAGGCAGGATGGCTTGTAGGCACTTGGGACAGACAGGTCTTGGAGATGTGCCGGTATTCCTCGGTTAATTCCATAATGTATTTGGCACAGGTTCACTAATCTTAAAATTACATAAATTTGATATTCTAATTTATGGTACAAATCTGTGTTAATCTTTAAACTGTTACAGTTGATGGATCGTTATTTCTCACGGGTACCAACTCCCTTCTAGTGCTGTCAGCAGTTCCTGCTCTTCCTCCTCTCACTGATCTCAGGCTCCATATCCACTTAGGAAAGCACAGCTCCCATTGCTGCTTTACTCATGGTACAAAACTGAAGGAAGAGGCTACTCTGCTTCCCCACATCCTTCCCACCAGACCCACAAGTTCCCAGTTCAAGAGTGGGGAAAGCCAATTGTTTCCCAAACTGAACTCACTGCTCTGTGCCCCTTGCAGGCTTCCCCACTGAGACTCGTGGTTAGCCGATGCGGATCCTGTTGTCTCTTGTCTCGGCAGAAATTGGTCTTGGCACGGGTAGTGTCGTGTGTTGACATGCCAGAAAAATGCCAGAGAATTGTGATTCTGTAGGTACAGGTTGTGTGGTTTGGACAGAGGTACCAAGTGACTTTTCTCAGTGTATTTTTATGAGATCGCTACATAGATCAAATTAATGAGATACATTATATTATTTTAGCTGTTCTGTGTCGAAAACCAGCTGAAAAACATTTTCCCATTGGACATTTTATGAACAGCTCTTGTCTTACATGACCTAATACTCCCTGGTTGACGTGACAGTGCGGGTCATTCAAGACCCTGCAGCAGGATGTCCATTTAGTATCATGGTGGAAATGATCCTTGTTCCATCATCTCAGACAGCCCCAGAGAAGACACGTAGACCTTCATGCTGAGCCTCATGCCTGTGCAGTTGCCAGGAGAACTGAACGCTTAGCTCTGGGCGTCACTCACCAAAGATGTTGAAATACCAAAGTCAAGGAAGGATTTGAAACACCTTCTGGTGCCTCTAACTCCATGTCAAATGGAGATTATTTTACTTTTGCCAAATGTGCGTTCAGATACCTATCATAAATCTGAGTGTAAATGGTTGTATGTTCACACAGTTTATATCTGCAGTTACAGCCTTTTTTTTAACAGAATTTGTCAGGTTTTTTCTGTAAGATTTTTTTCTAATTCATGTAAAGTTTTAGTGTTCTTTGCTTGCCACTGATATCTAGGGCTAGCTGGGTGACTTTCACTGCTGTAAAGTGAGTCACTGGATGGTGCCGAATGGTTTTGTAGGGGGGAAAAAAGCCTACTGCTTTTTTATTTATTTGTGTATTTTGTGTGCGTTATTTTAATCTTTTATTTTGAACCCATCACTGGATGGGTCACTGAAATGACACAATAAACACAATGCATTTCCATAGCTACAGCAGGCACAAAGCAGCCCTCAAGAAGCTGTCAGCACAACTGTATGCAATGACCATGTGTATTCCATACGGGCTGAAGCTGGGGTTGGTGTTCTTGAAGGGTGTCACCTACTGTGAGATTGTAGGCAGGCTCAGTTTGTGGTCAGCACAGCTAAAGAGCTATAGGGCCTGGAGAACAACTCTTATGAGGGAACTGGGCTTGTTCAGCCTTGAGAAAAGGAGGCTGAGGGGAGACCTTCTTGCTCTCGACAACTCCCTGACAGGAGGTTGTAGAGAGGTAGGTGCTGGTCTCTTCTCACAAGTAACAAGCGGCAGAACAAGAGGAAATGACCTCAACCTGCACCGGGGCAGGTGGTTGGGTTGTCATCCCTTGGAAGTGTCTAAAAGCTTTATCGATGTGGTGCTTGGGGATATGGCTTAGTGGTGGACTTGGGAGAGTAGGGTTAACGGCTGGACTCGATGATCTTGAAGGCCTTTTCCCACCTAAATGATTCTGTGGTTCTATGATTCTGTGGTTCTAGGTATGACAGCGCTGGGCACCCTGTGCTACAGAACGCTTCTGGTCCTAGGAAGCGGAGCAGAGACCCAGCCTGTGGGGTTTTATGTGGGGCTTGAGAAGCTGCAGAGGGAATTGTCTTAGAGCTGAGCTGGTGTTCAGGCCTTGTTTCCTTTTTCTTTGCCAAGCTCATGCAATCCTTGCCTTAAAACACTTAAAGGATTACTCTGGAATGCTAAGACAGGATGACATCGAGTGGCATTTTCAGCGACCGTGAGAGAAGACAATAAAAATCTGTGTATCCTTTGTTCCCGAGAGTTCGATATTTTCTTTATATTCAAATTATAACCGCTGAGAGAACTTCAGACCCACGCTGCTGCCTTCGGTGCTATTTGTACCACAGCTGGGTTTGGCCCAGCCAGTCTACAGGCGTTCAGTGCGATGAGATTCTGTGGGCAGAAACCTGAAGCAAGGCAGGGCATTCACAGCTCAACCCTGTCCTGCCCATTGTGTTAAACAATATCAATTGCTAGTTAAGCTCATCTCTAATATTTACATTGCCAATTTGTCCACTAGAGCAGAACTCCAGAACTAGCCATTACTGGGTACGAAAATGGCATTTTTTTTTTTCATTCTGGCACTTAACAGGCAATAGTTTTACACAGAAAAACAAGAGCATTTTAGTAAACAGTTGCCCTAAAATAAATTCGGTGCTAAAATAGGAAGAGAGAGATGCTAATCAACTGTTTCTTTCAGAAGCGACTGCTTCTTTCCTTGGGGAGCAAAGCAGCTCGAACAGGTGGAAGGTTTTGAAAATCTTAAATTGATAAGGAAGATGAGCAGGACACAAATTTGTCCTGGAATATCGCGCAGCAGCATCAGAAAAAAATAGCATAGGTCAAATTCTTACGTAGTTTGACCTCAGGAATGAAGGCAGGTCCAAATAGCCGTGGCACTAAGATTTCAGTATTTGTCTCTGATTGGTATAGGTCACTTTTTCATTTAGCACAAACTATACTTTACTCAAAATTTGTGTGATTAATGCATTGATTTAGCTTCCCAATGTGCACTGCTGCTAGGCAGATTCAGATATTATTTATTTTTATTAGTTTATAATATGTCAATTTTTCTTGCTTATCTGTCAGCTCCCACAAAAATACATAAATCAAAAATATAGCAATGTGGACACTAACAAGGCATAATTATTGTAGGGTCTGTCCCCTTTTAAAGTAAAATACAATTACCTACCAATATGTTGCTGGGATTAGGTCAGAATTTGCATAATACCGACTCATATTTTCTTAACAATTTTAACATCAGACAATAGGTTTTGCAAATCTATATTCCTTTCCTGTTTTTCAGTTTTATTTTTCAGGCTAAAATAATAAGAAGCTCAGTCAAAACAAGATAATTATTGCAGTCTATCCCCACAGAAAACTTTAATTACTCCATGGCATGTTTCTAGGATTAGGTCAGATTTTTGTAAGGCTGTTTTTTGTTTGGTGGGTTTTTTTTTTATTTAATAACAATAGGCAATTAAGTCTGCCAAACTATAATTTATTACAGTTAAATTTATTCATTTTTTTTCCGTGGATAAATATTTAATAGAAAATAACTCAATCACTGCAGGAGATTAAAGAAGACTTTTTTTTTTACCTCAATATAATCTTAGAAAAACAGCAGACGGTTTTTTGTTCTTGGCCGTAATGCCAAATACCATCAAGTTAAATGACAAGATGAAAATAGTTGAAAATTTTTAACTTCGGTGAAATAATAACTGCTAATGTATAGGATTATAAACCCCCCAGTAGCAGAGAATGTAACAAATAGATCCCTCCTGAAATACTGAAAACTATTGTTGGGATCTAGGGTTAAATAACCGTGATATATTTATAGAGGGCAAGGGATCACCATAAAATAAAGCAGCAAATAGTAAAGAAGTCAATGTAAAAGAGAGGCCAGGGATTTAAGGTATAGAGATCATAAATTTTCATCGATATAAACAGTCCATGGACCTTAGGAGCTGAGTTTTAGCTATAATTTCAGGTCTGACCTATAGGCTTTTGGTGTTCACAGTGCACGCACGATCAAGATGCTATCTGAGGAGGTGAAAAAAATGCTTCAGATCTGTGTGATTTACTCATTTAATCATCCCCAAATCCACCCCAAACGCAACAATACTGTGCCGAATATCAGCACTGGAGAAGATTTTATTGTCCCACTAAATTACATTTAATTCTTACTCTAACATCTCATATAAACAAGAATAGTGAATGATTTCCTCCCCAGTGTGTTCTTTGGGAGGCAGGGAAAGATTGTTGTATGGAATGCATAGATCTGGAAAAGGTCACCTTTTCTCTATCCCTCAGATCTCCAGAATGCACACAGATACTTTCAGAAGCAGCAGATGTTGTTTTTTTTCTATGCTTTAAGGTGATATTTTCTGCTTTAAAATAATAATTATGAAACCACCACAAAGAACCATTTGAGGCTTTTAGCTTTTTACTAATTGCTCTGAAAGAGAATTCTAAATGATTTCCAAATGACTTAAATGATTTAGCTGAAGAGCATCTTATTACAAATGGACCGAGTTGAAAACATTGTGTCAGCACTAAATGAGGTTTGTTTTTTTTTTCCCCTTTGCTTTTCTCTAATGGGCAGATCAGAACATGTAAAGCACCCTCCCTGCGATGACTTTAAATGGGCTTTGGATTGAGCCTTTATTTAGACAACGTTTTGTGTTTAATGGTGTTTACCACACTGTGATATTTGCCATCGGTGCAGGGCTGGCAGTGTTCCCTGCCCTTCCGCTCTGAAACCCTACAAACGACGTGGGCAAACTTAACGTCGGGTTGCAATAAATACCCAGCAGATGCCTTTCCAAGCCTGTCAGTGGCACTGCTTTGGTACTGGTGACAGCTTGCTGAAGAATCTCTAACTTGGAGACTGGTCCAGTTACCCTTAAGCAAGAGAGGAATCCTTCCACGCGCAAATAATCATCTTAGAGTCATCAAAACCAGTTGCAGAAATTACCCAACCCGAGTAATAGCCTGCAAGGCACAACTCAGTGGCGACCTGCCCCGTCCCCTCCCAAAGCCCATCGCTCGTGTTGGAAATTCTATGATCTTAATGGAGAGACCCCTCTCTCCTGTGCCTACCCTGACCAGGTAACCGAATGACTCGCAAAGCAAGAGCCTTTGATGTAAGAGCTGTTTCTCAAATACCGAAATATCTGCCAAAGCTGGCCAAGAGGATGAATATTGGGCAGTTTTTGTGGTGAGCCACTGGGTTGCACTGTTGTATAGAGAACCAGCTCTCCCCGGCCGTGCTGCACGCAAACAGCCTCATGCTGTGCACGGCCTTGTAAATACTGTTTTACAGTTTGCACTAACAGCACCAGTATATAGGAGATCAAGAGAGGAAGACTGGCGTTTGGAAATCTTTGCTTTCTCCTCAAAGGCAGGTCCAGGCCTGGGGTTCAGTTAGGTGGTTATTTTTCTACGTAAGGTGCCCTGAAAATAACTACATTTTGGAATTGGATTATTTTTATTTTATTTTTTTTTCCCCTGGGGAGAGGAGAAGTTTCTGGAGGACAGATTTGGAAGGGGGAACCAAAGTATTTATTAATCTTGAAGAATTCTTGACTTAACACGCGTGTTCCCGGAGAGCCATCTAGAGCTACCACAGCCTTCTGATGTCCATAAGCTCTGAGGACATGCTTCCCCTTTCCTCCCTATTTTGGCACCGCTCGCTGGCCCTGACAACACGAACTCGCACGTCAATAACTTCCCCATGCACATTGCCCGCTCTGGGCAATCACAAACATTATATACTCTTCACATGTGAACAATTAATTACAGTTCTATTATTTCATCATTCTTTCCACTACTATTGTCCAAAGTAAATTTTTTTCCTTTAAGCGTAATATGGTTTTAATTTAGGAAGCAGGGTTTCTTTAACCTATTTGACATTATGCAAACCATCTTAAGGGAGGTTTCATGCTATTTCCACTTGCTCTGCGAACACAGCTCCCCGCCCAAATGTGAGCTCTGTTTTATAAAGCAAATTACTTACAGAGGATTTTTGTTCAAAAAGAGGCTGGGTTTGTTCCTTTACCCGTATTTCCTCAGCTCTGGTGTAAATCTCTTTTGTGTTTTTCTCTGTGGATTAGCACCTCTCTCATCCTCTCCCTACCCCTCTCTTTAGGGCAGGAAGCCGAGACCATAGTAATGAGGAGCAGAGCTGGTGACTCTCCATCCTGAAGCTCTGGGAGGGGATAGGTCATCCCAAAGGACCTGAGTCTGCACTCATTTAGTTTCGTTGGCCTGCTACAAGTCTTACATTTGGGAACTATCGGCTTCAGGTTTTCACTCTTTCGGTAACATTTCTGGCTGCTAATTAACTTTCTACTGCTCCAACACCAGGGAAGACAAGAAAGTTCCCCTTAAAAGAGCACCTGGATGAAAACAACCTTCACTGATTACAAGCCCATGTGTTGCATGCGATTAACCCGTTACTGGGGCCTGGAGAGGAGAAGGCTGATCCTAGGGAAAAAGGGCAAAAAGGCAGGAGAGATCCTTAATAGGCTGAAACAGAGTTTTGTCTACTGGCCGTTTTAATTTGGGCTTGAGAGACTTTTTGCTACTGCTCAGATACAGTTGCCTCTTCCACTTTTGCTCAAATGAAGCTGATTGATTCCACATCATTTCACCTAACATTAATAGAGAATTAATATCTTTTTTTCAGAGGATCACAGGCACAGAGAGACCTTTACTACAGAAAATAATAGAGGTGAGCAGACGTTGTGAATATTCTGCATTGGGTTTCATATTTAATTGCCCCTGTTTTCAGGAACGCACATACAATTTCATGAGTATTTTACAGTCGAGCCAGTTTGCCTGTGTATTTGCAGAAGGGGACTCTGCAGTTCTATTGGCAAGTGTCCTCACATGAAAATTCAAATGTGCAAGTCTTTATCTTTAAGCTCATCCAACCAGGGGACCAAAATGACTCCTCTAATCTCTCTGACCAAATGTAACCAAGCACTGGGGACAGAGTGATAGGTACTTGTGGAAAGTGATTTGTGCTCAGCCCTGAAACTTCCACTTTCCCCTGGATAAAGAAAAAAAAAAAGCACTTGGTTTGGCTCAGTACACAGTCTAATATGTCCAGTGTGAATCAGGGGATGGTGGTGCAATAAAACTACACATAAGAGACGGTATCTGCTCCTCCAGAACTTTTCTTTATTAGCATGGTATGGGCAACATAAGAGGAGAGAGGAGAATTCTCTGGCTGTGCAGTTTCCAAATGGTGGGAGTGCTTAGTCCCTGGGATAAAAGGAATTTTCTTCAAGTCATGTTTATTTCAGTAGGAGCTGCACGTAAGTGCAAGTGTCTGTCTTTACTGTTTTCTTCATAGGAACAAGGCCTTTGTTAGAAATAGATAAAGGAATACACCATTTTTACTGCCACATCCACACTGGTCTTTGTAGATCCAGGAGTTTTATACTTTGTTTAAGAAATCATTGCCCATAAAATAAACAGTATCATTTTCTTTTCTTTCCTTGGGAAAACACTGCTCCCTGTTTCTGTTTTCTGGATGTACAATAAATACATTATTCTTTTTTCTTCCTCCTACTTTTTCTTTAAACAGAAAGGGACATCTTGAAGCAGCCAGTATTTGAAGGGTCACACGACTTTCATAGTTGCATCCATCGCCCTGACACAAATACAGGAGCAGAAATAGCACATGTGTTCCCAGCCCTGTTTATTCAGGGATCAGGCAGATGTCACGGCAAAGTCTTTGTATATACTGGCCTGCAGGAGCCAGCTGCGAAGGACAAAGCTGAAGGGAGGAATATTCCTTTCCTTACTCACATGAAAACTTCTGTAAATAAGTTTGTTTGCTTAGTTAATACGTATCTGCATATGATGAAAGGTTGTATTCATAGCCTGTGTGTCTGTGCGGTCCTGTTCGCTCGGATCCTGACTGTACACATCAGATAAGCTGTAGCCTCTGCACATTATTAGCTCTTGTGCTGTTTGGAGTGGCTCCACCTATTGTTGTGAGTTAAAAAAGTGCATATACCTGTTGGAAATGCCCGAGATTTGAGCCCTGTATGAATGCAACTGGATCAGGGCCCCGGGCTCTCAAAGCCTGGACATAGCTTTCAAATGAAAGGAAGCTTAGTGATTTTCTGTGTAAATAACCCACAGGGTAAATACACAGGCAAACACACACAACCCGTTCATTTTCTCTCTTTTAAAAAACATGTGAACTAGTCCAGCCCACACTGGTCTACAATTTGTGCTCATTAGTCTTTGAAAGCTAATGGATACCAGCAATGTATGGGAAACACATCTCAATGTAATGGATATGAATTTGGACAACAACTCCTGCGTTTAGTGCTGAGCTCTTTCTGTGTAAAAGGTGGAATACATTTCTGAGAAGTGGATGCATATAACGAATTATAGTGCAATTAATGCAACAGATCATAACCCTTTCTCCTACTTCTCTGGTCATTTCCAAATAGTTTCTTTTGGTCAAAGGTATTTTATATTGACTATTATATGCTTTACCTCTTTCTTTTGTTTCATTTTAGGAGAAATTGTCAGCTGATTGATGGTTAGAAAATTAGCCCAGGGAAGTCTCTTTAGTTTGCGCTTTCTCTTGTCTTGCCAACCTGGTGAGCAAATTGGACCTGGCATCATGAGACAAGTGTGTTTCCATCTCATATTTAGAGCAAGTTTGTGCATTCTATGACTGCATTTTCACGTTAGAATTCAAGAGGACACATGTGTGTATGCAGAGTACTGTGTATATTATGCATACAAAGTTATTGTTCAAAAGATTTCTATCTTCTGTTCCCTTGTAACACCTCTAAACTTGAAAGGCTGTGCTGTAATCTGCCTGTGCCAATCAGAAAACTGAGCCATCACAACCTCTTGCCTACATCTAAGGAAAAATATTTCAACTGTCGCATCAGCGGAGTAAATCCCATTTTATTGAGTATGCTTGGAATATAAAAATGATAAATGCTCGCAATTAGATGCGAGTCATGTGTGTTTCGCCAGGCTTTAGAGCCTGAGCATCCCGGATTCTCTAAGCCTGACCTTCCAGAGCCACTGGAAGAGCTGTGTTGGGAAGAGCTACGTAAGCAGGTTATGGAAATGTATGACTAACTTGTCAAGGTGGCCAGCCAAATGAATGTTTGCTACATTTCCCATTAATAACTGCTGGGTCGGACTCACTTAAATATTTGTTCTCTCTCCATAAAATAAGGATCTAGAAAAGCCTCACTGTCTCAGAAATTGCCTTTTTTTCCTACTGATCTCACACAGCACTACTCTGTTCTACTTGTGACCATCAACAGAGTGCAGAAAATATCTAGATGGTAGGCTTAAAAACCCCACCCTATACACCGGGTTTCAGTCACTTATTAACAAGAAGTACATGGGGACAAAACTATTGAAAGATGTACTTGGACTTTGGATGAAGGGACTTTGTACAAAGGTGAATGCAACTGCAGGAATAGGATGACTGGAAAGGATGGAAGTTTCCCGTGAAGTCTTGTACATACTGTTGTTAGAGTGTGTCATGTTTTAAGGTTGTGGTGATAGGAGTAAAAAGTAATTTTTTTCCTTATAAAAAGGAAAAACTATGGCAGGGAGGTTGGATTAGGTGGTCTCTTGAGGACCCTTCCAACCTAAGCCATTTTATGATTCCATAATTATGTTAAAAAAATAAATAATTTCTTTGGAAAGGTCTGTTTTCCAAGAAACTGTGTTGACTTTGTGCTACCATCCCTTAATTCTTTAGTGGTTTCATTTTCTCTCAGCATTTCCATGACTTTGAAGAAGACTATTGCAGTAACCTGTTCACTTCTGCTGTTTAAAGAACTTTTCTTTAAAAATGCCTCTATACGCCAAAAAAAGTTTTTTGGGTTTTTTTTTGCTCCTGAAGAAAAAATATATTGGGAAGCTTGGAAATAGTTTCTTGTCTATGTTCAGCTTGTGGGGGCAAGCTTCCAGGGCCCTGCTAGTTATCCCAGACCCGTGCTCTAGCAAGGTGAGGCCCCCAGCCTGGAGAGATTTGAGCCTGTGCTTTCAATCCCTATGGGAATCGCTGTGTACAATTGAGAAAAAACCCCTGTGTGAGAACTGCAGCCTCCGACAAATGTCCCCTGAGGGAAAGGTTCGTGTACCTTTCCTTAGTGGTAGAAGTTTCCAAGTGAAGATCAATTACCTAGATCTAAACCTGAGGAGTTCAGCTTTGTATTAGGTTTTGTTCTCTCGACTGAAACCCAATAATCTGACTGTAGAGCACTGGATACACCAAATAAATATGAATTTTGTCGCAGCTCGCTGTTATTTTAAAGAACCCATATCAAACCCCTGCTCTTCCTCAGTTTGTCCGGTCTAATTTGGATCACTAATCAGAGTCTGCATTACAGTTAGTGCTGCTGTTTAGGCTTCTTTGTCTTCATTCCCTCCTAACGCTTCCAGTGGGTAGCTCAATAGAGCCCTCCTATGCTGAAAGCATTTGGAAAAGCTCATACATCATTCATCTCTAGAGGAGAAATGAAGTAAGAAGGAAAGGAGTGTCTTTGTTTCTTCACGAGGACTGAATGCAGTACTGAGAGACTGACAATACGGTTACCCTTTAGACAGAGACGTTATTAGAAATGCAAATTCGGACTAGGAAATACTGAATCCCTCTCATTTTGGAAAGTAATTTCTACCGCATTTCCTTATGAATTTGTTAGAAATGTAATCCCATTAATGACACTACTGTGCCTTACGGGTGGCAATGACAAAATGCAAAAGAAGAGCTCCAGCCCTTCTTTTGTAAGGAACGCAGCCATCTTCTCACCCATTCGTCCAGGGCTCTCAGAAAAGATGCATTTATATCATCGTATGGCAGAGGCTTGGCAATAATAACATCTCGGTTGCCAGAATGTACTTAACAATGGGTGGCTCTGGCTCTGAACACTCAATTAATTTCATTTTGTTTTGTTGGTTTTTTTTTTCTTATATGGTCCCTGTGGTACATTAAGTTTTACTGATATCTATAACTTCAGCATCTCTAAGGGAACTGCCCTTGATTTTATTAACCTAAAAAATTGAAGAACAAAAGGCATATATTGCTGACAGGTTAAAAATTCCTTAGCAAAGGTATTTTAATTGCTTTCTTATTTCCCATAGTAAACGCTGTGGTAACCTCCACTGCTCATTCAAACGGATATTGTTTTTGGACTTGGTAATTTTCTGTGAAGATTGCCTTCTTAAGTTTCATAGTTGTATGTTGGTTTGGCTTTGTTTTTTGTCCAGAAAGATTTGAACCAAGTTGTCGATTGTGTGTAGAGGTTAGAACCTTTCCCTCCCTCTTGGAAAATTATCTGTCTGCCTCACTCCCTCTCTTTGTCAGAGCGACTATTAAAGCTAAAGTAGTGTGTAGTGATACATACATGATAACCAACAACTTTGGCCTAAGAGCTTATCTGTTAACGGTGTCAAATGCTATCTGATAATCAATAGAGCTGTTCCGGTGTTCTGTGCCCGTGTTTCTGGAGGCGTGACTGTTCGCAGCCACGTTCTGCTTTCTATCCTTTTGCCTCTTGGTGGTTGTCAGCCTCCCTATCTGTGGCTCTCGGCAGGTTTCATTTAAACCTGGCTATAGCAGTTGGAAGAAACCTGCAGCTGGAGAGGATCCCCGAGCCTTAGTGAGCTGTGTAAATGGTGTCAATCTATTTAAGGCCAAGGGTCTCACAAAAGAACCTCCAAATATCTGCTCTGTATACTAGAAAACTGTGCAGGAAAGAGATTTCTTTAAATGAGTACACCACTGTTCTCAGTTCTAGTGACTGCCCTGCAGGGGTCTATCATTTTTATCCATATCCTGCCCCTCTGTTTTGCAACATAGACTGAAAGTCCTTTGAAGGTGCCCTCGATCCTCTCATCCGGATCATTGATAAAGATATTAAACAGAACTGGCCCCAGCACTGGGTGCTGGAGAGCACCACTTGTGACCAGCTGCCCACTGGATTTAACTCCACTCACCACAATTCTTTGGGCCCGGCCATACCCAGCCAGTTTTTCACCCATCCAAGCCATGAGCAGCCAGTTTCTCCAGGAGAATGCCATGGGAAACAGCGCCAAAGACTTTATGGAAGTCCAGGTAGATAACATCCACAGCCTTTCCCTCATCCACTTGATCCCTGTGGGTCACCTTGTCATAGGAGATCAGGTTAGTCAAGCAGGACTTGCCTCTCATAAACCCATGGGCTGACTGGGCCTGGTGACGTGGTTGTCCTGTACGTGCCGTGTGATGACACTCGAGATGACCATAACCTTCCCTAGCGCTGAGGTTAGGCTGAAAGGCCTATACTTCCCTGGATCTTCCTTCCAGCCCTTCTTGACTTAACTATTTTTCCCCTCACCTCTTTCTCTCTCACGGTTGTGAAAGTTTCAGATGCCAAGGGGGTGTGACTGGGGGGCTATTCAGGAGATAGAATGAAACATGAGAACTTCTCACAGTTGGAAAGCATTCAAGAAATCTGTAGGAAAAAAATTCTGTCCTCTGAGCTGAAGAGATCTGATCCGCAGGAGTCTGATTTGGCCGTGAATAACGCAGTGCCTTCCAAACTTTTTGGACTCGGGAGCATCATCCATCCCAAGCTTTTCTTCTTCCACTCAGCTTTAGTAGGGGGAGCACTGCTCAGGGCAGGGGCTGTGTGCTAACAGCTGCCAAATTCCTGCAGAAGCAGCACTGTGCCCATGTGCTGTGGGCAATTCAGCATCCCTGCCTTGTGTCAGGAACAGAAAAATAACGATTCCCATTACCAGAGCATATTGTGTCCCTTCCAAATGTAGCTTTCAGGGCTGTGACTCAGCAGTGTCTCTTTAAAGTAGGAGCAGTAGAGTCTCTAATGTTAGGGAATCCTCCTCTTCCTCTTTCTTTAGGATGTTCCCCATTTGGGTCCTGCTCTCTCGGTAAGTGCTCCTCAGGCTTGGAAAATGATCATGCCCAGGACTTAATGGTGTCTCTTTTCTTGCCTGAATAAAATGCTGGGAGTTAGAGCTCCAGAAAGGACACTATTTCCTTTTTTTTTTTTTGACACTACTCTCCTCTGTTTCCTAAAGACGCGTGGAAGCTGCCTCTTTGTTTTTTAACTGAAGAGCACGAACCTTGCCTCTCCCAAGGACAGTGATGGGACTTTGGCACCGGGGAATTCCCAGGCAGCCTGCGAGGAGCCTGCAGCAGGGAGGGGAAGCCTGGGAGAAGTCCTGATGATGCAGCTGTGGAGCTCGGGAGCCACCCTGGGGCCAACAGCTGGCGAGAAGCTGCTCTCTGCTCTCCTCCGGAAACGTTTGCCGGAGCACATCAACGTGATGAGTGTGCTGCTCTTTTAGCACTGACCTCTACTTAGTCTATTAATCTGCAGCAAAGTTAAAGTCAATTCTAAAATAAACTTGCTAAACCCCACTGTTTTCCGTCACTCCGTTGGCTGCGCATTGTTCTGGGATGGATTCTGCTGTTATGAAGCCTTGTCAGGGGCTGGAGTGGGACACCAGTGAGGCCTTTCATGGATCTGAATTGGCTTCTCTCTTTTGGGAAGGTATTTCAGCATCCCTAACAAAGCCAGCTGTACCTCGAGTATAAAGGTGAAACATTTGCAGCTGTACAAATATTTTTCCCGCAAATATTTTTTGGTGTTAAAATGAGTCGCACGACCCTACCTTTTCTCTGGACTTACCTTTTTGTGATGACTTCAAGAGCAATTTTACAGAAGGAGTAGAAAATAATATTATTTTAATAAGTTTTGAACTAGCCTAGAAAGTATAGTAGAAAAATATCTGTATTGCTGCTAAACAATTGAATGCAATGGATTCAAGTGTATCAAAATAATATAATTTTCCCTTATATTTTGTTTTTGCAAGTAGCAAAGGCTTTCTGGATAACTTCTATGGAATTTTGCCATTTTCACTCCTCCAGATTTTAATCAGAATGATTCCATGAGGCTACTTTAATACAATAGTTTGGAGGATCTTATTGGGTACCATCAGTCAAGGCACCTTCTACTTCTCCCCTTACTTGTCCCTACCTTTAGAAGAGCCAAGGCATTTAGAAGAGGGCCTGGCTGCTTCCCTGGGAAGCCCATTGCTGCTCATCTTTGTACTTGCCAGGTTGCTCTTGGCCTCTCTTTCCCTGTTGCCCCTGGTGATGGGGAAGCCACGGCTGGCTCTGTTTTCAAATCAGCCAAGCGTACGAGCGTCTTTGCCCTCGGCCGTGTGCAAAGCAGAGATACGCAAACCGGGCTATTTCTGTAGGTGACAAGGTAGTCTCCAGTTTCCTCCCTGCCCAGCTTTTGCCATCAAACTACTCATTTTTAAATTGCTATTTCTCCAAACTAAATCAAGTAAATATGTGAAGATTTTTGCTTTGCTTTCCAGAAAGAAAAAAATAAAAAATGCTCTGCTAAAGACACAAAACCACAAAAGCATCTATTTTAGCTCATCTTCTTGAAATTAACCCTGTTGTGATCTGGATGTATTTGAATAAAAAAACGCCTCTCGTGCTGTCTGATTCCCTTTTCCAAATGCCAACTCCAAAGGATTATCTTCATACACTCTAACCTCCCCTCTCTTCCCCACACCCCGCTCTGTAATCTGTAGCCATGGTAATACATTACTGTTTCCAGCAGCCAAGGGGTTTGGGGGAAATTAGGGGAATAAAAATCTTTCGCTGCTGAAGTTGTGGTAAAATGTCATCAGTCTGACGGAGTGACAGAACGCTTTCAGTGCGAAACCCCAAACAAATTGGCATTTGCTTTGTTTCAGGTTTCGTTACAGGCTTTGAAATATCATTCATCAAAACATTTTTCTGGAGTTTGCTTTTACACAGACCTTAGGCCCAGTTTCAAAAGGATCCAGGCCCAGATTGGAGCACTTTATGGGCTGGCTTTAACATAAACCAGATCACAGTTAGTGGACTTGGCTGAAATTCACTCTGAACTTTGAAATGAGGCTGGGCCTGAAAGTGAAATTTTGTGTGAGAGAGCCCAAACAAACTGAAACCGAAAAAAGGTGAGCAAAATGCGGCGCATTGATCCTGCAGAACTTCAAAGAACAGAATCTGACATCCTAAGAAGAATACAATAAAAGCTTAAAAAACAGCTAAACTTTTGATTTCGTTTGGGAATTCAGCTTTTATTTTTAAATACACAAAGTAACCACTGCATCATACAAAATATTGAATGCAACCTGAGATTCTAGTGATGTCGGGTGTAGTTTAGGGGGCAGGTGAGTGGCGTATAAAACCTTTAGGAGCAGATTTTTGAAAGCTGTTAGCATTGATCTACCTTGTCTATCTTGAAAATTAATGGGAGTTGCATTACTGCTGTCTCCAGAAGCAGTATCAGCCCAGTTCCTGACGTTTGTGGAAGTCCCATTGCTGGCATACAAAGGTAGTAGGGTCCTAAATGAAGCCGTCAGAAGACAACTTCTGCCTGAAGCAGTTACGGGTGTTTTGTGGCTAAGAATGGATCTTTGGTTTCTACCCTCAATAGTTTTTATTTACTTTCCAAAAGTCATCATTTTGTCTTTCAACTGGAAATGCTATGTTCTCTTCCGAGGAAGGCTTGTGTGAGAAGCTGGATAAAACTGGAGATAGATTTTTTGAAAATCATGTTATCTATTCTTGACCTGCACTTTATCTCCATGGTGTTAGCCAAAACATAGGCAAGCTCATTAAATCTCCGATCCAGCATTCTTACGTTAGACACTCTCGTCAAAGTGTATAAACAAGCTTTCCCGTGTTGTTTCTATGGCAAAACTGGCCAGTGAGTGAATGTCTCATATTTTGCCTTTCCATTTCTCTGGGTGTAATTTTGTCAGCTCGACTTGGAAGTTCTTCTTCTTACTGTTATTATTTTACTTCAGGACACCAAACTGTTTCTAATTGTTTTCTTTCCTTCCACAGTCTTCCGCTGCTCTTGCTCATTTCTGATATCGATACCTTGCTTCGCCTCTTCTGTCTAATGATGTACATGTCAAAGCAGACCACCTTTCAAAGCTGCCTGTGAATGGATGGGGGAGGGTGCCAACAAGCAGCAGTCAATCTTTGAAACATTGAAATACTGAATTCCTGAGTGTGAGCACAATGGCAATTGTCCAATTAAGACAGAAGCCAGCAGCAATTGGTATAAAGTAGGTTCTGTGTTTTGTGACAAAGGGAGCTGAAGCTTCACCATTTTCCACCTTTTTTTTTTTCTTTTTTTGTAGTTATTATTATGGTTTTTGAAGTATTGCTTTTAGTCTTTGTAGTCTAACAGGCAAGGTTTTTTTGCATCTTGTCTTCATGGTTGACTTACTTTCCCTCAAAATATTTTTATTAGGCAATTTGTTAATAGGCTGGCCTTTTGGTTTAGGAATATTCAGCTGTTGGAATGAACACAAGGTCATATCCCATACCGTCCATGTTTAAATTAAAACATATGTAAGAGAGGGAACTTGCTTTTAAAATATAGTTTTAGCATCATGAAACAGAGGGCCCAAAGGTACCATATAATCTACATGCTGTTAACGTACAAGATCACTAGCTTAATGATTTCTTCAGAAAATAATTTTACAGTATTATGCTGTTTAAATTGCATTTATTTAGATCGACACACACAAATACAACTGTCTGTAACATTACCTTTTGTTCTCATTAATCTGGATTGAGTGTCCATTTTCCCAAGTACTGTAAAACGTGGGGCCCACACCTGGAATGTTTACAGTTGTGCAGTCTGGTTCATACGGATGAAAGAGGACGAGTGCAGAGCATCCCTGAAGCCTTTTGGGACTGCCCCAGCCCAGAGGGAGACCTGACCTGAGGCATCAGGCAGGCAAAGGGAAGAAAGATGGGAAAGCCAATTACAAGATGACCTGTTTGCTGGCTTCTGAAATAGCTTTCTGTGCAAAAAAATTTCCCAAGTTTTTGGAATTAGAATAAAAGTAAACGAGACACAATTAAATCCCTTGTCTCTGATAACAAAGTTTTATGAATATTTGTTTTCTTGGGAGTGCTTTTTTACCTGAAAGTGTAAACTTACATTGTAATTTGGAGGCTGCAGCAAAGGTCTTGACAGGAAAGGTAGAGTGCTCAGTCACTGTCACAGTGAAAAAGTGTTTTCTGATGTTCAGAGGGAGCCTCCTGTGTTTTAGTTTGTGTCTATTGCCACTGGTCCTGTCCCTCGGTACCACTGCAAAGAGCCTAGCTCTGTCCTCTTTGCTCCCTCCCTTCAGGTGTTTCTAGACATTGATGAGATCCCCCCTGAGCCTTCTCTTCTCCAGGCTGAAGAGTCCCAGCTCTCTCAGCCTTTCCTAAGATGTTCCAGTCCCATAATCATCTTCGTGGCCCTTAGATTGAAGACTGAATTAAAAATGATTGAATGAGCCATAGGAAAATTAGTAAAGAGTTTACAGGTCATCCTAAAATGTATTCCCTACACTTTTCTCCCTCCCAAATTCACCCTTGAAAAGCTCCAGTGTCCGTATCAGATTAATTTTGTCATTCCGAGTACATGATGTTCATCTTACTTGTACTCCCCTGTTGTGTGTTTAGGATATCTGGAGTAGCACTCAGATATCTGTGGCTTTTCTCTAGTTAACATGTCTCCATTTTATTTTATTTTTCATTATAAAGACAAATATCAAAGAAAAACTGAAGCCAAAAAGGTAGTGCATGAAAACAGGGAGATTCCCAGTGAAATAAAAAAGTATAGCAATGTACTTGTTAGGCTGTTCCCTATGGATCTTCTTTTCTGAATTCTTTGTTATTGCAAGTTAAAATCAACTACTCGAACATTTTATCTAAGAATTTAAAATATATATCTAGATGTCTTTAAGCAGGTTACCTGTGAACTAAAATCAAAAAAATATGTTATCTATAGAACCATGACTTTAAAAATATGGACTAGAGTTCAGATCTTGCAGGTCTGAGCTGCAGTCTTGTTATGAGTGTAGGGAAAAAAGGAACGTGGATAAAAGAAATTGAGCGATGATTAAGAGAATGCACGGATCCTGAGATCCTTGCATTTTGAAAAGTAAAAAAGGTACTCATTTGATCATAGAGGTTAGGCTAGGCAAATGAAACTATCTCAAAAGATTACATGGTAACATTAAAACTGTAAGTTCTGGAAAGAAGAAATAATGAGACCTTGCAGTTCTAGTATCAAAAGTGGAATCTGCAAACATTTATTTAAAAAGAGAGTGAGCGAGAGGGATATTATTACATGACATGCAGACAGATTAAAATATTATACAATTTTGAAGCTGAGAAAATATGTATAAATATATAAGCTTACACTCTGAAAGAACATGTGTATGGAAAAGGGAGAAAATGCTCTCCTGACTTTCCAGTGTGATGTTTGAATGCAATTAAAATCTCCAGTTGTGATGCTGCAGCAGATCTTCGACAGTCAGCCATCCGAATACCATTTTGACAGCTGAGACACCTTTTTATGGTCACGCCGTAGGAGAGATCATTGAAGAACAATTATTTTGTACCCATGGCTGGAAAAAAAATAATCAGAATTTCTTCCTCTGCCTGCTGATCTGAATGCTTTGTTTGCTCTGCCATAATAATTTACCCCTTGATGTGTGTACTGGGGAACTCCAGCAAAATTGCCTGCTAAATGTTATATTTTCCAAGATCAGCGGAAACAGCAAGGTAAGCTGAAAACAATATTTTAGATGGAGAAAGAAAATAAAGCTGGATTGTCTAAACTGTTAGTCATGCAAGGCACTTCAGTGTGGCTTGACAAAAGGATTTAAAGCGGGTAGTGGATTTTGGACTGAGGTCCTGATCCTGGTCCCATTAAAATCCACGGTATTTTTTTTGCCATTGAAATCAGCAAAGCAGTAGAGCATCCTGAATGTCACATTGCTGCGCATTTAGAATGATTCGTGATGCTCTTCCCCGACCTGATTATGTCTGATATTAGTTTCGACTAATCCCATTGGCAGATATCAATGTCTGAAAATAATTAATCTTTTCTTATATACCGGTATAATACAGGCTCCAGCTCATCACAGTTTTAACAGAACACATCAACTCTGAAGTGGCAAAAGACGACGAGCATATTCCTTGGTTTTCACCTTTCCTAACTCTCAGCAATTTGCACTGATACAGTGTCTTTAATGCAGAAACCATTAAAATACAAACATCGCAGAGGTTTGATTTCATCAGTTCATTCTTACTCTAAATACAGACTTCTTACATATTAAGGAAACTGTGCCAGAGCATCTAGGAAAGAAAAGACCGTAAAATTAGAATTTAAAAATGATCAAGAGACTGGATTAAATTTCTTTCATTCCCTTTTCTTGCCGAAGCTTTTGTCACTGAAATACAAATGTCACAAATGCAAGGATAAAACATCTCAGGCATTATGATTCTGTGATAGCTCATTCACATGACAATGACTGCACCGAGAACGGAACATTTTGCAGAATGTAGCCATTTGTGTGGCAAAGATTATAATGAGAGAGAGAAGCGGTGCAAAATTAACCAATTCTTGCATCTTCCAACAGTAATCTCAAAAGTCTCCTTGTGTTCTGTATAATG
Organism: Baryphthengus martii; assembly: GCA_013396935.1. Taxonomy (NCBI): domain Eukaryota; kingdom Metazoa; phylum Chordata; class Aves; order Coraciiformes; family Momotidae; genus Baryphthengus; species Baryphthengus martii. The sequence continues at coordinate 17,985 of VWZK01020981.1, read as the reverse complement.
TGTGATATTAGACCCAAAGAAAGGGCGAGAGGGTGAGAGAGAGGGAAATGAAATACTGCACACCTTAGGTCAGAATTAAACTTAGCTGCTCAGCCCAGCAGGGAGAAAACTGCTTTTGCCCCCGCTCTTGCCAGCAGGTGCCACTGTGACAAATAGGGAGGTATCTAGAAAATTTTGGAAGAATATGAACTCGGATATTCAACCCCAGGTTAGGTTTGGTCCTTCACTTAATTCCATCGTGATGGTGGTACCCAGGAGTGCTGGCTGTGGATTTGCTGTGAAAATGCAGTCAGTTCTGTATATCTGACCAGAATATAGGGAGTCACGAAATGAATATTGCTTTTCTTTGACTAGGTTTCATTCTAGATGTTGGGAGCATGTTTAACCCTTGCCTCACCAGCTTCCTTTCTGCAGTGGGATGTAGGTGTGGGGCGGCTCTGGATTGTGCCTGCAGCTGGCTGCACTCTCCTGGCTCCAGCACGGAGTCTCCAACCTTCTCTGGAGACTTTCCAAACCCACCTGGATCTGTTTCTGTGTGGCCTGCTCTGGGTGATCATGCTCTGGCAGGGGGGTTGGACTAGATGATCTCTAGAGGTCCCTTCCAACCCCTAACTTTATATGATTCTATGATTCCATGATTCTTGCTGAGGGCTCCGTGGACAGCTAGGCCTAGTATCTGTGTCTTTCTTTACAGCCGTTTCCTGCTTTGGCAAAACATCAGTTAGGGCCTTTTCTTTACAGGAGTTTGGCTTCATTTAGGTATTTTTTTTTAGGGTTTTTTTTTTATGAAGCATCGATATTAAATCCTGTCTCAGGAGACTTTTTCATCCTGGCTTTATCGGAAAATGACTCACCACAAAAATGTGAGGCTTTAGTCATCTGACAGCCTGAAGCAGGTTGACTGCCCTGACTGTCCGCCCACCTCCAGCCTCGCGGCCCTAGAGTGCCATTTTTTATAGGTTTTAAAAGGGAATCTGCCCTTCTCTGGTAGAGTTTTGGGAGAGGAGAGCTTTGTGTTTACATTCTCTTCTGTGTTTCTGGAGCTCTAAGAATAGCAGGGAAGGGAAACCTTTGCAGGTTTTGAGGTAGTGCTGCATCAGTCCATGCAAGAAATGATATGGTGATAGGCTCTGTGAGCAAGAAGGATTGTTCCCATGCTACATTCCTGGGAACAAACTACAATGCAACCACTGGCATTCATTTCTGACATTCTTGTCGCTTTTGCAAACAAAAGCCCGTCTGTGTAACAACTGCGGGCTACTGTACAAGCTGCAGATCCTCCTGGTTCTCTGGCATTACAAGTCTGATAAAGATTTATTCATCTTTACCTTCAGAACTTACTTTAAAAAGATGAGTTTCACTCCACAGAAGTTGCTGTATGATTTCCAATTTCTTATCACATTAACTTTTAATAGACTTACTGCTCCGTGTGAATAATAGGAAAAATTATTCCTGAAATAAAGCCTCTGATCAGAACCCTTTTTGGCCCCCTCTGCAAGCACCCGTGAAAATTATCCTTCCCTGAGTCTTTATCTAGAATATTTCTTCATGTGCATCTTTTAAGAGATGTTTATGCACAAACAAATGGGCTTTCTCTCCTAATTTTCCTATTCCTGCTCTGGTATCTGGGTGGTTTGTGTTGTTAATCACCAGCTGGAAATACTCTAATTGTCTAATTTTTATTTGCTTTCTGTTGAGAATTAAATGGTACTCGTTCTGGAGTCTCAACCGTCTATTTTTCTAGCTCCTAATCCTTGGCCTTCCTCGCCTGAGAGAGGCTCCGCTCTCTTTCAGTTTACCACTTCCTAGTTAAGCTCTTTAATTTGTGATCGATCGCTATAATTAAAACTCGCAATTGCAACTCCTGCAATGAAGAGGCAATGTTGTCAATTTATACCAGTATATTTTTAATTAAGTGTTATTTAGCTTCATAAATACATTCGCAGAAATTAGATGAAGAATGAATTTCAGACAATAATTTTGGATTTTCAGATCACCAGGGAATGAACTGCTGACAGTGTCTGTTATATTGTGGACGCTTCAGGAAAGAAGCAGTGAGTAAATACTGCACCTGAATGGTTCTCCAGAAACTTAGAAAGTGGCTTTGGTTGTCAGATGATACTCTAACTATTTTTTATGTTGCTTGTGAAGCATTGATTGTTGCTGATCCTTTTCTTCTCCAAATTCTTTTGATGAAAATAGACTCCAACAAAGGTCTTTCTGACGTGACTTCAGACTGGTTTCATTCCATGTTTAATTTCAGCACTCATAAATCAATTTTGGCTTGCTGTGTAATCAGGTACCTCTGGGGCTAGGTCCGAGAACTGCTTAGCTTTATATTTTGCTGAGCTTCTATCACTCCCAGATAGAGAGCTGGATCTGAGGTACCTCTGGTGAGAGCAGCAGAGTTACATGGATGTAAACGAGGGGAGGGAAGAATCAAGCCGATGATCTGTTGAACCGTATATATTTAGATGGCATGCAGACCTTTTTCTGCACTTAACTGTTTTATGGTATCTTTCCAATATGTCTGTTTGGCTGATTTACAGTATGGGAAAGCCAGGGAATTTCTAAAACTGAATCCATATAAGACAAAATTCCTTTAATTGGACCTTATCCCCGATCTGTCAACACTCTTCCATCGCTTTCAAAGTTGACAGTTCTCAGATAGCGTCAGTCCCAGGGGTGGAAAGCTTGGGTTTGTGTTGGTCTTGATTCTGTCTCTTCTGAACCACCTAAATATAAATACTAAAGTATCAGGCTTACCTCAGAGATGTACCAAACCTTAAACCGGGAGGAGTTGTTGAGGTAAGTAAAATATTAGTGCAGGTCTGAAAAGTGCAAGAAAGGGTGTTTGTACACATGTGGGTGTTTATTTAAGCCTGGACAACTAAGAATTGTCATCTAATAAGATGAATTCTTTAGCAGCTTCAGAACGTACTGGATTATGTCATGGGTCTTCTCGACATTGCAAAACTTGATCTGTTCGTTTCCCTGAATCCCTATTATCTATCCATAAAATGCCATATTGATTTTTAAATACCACTTGTAAACGTCATGCTGTCCACATCCTGAACTCACGTGGCTCTGGGAACTACGGACAGCTTTTGCTCTGCTTCACTTGCTGACATACCAGTAGTAATCTTTTT